>VZSE01006895.1:1861322-2004029 GCA_013398275.1 Promerops cafer | reverse complement strand
CGGGATCCGAGGTGCGGAGGCGCCGGCTGGCAGCGGCCGTGCCGGGGGAGGGACGGAGGGACAGAGCGAGGCGGCCGCGCCCGGCCGGAGCGCGGCTCCCGGCTCGTCCGCCCCGGCCGCGCTCGTCCGCATCCCAGCGCTGCGATCTCCAGAATCCTCGGCTGCGCCGCTGGCAGCCCCTCGTCGGGTCCGTAAGGACAAAGGAAATTGAAAGTTTTGTCCATTTCCTCCCCGGGTGAACGCGCGCTTCTCACACCCTCCGCTTCGGGCGCTTTTGAAATTTCTTACGTAAAGGCTTAGTCCTCAACATGTAAAGAGATGACATATTTTCCCCTTCGTGCAAACCGTGCTGTCTGTGCTTTGTGCCCCTCTTCCAAAAGAGTCTGGGATATGGCATGGATGCGTGTTTCCAGGGTTTCAGGGAGGTGGCAGTAATTCAGGTAAAATCCACTCTCTGTGCCAGTGTGTCTAGTTTAATTCACGTGAGTAATACCATCGCATGTGCATTTATGCATAGCCATACACCCCTTCGATTTAAGTTACACATGACAAATGTGAATTACTAAAACTGTGCCGTGGCCATGATACTTCTAAGAGAACCTTGCCTTGCAAAACCACTTTCTGAATAAGCACAGAATCTGGGAAGTCTCGCAGCATTCCTGTATCCACAAAGCATTTGTAATTCACAGCTGACAGTATTTGGCTCAGGCAGTTTGTCCCCTCTCCCATTCTGAACACCTTAGGAAGAATAAAATTGGACAGACAAGCTGTTTTGTGGTTTGGTCCCTGTCATGCCATGTGGTCAAAACTTTAAGTCCCTGCTGTCCCACACGAGATATTCCAGACACGAAGAGCAGCGAATGTGAGAAGATCTGGAGTTATCTTTAAGTAACTGGATGCAAGATAAGAATTCCTCCCTGTCCAGCAATACCTTTCATTTCCACTCAGCACTGACAGCCCCTGAGATTTATAGTCTACCAGAGGAACAATACTCTGGGGAAAACACGAGTTGTTCTATAAACAGTTCCCTTTTCTCCTAAGAGCCCTTAGATGATGAGTAAAGTGAGTAATGGCTCTCCTTGTGAAGGGCTGTGGAAAGCTGCCTGGCAACAGCAAGGGGGAAATCATGTGCATTTTGGGCTCCTGAGGAGGCAGTGGTCATGTCCTAATATTTATCCACACAGCCTAAGTAAAGCATAGAGCAAGTGCTTTTAATCCCCAGAACAGTGGACACCTTCCACTATGCAGAATCAATTTTTTTTCCCTAGCAGAGAAGTGCATGCAGCACAGCTAGACTTATATTGGCCTAGATCCATAAATTAGGTATTTAGGTAGAACTTAGGTGCATAAATCCTGCCCAGTCCCAGCATGTGCTTTGCCAAATGGCTCCCTTAGGCAGCTAAGTTCCGCCAGTCCCTTGCTGTGCAGGCTTTTTCTGCTTTGCTTGTGCTTAGAATTGCTGCCATCTTGGTAAAACCAGGATCATGGTACTTAAAATATGCCCAAACCTGGCTGAATTCTCAGGCAAGGCATTATTGCCCCAAATGCCACGGAGGCTGGATAAATTGGTCGTGTTCAGGCCACACCTCAGGAGGACTTACAAGTTTCATTTCTGAATAACTCACAGCAAAGAGGCTGGCAGCAGAGTCATCACCACGAGCACTACGGGGAGCATGTTCAGCCTCAAGGATGAAGGGTGTTCAAAACCATGCCACTCTGTTCCCAGGAAAATGCTTTTTGCTCCAAGCCATAAGCTGTCCTGAAGCTGAGACTATTCTGTGAGGATACTGATGGTGCTCCTCCTCCCCCTCATTATTTTGCAAATATAATTATTGGGCTGTAGGTTGGTGGCACCACTGGCTGGTCTCATGAATAGGAAGCTCAGCCAGGGAGTGATGGAAGACCTTGGTTCCACTTCACTCAGGGACATTGGGTTCAGGGACTCAAGTATTTCATGTTAAGTAGCCACCAAATAAAATGCATTTGCAGTTGCTCATCCTGCCAGGTGCTATGCCCCCTGAACTCCCAGTGATTTCTGGGAGCCCAAAGTTTCCCATTTTGTGGAACAAAGGGTGTGAAGGAAACCACATCTGCATGGTTTGCACAGGCTGGTGCTGGCAGCTTTTCTTCCTGAAGGCTGCTGTAGGTTCCACAGTTAAAACTTTTGCTTCGAAGTTGGTCTGAAAGTATGATCAAAACAAATCACACATGGAGTTTTTTGCAAGGTTCGGTAATGGTACTTATTTTCTACAGTCAGATAAGTGCATGAATGCTCTTAAAAGAGGGACTCAGGAACAACATTTAGGAAAAAAAAAAGGTTTATCACTAAGGGGAGTAAAAGTCTTCTTTGAAAGGACTTTATATCACCATAAAAATGGCATGCATAATTCAAGACACTGCATATCGTACCTTTCACATCATTCTTTCTACTATAAAAATGAACTAATGATTCCAAATGTGAAACTGGTCAGCGTGATTTATAAAGCTCGGAAAAATCCATCAGAATGCTCCCATCTGGCCAATTTTGGGGTTTTTTTTGTTTCCCAGAAGAGCTGAAGACAGACTGTTGGAGTGGTGACCACCGTTGGCGCAGCTGTTCTCTGCTCTCTGCATGTCTGGCCTTATTTATCTGCTGCTCCTGTCACTGAGGGGAAGAGGAGGTGGAGCAGGGTGTTAATGTGTGAGACAGAGCCCTCCCATCACTACACTGGCCACCCACCTCTGGGAGCTTGGGATGAAGTAAAAACCCAGCTCCACTGAGATTTTCCCGTGTTTCTCCATACTGACCCAAGCCTCTTCCCTTCCTCCTTCACCTCCACATGACAGAACCTTTCCTAGCAACTCCCTCAGGGCCAGGGAGTACTAAGGGAGAAGTAAGACTACTGATGTTTTAAGAAAATAATTTTGGCTCAATAATGTATTCATAATCAAAATACTTAAAATTCCCGGGGCAAAGGAACCCTGCCCACAAAACAATGAATCTCTTTAAATGAGATTAATTAAAAACAGCGTTGAGAGAACAGTCATTGAATAAGACTCAGAGAATTCCATCCACACCTCTCCCAACAGGTATGAGGTGACAACAAACATGATGAGCCAGTAAAAAGGGCTAGACCCTAAGCATAGCATCTGACAAAGCCTCTGAAGCAGGGAGTGGACTGCACTCAGAGAATCACAGAACATCCTGAGCTGGGAGAGACCCACAAGGATCATCAAAGTCCAGCTCCTGGCCCTGCACAGTCACACCATGTGCCTGAGGGAGTTTTCCAAACCTTTCTTAAGCTCTGTCAGGCTTGGGGCCGTGACCACTTCCCTGGGGAGCCTGTTCCAGTGCCCAGCCACCCTCTGGGTGGAACACCTTTTCCTAATATCCAGCCTAACCCTCCCCTGATGCAACTGCACCCATTCCCTTGGCTGCTGCCACTGGCCATGAGAGTGAAGAGGTCAGTGCCTGCCCCTGCTCTTCCCCTCACGAGGATGTTGTGACTGCACTGAGGTCTTCCCAGGCTCCCCAGTGCCCTCAGCACCCCCAGGTCCCTTTCCATGGCACTGCTCTCCAGTTATCTATTGTTAGGTATTTATTTACTACTACATATTTATCTGTTGTTAGACATTTACTGTTGTTAGATGCTTACTATTGTTAGTTATTTACTATTGTTAGATACTTATCTCTTATTAAATACCTATTATTAGTAGATATTTAGAATAGAGACCCAACAAGGTAAAGGCCTTGTCAAGCCTCTAAAGGGGGAAATGATGCCTTAAGTTTTAGCTTTCATATTTTTCAGATTCTGTGCTGCCTTGGTGTGTAGCTCTTCATATTAAATGCCAGTAAGTTCTCTTCACAGTTGAGTTAGACAAAACAATCCTTTTCCAGCCTGAGAACCAGGGACAATTGTTACAAGCTTCAAACCCAAAAAGCACAAACAACAGTGAATTGAAGAGAGAAAAACAAGAAGGATGGGACTTCATAACCTAAAGCTATAATTGGACAATTAACTCCAATATGCAAATGGACCAGAACTTATAAAAGTGAGAGACCTAGTGACCCTTTGTCCATTTTGTGACCATTTTGGGTTCATCTTGGGTGCAGCCCTGGCTGGGCTCTTGTGCTGCCCAAGGTGTATCCATTGAGGATATCCTTTTAATAAATCCCTGCTTTATTCTCTAACTCTGTCCAGCCTCTGTTCCAGGTCAGCCTCTCTCTTCCAGACCCCAGTCTGTCCCTACAGCCAGGGCTGCCCTATCCCAGGTGCAGACACTTCACCTAAAACCTCTCTGCAGAATTGTGTTCATCGCTCTTGATTCTGTGTGCTCTGTCAACATGAATCAGACTGGATGAGGTTATTCCATGGAGTCTGTGACTTTACATTTTTTATGTTGTTTAACTAGTGAGACAATATAACCCTTTAAAAGTGAGGGAAGACCATTGCTGGAGGTGCAGCTTTATATTACACATTCTCACGAGGGAGCTGCTTCTGAAGGGTGGGTTCCTTTTTTCCCCATCCCTGAATGTTAGTTTTTCTTGCCTTTGTACCCCCTTGCAGTCCATGGTGAATTACATCGGTTTGCTGATCTGATAGAAAATAAATCACAAATCCTCTCAAATAATTAGTTTCCTATCAGATCAATAAGCTGATCTAACACGTCCTGAGGTCACTTGATAACTAGATCCAGCACGTGGGGTGAGAAGAACCACTCCTTTAGGCTACATTCCTCAGTGATGAGGAGGGGGAAAAATCAACAAATCCGCTAATTGACGTTCTCTGGAGTCAGGATATCTCTGCAGATGAAAGAAGCAATTAGCCTAGGTCAGAGGAAATAAGAAAGAGGAAAAAAGCTGTTGAACACAGCCTCTGCAGACAGCTCTGTTGGAGAAGGAGCCTCTGCTTTGGTCCAAATAGAGAGCCTGACGACTGTCCAGGGCTCCTGTCTGGTAGCTCTGGAGGCTGGATGCTTTCCTGGGGGTCATTGGTACCAGTGGCACAGGGGTCCTGCTCAGGGTGAAGCATCAGTGTGACTGAGCCAGCACTGGGTCATTAGCCTGCCTGCCACCAGCACCAGATATCCTCACACGCTGTGACATACACCATGCACACTCAGGCACACTCAGGCACCAGCAACAGAGTGGTACCTTACAGCTTAATAAGTTTTGCAATCTGTGCTTGACAGGAAAAGCAGTTGTTCTCATTTCAAAACTATTTTTTTTTTAATCTGCAATTAATGATTTCCAGGTCTAGCTGTGCTGTGCAGGATTTTTGTTTCCTTCATGGCAGTGAATCCTAATATGAGGCCATTTTCTTTGAAACATCCAGTCAGACTAATACAAAACAAACTCCAAAAAAGCCCAAAGTGTGAGATTTGCCTTTCCCGGGCGGACAACACCAGAAAAGCAAAATGGCTTATTGTTCTGTGAACCAGCATCATCTTTCCAGAATCATCTTGGCCATTCAGTGCAATTTTGAACAGAGAACACTTTTTTGTTGCAAGCCTCTTTTCAGAGACTCATGGGCCATGCCATGTATATACCACGATGAGGTTACATGAGGAGTCTTCCAGCCTGACATGATGGATGCCATATTTGGGACCTTCAGGTTTCTCTCACTGATCCTATGGTATGCAATGTCTTAAAAAGGATTGAAGATGCTACTTGTCAAGATGAACAGCTACTTTTTTGGGGGCCTTCTTTTCTTCCTTTTCACACTGTTTCACAGCCTTCTTGCTTAGGGAGCCCCAAAGCCTTCTGTAACAACAGTTGCCTGTGACTTTCACACAAGGTTAAAAATGACATTTTAAAGTCATGTTTATTGCCAGGATTAGTTTAAAATGTATTAAGAAGGATAGAATTTGTGAGGGAAACACAGTCAATATCCTACTTTTTCTCTCACTGGCTATTGCTAGCTACATGTCACTTAAGCTAGGGTATTTCATCTTTCAAATAACCCTCTCATTTGAATTGCCTAGAAGGAAATCATATACAGTACAACACAAATGAATTCCCTGTCTCTCAGCTGGCTTCTCTGTTTCACAGATCTCTTCAGTATCTGGTAGACTTCAGCATCTGCTTTTCTTCACACAGTTATCTTCACTGCTGCTGTCCAGCTGCACAAAATCCTGCTCTGTTTCCATCTGTAGGAGACGAAGAAGCTTTCTCTGTTCTGGAAGAAGCAGGAGATGACCTGAGTTTCTCCCAAGAACTGCCTTTGTTTGTTCAGTAATTGCTTGGACAAATAAGAATGAGCTTCATGTGGAATATCTGGAAGAGCTTCACCTGTGGTTTGCATTATGTGAGATATACAGGGCCCTGTGGCTGCAAGGGCTTTATTTATGTGGTCTTTTATGTGGTCTTTTTTCATACCTTTCCTCATGTGCTTTTGTTTCCCCTCCCCCTCCCCTTTTTTGTCCAATGTGGCTAGTAAGAATTTGCAGTATGTTTGGATTTAATACCAACTATATAATGAATTTTAAGCTATTCCCATTAAACTTTCAGCAACTGACAGGCTTTTTCCAGAGTAGGGTGAAATAATACCGCGTTTCACCCTTGAGATTTTACTTAGGCACCCTTGTTTGCAATCTGGATGACATTTTCCATAAAATCATTATGTTGTGGATGCCTTGGCCATGAAGTGCTTGAAGTGATACTATTTTTGCAAGCCATTTAACATCTTAATCAAATCATGGGCCATTTTCTGTAATTACCACAGTTGGTGTGATACGTGTGTCAGTCTTTATGGACGAGACATAAGCTTACCAGTGATGTTCTTTAATAGTGTTACAGCAGAACAACAAGAAAAGTAATCTATTTTTAGCCTGTAATTTTCCCAGCATCATAAGCAAATCCAAGCCATATCTTAACTTGTTGATCTAAAATTCCCTTGACTATATTTAGATATGGGCTGGTATCTGTTTCAGGGCTTGTTTTGCTGTTAACAGCACTCACCTTTTATCATCCTAGTAGGTTCTTACTGGCCTGGTCTATTTACTAGAAATTCTGTTCTTTTTTTGTTGTATTTTTGTGTACTTCAGCTTTTCTGTGCACATCTCTTTCATTTTATCTTCATGAACTGCTGTTCCTCCATAGTTTCAGCTCTCCCAATGGGAGGTTAGACCGAGTTTTGTTCCTTCACATTTGTTTCCTTTACATCTGATTTACATTTTACTCACAGTAAGAATATTTTGTTCACTGCATGACATGAGTTTTACCTACTCATGCTGAATAGTTATTTAACTGAAAAAAATGTTACTGAAACTTGGCTTGCAAAATTGTGTCCAGCTCAAACTCGTTGTATTTCAGGTACTGGGACTGGATTTTCCTGACAAAAGGAAGGTGTCTTCCAAGGCCTCACTTACACCAGCAGTGGGCTGGTCAGTATAGTGAATATAGTTCATACAGACTACGGAGCAGTTCTTATTCTGGTGTAGGGATCTGTATCCACTCAATTGAATCACACCTTGAGCTGTTCTGGCTGCACTGACTCTGTTAACAGTGGTGGGATTCCTTCCCAGGCAGGAGGAGAGACCTTGATTGCAAACTGCTGCAGTCAGAGGAGACAAATCCCCCCTGAAACACAGCTGCCATTTGGACAGTTCCCACAAAGAACCTCCCATACAGACTATTTCTTTTAAAGACAACTGTAGTCACTCATGGGAAGCTTTTACAAGATGTTTTTATTCCTGTGAATTTAACTGTGCATTTTCTTCCAATCACTTTCTTCCATTGCTCCATGAAACTTCACTCTGGTTCATTGCAGTTTTTAGACTTCACCTCTTGACTATTCAGACCTGTTCTGCTTCTTCATTTTGTGATGAGGTTCTGTAGCATCAGCTGGTTTCATTTTCAAAACTTGTAATCAGATCTAGCTCTGTTCTGCAGCCAGTTCTCACAGTCTTTAGCAAGCTGAAGCTGTGTACTTCGAGCAACCTTTTTCTGAGGGTCTCTTGGTCCCTACAGTATTCTGATCTCAGATTTGATTTTGAAAATTACATGATCAACAGTACTTTCAAACATTATAAGTATCTGGAAAGATTTCCTCTTGGTTTCAGTTATACAGTGGCCATGTCTCAAATATTTCAGTTTTTCCATGAGCACAATATTTTCTCAAATCTCTGTAGCACAGGATTTCTCATTTGCAATCTGGTGCTTCTGGTCCTGCAGTACTCAGAGTTACCTTAATTCATCTTTCTTTTCATCAGCCCTGTCTCCTTTCTAAAGAAAAATTGTATTATTTTATTGAACCTACTTCAACCATATCCTCCATTTCAGGAGAATTTAATACGCTTTGAACTTTTTTAGTTTCTGCTCCACAGTGTTCTCCCCTTACCACTCCTGGTATTTTTTTTCTCCATGTCATCTTTGTTTGTACTCTGCTGCATGTTAAGTTGCATCAAAGAAAATGCCAGATTAATGATATAAAAGGCATCTCTCATACAAAAAAAAGGGGCATATATATATATAGATATATCTATATATATATCTGTAACAAAGATACAAGAGAGGAAGACATTTGTGAAGGAGAAACTAAAAATGTTCCAGTGAGCCAGTTTGTGTCACCAAGTATCACTGACAGCAGCTGCTGAACTGGGGAGTGTTCCAGCCTCTAAGGCAATGGGTCACTTTGTTATAGCCAGAAACCCACTGGCATTTGTCTTGCTGTAATCTCAGTTGCTCATCTGTGCTTGGTTTTATGCTTGTATAGTTCTGTCATACTTTATGTTTTCTCATATCCTATTGCCATTCAAATGGTTTCCAAGCTTCATTTTTATTTTTGTGGATTTCTCTTCTCCAGGGGAGGCAGGAGCCCTGTGTGGCAGGATTGCATTAGCTGAAAACAAGGTTATCTTTCATTAAACACTTAGTGGTTCACACATCACACACAGGCTGTAACTCCCTCATTAAATATTGCTGTTTATGCATCTCTTTTTTTCCCCAGCTATTTCCATTTGTCCCAGCTTGTAGCAAAGGTTAAGCCAGCTTGATTTGTAGTAGTTTCCTTTTATCCTTATGCTTTGAGTTTTCTGAAGTTACATTTTCTGTGTTGAGGAATTTTCATCTCGAATTTTTTATACAGATTTCTGCATGTGTAGAGTATCTTGTCTTTTCCAGTCTAAACAATTGTGTGATTTTCTGGTTCTGTTTCCTTTCTGCCTTGTTGTTCTGCTGCTTTTACTCATTTTGCCTTCCTATCTCAACTTCCTTTTTATCTTTGAAATGGCTGCTCCCCATTCTGCCTTGAACCCTGCTTCCTCCTCATAATCTTTGCCTTTCCTGGCATTCGCCTTGGACTCAGCCTCTCTCTTCCTCCATTTACACTTCTGCTCCTTCTCCAGAGGACAGAAACAGGTAAAAGCTGTGACAGGATGACCTGTCCCCTGTGCCTGGCTTTCCCTGAAGGCTGCATCTCCTCTCCAAGGCTGGCTGTGCACCTGTCCTCTCTTGTGATCATTTCTGCAAAACTCTGCTCCTCCAGCTGGTCCCCAGAGGACCCAGATTCGTGCTGTGAATAATGAGGCCTCCCTCCCTCCCTCCAGTCTGTTCTGACTATCACTTCTTTTTTTTCTCCCTGCCCACTCAATTTCTATGTTTAATGTCCATGTGACACCATTCTTCTCTCTCTTGTACTCAGCCTTCCGTTACAACTGGCTCCTGCCTTTCCATTTTTGCTTCCCAGAGCTGATGATTTCATTTTCTGCACTGAAATCTGTGCTCCTCTGCTAGATCAGCTACTTTATTTCTCCAGATAAGCCCTGTTTGTTTTGCCTCCTTCATGACATTTCAGCATGCTCATGTTAATTCCATCAACCAAGCTACTTAGAACATTAAACATGTAACTTTCTTAATTTTTCAGGTTTTAGAGAGGTCAAGGAGGCATGTGTCAGACTTGCAAGTCGAAGAGGTTAACTTCTCCAAGCTTTGCCATTATTCCTAAAACATCATGAAACAAGAAAAAAAAAGGATACTATTTCCATACCAGGAAGAGTATAAGAAAATCTCCATGAGATCAGGCTGCTGGGAAAAGCTTGAAAGAAAACCAGGAGCACTCTGAAACAGCAAGAAATTAAGTAATCCTGAATCTTTGGAAATGACAGTAAAAGAAAACCAGAATTCCTCAGCAAGAGCAGGGGGAAGGGCTTTTAAACAGAGCCTGTAACAAAGACAGCTGCAGAGGGGATTGCAAAAGCTCTGACAAATGAAGCAACCCTGCTCAATGAAAAACAGGAGTGAGCAGCAGCACGCCAGAGGCCCAGGGGCTGCTGGTGCTTCTCCACAAGCTGCAGCAGAGGAGCTCCTGCCACACGGCCACCCTGCTGGAGGAGTTGTGCAAACCCTCCTGGGTGTGCTAACCTGCCTGCAAAGGAGCCCCAAGACTTACCAGATGGGTGCCCTGATGTGTGTGGTAGGAGATGGGACAATGCCGTTGTCACCGTCTGTGAGTCCCTTTATTAAGGTGAGGATTGGAGAAGGTTTGCAGAGAAAAGGATGTGCTTGATTCCTCCTTGGTGATAGGCAGAGTTTGTGTCTAGCACCACTTACAAAGATTGCCTGTTGCAACAGAAAAGCAAGCAGAAGAAAGGATGCTTTTCTAACAAGAGTTGTTCAGTGCTGTTTATGTGATTGTGAAAGAAAATGTTTTACCAGTCCAGCTATCCCAGGGAACAATTTCTTCCATGCTGTTGACCACTAGTGGAAAGATCATGTAAACCAGCAGCACTGTTTACACGACCAGCAGAAGAAACATCATCTCCAGTAATGCTATGAGGGAAAAATAAAAGTGAAAGAAACGAGAAAGTCAGATTTCCAGTGTAATAATAATTGGAGTGCAATAGAAATGCTCACAGCAGAATACCTTTATCAAACAGAAGAAACAATGAACTCTAGAAGAGGCTGGGGTTATAGGCTGCATCCAGCATGAGTGACAGGAAGGAAGGAAGGAAGGAAGGAAGGAAGGAAGGAAGGAAGGAAAAGAAAGAAAGAAAGAAAGAAAGAAAGAAAGAAAGAAAGAAAGAAAGAAAGAAAGAAAGAAAGAAAGAAAGAAAGAAAGAAAGAAAGAAGCAACTGTGTGTAACCATATTGGAGAGACATGCTAAAAAGTAGCTAAAATAATAGCTAAAAATCCTAGAAACCACCCAAATGATTTCTGAGATCAGGAGATGCTTCCACGTTCCCACATAATGGGATAGACATCACCATATTGCAGTAATGTAGGTCTAAATGGCTGAAAATTCAAATTGGTTCTGGAGTGGTTGTGCAAGGGACAGTTGCTCCAAAAGGGTGCAAATGTGTCAGTCATATGTCTGAAGAGACTGTATTCACCCAGTAAATATAAACCCATGTTCACCCAGTAAAGCTGTGCTAGATGTTGATTGGCAGTTCCTAGGGAACTGATAAAACCACAATACCGAAGAAAAAATATAAGTGGAAAAAAGATAAAATTGGGTTTGGAGCAATTGTCACTGGAAAAAAACCCAGCAACCTACCAACCAACCAACAATGACAAAAGAAAAATAAAGGGGAAAACCCCCCCCCAACCCTCAAAACAAACAAAAAAACCCCAAACCAACCTAAAAGCCCCAAGCCAAGTCTGTTCAGTTGCAGACCTGAAAGAGACCTGATTGAGTTTTGGACATGTGCTATATTACTATACTGCATATATAAGTTGTTATAGCCAGTTCCTAGGGAAACTAAAGAAAGGAAAGAAAATGTTCCAAGAAAAATATGAGGAATTATCAGCTACTTTTACTGTGATTGCCAGAAATGAAAGAGTTTGATGTAGAAGGAGAGCTTGGTTACGCTGGTGAGAGAGGGGAATCTATAAATAAATGGATTTCACAGGTATAGCCAGGATTAGAAAAAACGGAATAAAATACGATTGGGATATTTCACCACTTCCTTTGGTGTCACAGCTCTTCATTGCTTTTCACTATCAAGGCACTGTAGTCTTTCCAGGACAGGAAATACTGGATAAGTACTTCTTAAGTAAAAACCCAGCTCCCTCCATAGACATCACAGAGCACGGGTTTGTTTTTGGAATGCCACTTGCTTCATTCAGCCTGTCATATATTTGTCAGGTTATTTGTTGCCCAAAGCCAGAACCCCAAGAAAGTGACATGAGAAACGTCTGGCAAGTGCTTTGCTGCAAAAGCATCAGTGCTGACTACAAACCTGGTGTTTACAGTCACATCCCTTAAACATTTCTTCAGAAAGAATCAGCCTTGTGAGGACCAGGCCACCAGCATAATATCTGACTGGTAAAGCTGACAGGGAACAAAAAGCTGAACAAAATATACATACCACATGCAGGTCTAACAGGACAACCTTGTCTTGCTTGGAAGGAAACACAAAACTAGAAAATCTGAAGAGGAAATGAGAAGTGTGTCAATCCTTGAGATGTATAACTTACAAGCAGAATCATAAGAATTACTTCTAAAAGAATTTTATTCTGTTTATTTGCAACAGATTCTCTATGTGCCAAGACCTGTAGGGAACCTCAAATGAAGGTAATGCATCATTTGATCACCAAAAAAGATCTATTCACTACGTGCCTCAGCAGCTGAAGAAAACAGGGCTTCTTTGTAACATTTAGCAACTGTGTTTAAGAAGTAACAGCAAATGAAGAGGAAAACCAGAAGCCTGTCACGTCTTTCAAGCGCTGCAAACACACAAACAAACCCAACCCAGCATTCTGTCCCAGTGGGAATGAAAGTCTTTGCTAATCACACAAACTTTTGAACAGCTTGCTGAGTATTTGGTATGTTGCAAAAAAACATATTAGTATTTGTATTTGTTTCTGTTGTAAAAAAAAAAAAAAAAAGAAAGAAAAAAGAAAGACTCTCAATGCATTCAGTGGCGCGGTGGAATCCAAAATTATTGCACAAATTTTTGCCCAGAATCCCAGAATGCTGTTACTGCAGCTTGGCAGCTTTCTTTCGGAGCCGAGCGCTTCCCAGGGAGCGCAGGCACAGGGACACGTGTTTTGTCAAGAGCTCCAGTTACGCAATAACACAGCAGGAAAGAGCTTAAATCCCGGGGGAAAAAGCGCAGCAAACACAAGCCGAGGCCTCTGCTGACCTTGCGGCAGCAGCCGCGGTTTCAGCCCCGGGGCGCTGACTGGAAGCGGTCGGGATGCGGGGCCGGAGCAGCCGGCCGGGAGCTCGCCAAAGCTGGCTGGAGCCGGGGCAATGAGCCTCTGCCAGGCCGGCCCTCGCCTTGGCAGTGACCCCCCTCTCGCCGGCTGAGTGCTCCTGGAAGAGCAGCACGTTTCTGCAGCCCCTGGGAGTTAGTGCTTCATGCTTTCCACAAGGGATGGAGGTACGAAGGAACGCAGGACAAAACGCAGCAGGCAGGTGGATGGCCCTGAGCACGCTGACAGACTCAGGCTCTGCCACACAGCCATAAAATACAAGCTAAAGACAAAAAAAACCCCACCTCTCTTCCCACCCTGCAGAGTCTCTTAATGGATTTCAGCAGTGAGTTGGCCACAAAGCTGTTTTTCTGAAATGGAAATGTTGTAGTTATTTCCTTCCCTGAATATTCAAAGCAGGCAGTAATGCTGAAAGAATCTCATCCATAAAGAAATTGAAATCAATATTGCAATGCATGATATTCGTGAAGCCCTAATTTGGCTAAAAGCTCTTAATTCTCAGGATCACGTTTGTGCTGCTGGCAGGATGCTGCCCAGCAGTGATTCATCAGCAAGGAAAATAGATACCTGAAGCTGGGCTCCTGTGTCCATACCTAGTTACCAAAATAAATTGCCTGATTTTCAAGCTTGCCAGGAACCAGAAGGTCCCAGGAGCACACGTGTGATGGAGAACAATTACACAGCAGATCAAAGCTAAAGCAGACTAACCACAGTCCCCGAAATTACAGGGGAAACTGAGCCTTTAGTGCCAATTGGAACGTATTTTATTTCTTTTTTGCTTTTCAGTTCCAGGTCTCCAGTCTGTGATCCGCTGAGAAAGATGCTAACTCCAGAATCACCTGGTGGTGACCAAATTTGACAAAGTGGAGAGACCAAACCAGGGATTTTTCACCTGACATTTCAGGTCAATTTTCCAAAGCTGTGCCAAATCACTTATATGTCCAAATATCTTCTAACCCAGGATAATGTAATGAATTTTAAATCACTGTCTGTGGATGACTAACACAGGACAGTTTAAGAGACCTTAAACTCATTTAGATCAGCTTTTTGTGGAAAAAAAGCATAACATTTTGATATTCATGCATTATGTCTAATGTTTCCTGCTTGATGAAAGCATAAAATTAAAGGTCTGTCTTCAGAATTAAAATTAAAGGTCTGCCTGTCTGATATTTCCAGAGCTGCATGTTATATTTTATAGGGCCAAGTGACCAGAAGTGAAATTTACCTTGGGCAGATGCTATTGACCCTAATTGGTGCCACTCAGGCAGAAAGAAGTGGCCCCAAAACACCACAATAAATCAGGATATTACAAATAATTTATTCACAAGTAAAGCCTCAGGCTCCTGAGGACTACAAACATTCATGTTTCAAGACATAAATGAGAAAAAAAATGTGGCTAATAAATTCACTCCTGTTGAAAAATAAGTTTTTCTGTTTGGCTCAAACAAATGCAGTTTGGAAATGACCTACTGAACATCTAGAAAACAAGCCTGAGACACTTCATCTTTATCACCCATCACCAGCTACATAAATGGACTCAAATTCCAACCATGTCAGGATCAGCAAGTGTCCAGTATCATTAGAGACTATGCATGTTGCTACAATAAAAATAAATTCAGTAATATTTACCCCACTAGAACCAAATATCAATTTAACCTCAGAATAGAAAACCCAGTGTTCTGTGTTTGTTCTGACGTACCAGAAAAAAAATCTTCTTCCAGTTTCAGCTACCTCTGATCCAGCATTGCTTTAACATAGTGTTAGAAGCACATGTGTAGCTTTTTAGAGCAAACTGTGCTACTTAAATAGTCATGGGAGGTTATTCATAACAAAATTACACAGTAGATCTGTTTCAGTAGAAGAGCAAAAAAAAAAAGCTCAGAAAAACCCTTATTATGTCCCATCTTTGTTAGGTATTAAGCTTAGCTCTCCTCTTCCACTGTAGTTTTTCATCCTGACATGAGTGTGACTGATTTTAGGAGGACCAGAAGTTAAAATGCTGGGTCTGAAATGCACCTACACCAACTTACAGTCCACAGGGTAAGTGCAGTGCCACTCGTGTTGCAGGAAAGTGGATTAGACCTGTAGATCCCGTAATACTGACTACATCTGGCATGACTAATTTACACTGTATTCTGACTAATTTTTGGTATAATTTAGGGGTGAGGAGCATGCAGGGTTCCTTCAGCGAGAGATCTGCTCTTGCAGAAGAACGACCTAGAATTTTTATATGTAAATCCATGTTGTTATTACCATAAACTTCTGACATTTTTTGGGGTGTTTCTCTTTAAATTTACATACCTGTATGTAGGGCTGAGGCACAGCCTCATCCATCTGCTTTCCCATTCCACTGTTGACACTGCGAGGTTCCCAGCTCTTGCAAAAGCATGACTCATATGGAAAAAAGTTTCCTTTTGGGAAGCTCTGCTTTGTTAGGTCTGGGACGAGCCAGATCCTCCTGACCATTCCAGCTCAAATATGAGGTCACCTTTGCTGAAAGACTTCAGCTTCTCTAATTCTCTGCCAGCTCCTCATGAAGGAAGCTCAGAGTTTCTCCAGGGAGCCGTGGCCACAGCCTTTGGCTTCTCTCTGATTCCTAGACTTGCAACTTTTGTTTTGTTTGGGGACTCTGCTGACATCCCCTTTCATTCCCTTCTCCAGAACCGTGCTCTTGAAGCTCATCAGTGTCCTTGCCCCCACAGACTGAGTGGGTCCAGCTGAGCCCCATCTGAGGACCCTTCTCCCTGCCCTCTGTCACCTTTGGATTAACTCCAAAATGCCCCTTCTCACCTCACTCAGCCGTGAGGAAATCCAAATCCTCCACCACAGGTCTGTATTGCACCTGATGCTCAGGTGATTACTCAAGAATGTTGGCATTTGCACATCACAGATTCGGGTGTGAAACTTGCAGGCTGCCAGCAAAAGTCCTCAAATCCATTTTGGCACATCTTTTTCCTCCTAGAAATCTGTGCTGAACAAAGGATTTAGAAAAATACACAGTGAAACAACCACTTGGAGTATAAAAGCTGATCTTGGAATTACCACTTACTTTGTTTTAATGAGCAACTGATTTTTAAACATGGTGAAAAATAGGCATTCCCAGTTTATTTCATTACATGTGCAGCCCCAGTATTTGTTCTCCAAGGATCTGTGGGCAAGGGTCAAATATTCTTGAAAATATTCACTTATCTTAACGTTCTTAATTTTCCCCCCCAGTTCTTACTCATTAGCATGTTGGATGGAGCTCTGAGGAACCTGGTCTAGTGGAAGGTGTGCCTGCCCACCCCTGCAGGGATTGGGTCTGGATGATGGATGATCTTTAAGGTCTCTTCCAACCCAGGCCATTTGGGGATTCTGTGGTTCTCTCTGTTAGACATAAAACCTTTCTCTGCTCTTGTGCCATCCAGCGTTTGTGTAAAAAAAAATAAAAAAAAAGTTTCCTTATGCATAAACGTCTGCGTTTCCAGAAAATCCAAATGGATTACATTAATTCTCGCAAATGAGCTGAAAAACATTCATATTGATTTTAATATTAACTTAAACAGGCCCAAATAAAAACTCCAATGCTTACAGAGGAATAATTTAAGAGGCCACAATTTATAAAACCACCATCGAAATACAGAAACATACAGGCAAGAACCCCACAACCTCACAGTATAATATCTTGATACAGTAAGACAGCAGAGAGAGAGATGGGTCAGATTTTCCATTTCTTGTGCACATAACTCATAATGATATTTGCTTCTTGGCAATGTTGCTTCACTGATATAGCCTGTAGCATATCAACAAGTGTACTTAAAGAAATCAGGATCAGTTAAGAAATGATTCACGAGCATGAGGAAGGGCTGCATTTGTAACAAACATTCAGCCATCTCTTCACATTTGCTGTTCTCACCTCCTGCTTACCAAGTAGCTTCTGCTGGAATTTGCAGCATTCCTGGTGGAAATGGAAGTGCTGGTCCAGGCGCCAACCACACCTTTTATTTTTAAATACATATATTTGTATCAGGTGACTAAGGCTTTTCTTTCCCAGTTAAACGAAGAGTTTTCCTACGTGATGACTACCCTGTATTTTTGCTTTCCCACTTTAAATCCTCGTGGAGACAGCAAATTTTTATTTTCCTGTGCAGCGTAGCGGGTGGAGTCACTTTGAGTGATGATGTAGTGCTGACCTCCCTTTGCTACCTCTCAGAGGAAGTATAAGGGTTTCCCACTGCTGGGATTTTAAGGACAGATAACCACCATGACATAATTATCTCCCTGGAAAAGCAGTGGAGGATGAGCCTGAAGTGTGAATTAATTTCTTACCCATCAGCAGGCGCGCAGAGCCTCTAAACCTGGTGGTGCTCAGCTGCTGCTGAGCACGCTGCACAGAGGAGCCACAGAAACCCCTCGTGGGGCTCCCCCAGCGTTTCCACAATGCCATCGGTGTCAGAGCTGAAGAGGAGGTGGCAGAAAAGCAGATCTGAGGTTTTTTGTAACAAAACCAGCGAGGGGAGGCACGTCATAGACTGGGGTAAGAAGTGTGGCCGGGACTTGCTGAGAAGATCAGATCCGTGGAGTCTATTAAGCCTGTGACACAGTAACACTTTATTTCAACAGCAGAAAGCACCCTCAAGTAATAATCTAATTAGAGACATTAGGATTCATTTGCATGTTATGGGGCATATTTTAGGGACAGGCTTCTTTGATCTTTAAAAAGCAGACGATAAATGGTTGTCCTTTGCCGTATCTAAATCAGGTAACCTGAAGTTAATATGAACTGAGTTTCAGTGTGCCAGAATTTACATAGGGATGATTAACATTTCAAACGGGACAGAGCAAACATTAAATGCAGGCATGTTATGTGTCTGTGACTGGCAGGAGGGCTGGCTTATTGCTGTCCTAGGAGATGAGTCCTAGGTGGCTTTATCATCTTTCAGACTGAGTAGACAATATTCAGTTTTATTCAAGTACCCCAAAAATGGGTTATAAAATGCATTGCATGCTGCATATAAATACACGAGAGAGAGGGAGATGGAGAGAGATTTTGCTCTCTAATGGAGACCATTTTACTGAAATATGATCATGGTTTTTTATTCAACTCTTTCCCTAAGTTAATACAATCAGGTAATTCTTCTAATCTGTATTCAGGACATTTGAGCCAGTAATAATTTAGGAATGAGAAAAAATATTCAGGTCTCACTTCACCTTTGCAGAGTCTGGAAATTGACTGCAGACTGTGGGCCCTAAACCTCCATGTTTTATCGGGGAACAAGCTACAGTCATTTCTCTGCTTTAGTGCACGTGTTCACATGAGTGAGATTATTAAAGATCATATATAACAGGGCAGCCTGTTTGTGACTCTCTGTGAGTCCCCAGTGAAAATAAGAGGGGTGTGTGGCACAGAGCTCTCTCCTATACAGCTGTATTTAGGAGGTGAGAATTCCCCTCTTTTCTATTTACCTTGCTGAACAGGTTTTTTTTCCAGTAAACTCTGCTTCTGTGATGGCCAGTGAACAAGCATTTCTTCTTTGTTTCTGTACACCTCTCTTTTCTTCTGTACACCACCAGCAGTCTGGAGCTCTCACACTTGACGTCCTAAGATGTTTTCATATTAGTCATTTATTTTAGGACTGTGCTGTCTGCCTGCTTCTGGGGGCATTGGCTGTCACTGCATCTCCAGTATCCCCAAGAGGCTTTTCATATATGAGCCAGTTGCTGCAATAACACAGAAACTGGACTCTGCTGGAGACACAAATGCTTTGGGGTAACCATGGGCTCTGTCTCATATGGAAAACCAGTCCCTAGCTGTCACTCACTGCTGCTCGTGTTCTGTACTGGTGTTCAGGGAGCTGGGTGAGACAGTGCAGGATAATGCCAGCATCTTTTCTCATGCATGTTTACCTTCTTCAAAGAAGATTTAATACATTCTTTGTGTGTTGAGGAAGGCTCTGTGCATAAGCACTTAAGGGACACGGGCAGACAAACTACAAAAACGAGAGAAGGGGAAGATTTTAGTAGAAAATATAAGCAAAGTAAAATCTGCTGATAGAATTTTTTCAGTACTGTGTTATCTATTCAGCATCTAAAGCCCAATGTCACTTACAATGGCTCTGTAGGGTTATCATGGTTGAGACTTTGATGTTCTGCTGCACCAGTGGCCTTCTCTATTTTTATCCATGGGCAACAAGTCCTTTGAGCCTCCCTAGCTTTTTTGTATTCCTACTGCTATTAATAATGATGGACAAATCATATGGGCCATAACAACTGAAAGGCCAAAATGTCTAGATCATGAAGAGGTGAAAACAAGGTCACTGCTGACATTGTATTTTTGAGGGATTAGATTGTGTTGCATGGCTTGGAAAAGGTTCAGTTATTTATCTCAACTTGTTTCTGTAAACACAATAATAATTAATAATAACAGTGTAGAACTATTGCAAATATTAAGTGCTTTGGGAGCCTCAAAGGAACTGCTTTAAGTAAAGGCTCAACACTATTATTAACTATGACAAATATTGACTGTAGCACTAAATATGTGTTTATACAATCATTCACTCAATTTGTTTGCACCCAGAAAACATACTGGGACAAAGCCATGTGTCTCCATCCAGGTATTAACCTAAATTTTCTTCAGATTAGGCCTCGGTAAAAAAACCAAGGTAAGCTAAATTTTCTAATAATGCAAACTGAATGAGCCAAGAGATGTTTCTTGGCTGTGCTGACCTGATCATTACAGAGGTGACCAGAAAAGGAAAATAAATAGTTTTCATTCCTTAATGAAAAGTGAGGAGGTTCTGAAATAACTTTTGTTTTGTTTTGTTTCTTTTTCTGCTGTTATTTTTAAATCAGAAATTCACATTTTTCTTACACTGCCAGACCAGTGAAAAAAAATTAGGAGGTCTTAATGAAAGGTCTAGAACTGAGGGCAAAGGTTTTCAGCTGACATGATGTTGAAATATTTTTTGCCAGGTGAGGTGGTGGATAACCCATCCCTGGCAACATTCAGGGTCAGGTGGGACAGGGCTCTGAACAACCTGATGGAGTTGAAGTCCCTGCTCTTTGCAGTGGGGTTGGACTAGATGACCTTTAAAGGTCCCTTCCAACCCAAACTGTTCTATGATAGCCTTGACTACTCCAGACTTCATGCTGTGTAACTCATCCAAGGGAGCTAAAAAAGTACCTGGCTCTAGGAGGAGATTCTCTGTAGGTGACAGGTTCCATCAGCCACAGCGTTTCTGTCGCTGTGTCCTGCTCTCTTTTCCCTCCTGGCTCCCAAAGGAGGAGGTCTGAGGCTGGCTCCTGGGGCACATGCTCCTCTCCCCAGCTGGAGTACTCTCCCTCTGGGAGCACTGGCAGCTGGGGTGGGTTGGAGCAGCCCTGGGGCTTCGTGTCACCCACTTTCCCTTCCCTGAACCGAGGGAAAAAGCTGCCAGTGTGTGGTTCCATGTGGAGAAGAGTACGTGTGACAAGTGTGGGGGTGATCCTGGGTGATTTGCAATAGTTTGGAAAAGGCTGTCACTCGTGTGGCGTGTTTGCATTATGAGCAGGATAAATATTTCACTCTGAGAGGTCTGTCTAGTTAGCAGAATTACACACCCAGGCAGCAGCAGCAAATTGTCTTTTTGTGTGAATACAGGAAGGGCCTTTGAGATACCAAGCCAGGCAAATAGCAGAAGGTAAACCAGGGGGGAGTTGCAGCAGGCAGGTGCAATCAGGCTGGTTCCTGGGACGAGTGCTTGAGCTGCTAAAATAAATAAAGATTTTTCATTATAACAATGTGTTGATTAGCACGTGTTTGCCTGCATCACATTAAACATCCTCCAGCGTTGGCCTGAATTTTGGGAGCCAAGCAGAGTGATCCAATTGCAGCTGTACACACAACCAGGTGGAGCATGAACACGAGCTGGGGTCTGTGCCTTCCAGGGCAGCACAGTAAAAACAACCTGCATGGCTGTGTCCTGTCCCTGGGAACAAAGAAAGGTCCCTCCCTGAGAAAGGAGTGGATTATCAAGAGGGAAGGTAAGGGCCTGTACAGAACTTTGAGGATGAGACTGGAAGAACGATGGGATTGTACCTGGGGAGAAATGCCTGGGTGTCCACAGCCTGAAAAAAGGCAGAAGGGAGCCGAGCAGAGCTGCCTGTTACCATGACAATAGGCAACAGAATATCTGTGTGAGGAACAGAAAGATTAGCAGGCACTCAGGAAAGATTCCCATCAAACCCCTACCTTTTCTGCAGCTTAATGAATGGAAATTTAAACTCTTATTTGAAAGATTGTCAACTCGTTGGAGTCTTGCCTTCCCATCCCACCAGCAACTAATACATCCTGTAGCAACTACAAATTTTGTGTATTACAGCATTTTTCACATCCATCCGAAGGCATATTAGAATTCAATGGTAGCTGTAAGAGTGATGTGAAAGTGAGGAAGAACTTTTCCAGGAAAAAGAGTCTCTGTGCAGTTCAGAATTTTGTGCATTAGCACTCCAGTGAATCCTGAATGAATCTATATTTTTAGCCTTCATGCTACAATGTGGCTGGTCCATTAATTCATTATTGCCTCTCCCATATGCAATCCTTTGCCTAAGTGTGAGATGGCTGTAAAATACTGTCACCCTGAAGAGGTGATATTTTACCTCCACTTTGCATTGTTACAGTAACGATTCCTGGTTCAGGGCCCTGGTTAATAAAATTTAACAGCTTTTTCCACAGGAGCTGTTTTTGTGATCCTTCAGCTACCTCTGCTCTCATGGGGTGAAGAGAATGATATGTCCAAGACTGGCATGTTCTAAGGCCTCAAACTGTCTGCCAGATGCTTAATGAGGAATGTGAGCTTAAAGTCAAGCAAATGGTAGAAAAACCAGTGTGATGAGATAAGCTTGATAAAGGAACCAGCTAATTAAAAAAATCTGAAGGGAGCAAATTACTCTAAAAATATAACGTTTTAGTAGGTACTAATGCTCTATACTGTAAATTAATTGCTTATTCTCATGCAGCAAGTAATTTTAATTTGTGTTTGTCCTGCACCCAGGTCCGTATGAACATTATGAAACAAACAAAAGGGATGAAAATGCATTGCTCTGGATGTACAGACACAAACAGCTTCATCTGAGTGCATTTATACAAATACCTAGGACAGCCTGTTTGGAATATTCATGGCGAGCTATTAGTCATCTCCCCAAATATTCATTTAGATTTTGTTAGGCTCTTAGAGGAGATATAATCAAATATTTGTGAAGCCTGCACGCAGCACTGCTGCTGGAATTAGGTTTTGGATTCTCTAACATGAGGGCAGAGCCACGTGGGCTGCTGCTGTGCTCCCTCTAACAGGCTCTGCGAAGCCTTCTAATTTGAAACACAGCTATTATTTCCCCAAAGCCTGACACAGTGAGTGTTCACATCCTGATTTTCATTACTTTCATTTTTGGGGACTGAAAGCCCTTGGACTGTGGGCTGCAGAAGTTTCCTTCTAATCAGACTTTTTCCTTTTTTGTTTTGCTGGCTTTTTTTATTTTTAACTTTACCCTTTACTGTTTGCATCAGAAGCAAAAGAAAGGCATAAGGTTTGTACTTTCAGTCTGGTCCTTTTTCCATCCATAGCATAGCCAAGTCTGGTTACTTTCTCTTCATACATGACATTATTAATAGGACACATTTGTCCATGACTCTTAAGAAGTTTCCTAGTAGATTTAGGAAGACACTGTTTGGCCTCATTCACACTGGGTTTTTGAATCTATAATAAGTATAGATAGCCTATTTCTTGAAGTTTAGGCAAGGTTTTGCTGTGATAAAGGCTATAAATATATATTTTGTTTCACAGTCCTCGGCTTGAACTAGATACAACAAAATAATTACAACCTTACGGATTAGTATATATATTCTGTATAAAAATCTATAAAACTCCATGAATTATCATAAGAAAGAAGTAATCATTCTGCTTCTCAAACATAAGAATCTTTAAGTACCAGTAGGAGGCCTGTAAACTACATCACAGGGGCAATTCCCGCAGTATAAAAATTGGCAAATGCAAAATTTGCCTAGAGATGCTAATAATTTATGAGTTATGATCCACACAAAGCAAAGGCAGGTCTTTGTGCAATAATGGTAGTTATTGCACAAAGCAGAAGTGGGCATTACAAGCAGTTTCAAACACTGCTGTGTGTCTTGGAAGTTCAAAATGTGTCAGCAGGAAAACCAACATTGTAGGGAATTCAGAATCCTGGCACCGTCAAAACACAAAGTGGATCAATTAATTTTTCTTTTAAATACTGGAAAAGGTCAAGGTCACTGGTGGACCAGGGGTGTGAAACATGCCACCAAGCAGAACTACCCCACAGTGTAGACAATATCATCAAGACTTAGGTGCTTAACTTCTTGAATTCCCCTTGAAATCTTTTTCCTGCGTCCAGAGGAAGGAAACCCCAGATCTCAGGGGGATCTTTGCTCTGTTTCTAATGACATTCAGCAATGTCATCTTTGCTAGAGATCTTTAACACTCAGTTTATCTTAGTGCAACAGGGCAATAATGAAACCTGCTTGCAAAATGAATATTTAATTTTAAAATATCTAAGTCGCTTTTATCCAAAGCATCCAAGTATGTAAAACACTACTGCTTTGTTGGCTGCACAAATGTGCCCCATTTCTTGGGGAATGGCTGGTGCCTGTTATATTGCAACCCTGATTTAATGAGCTGTCCTTACAGTTTAGAATAGAAAATATAAAAAGTAATTAGCTGGGATACTGATTGCCTTTGCCCACGTTATGGTAAGACCTTTGTGATAAAACAAAAAGTTCTGAACAATTGCTGCCTGCATCATCATCACAGGCCGAGATTAAAATAGATGTTCTGTTATGTTTAGGAAAGTCTGGTGGCCTGATTTTCCAAAGCACAGCGTGTCTGAAAGCAACCTTTGCATTCAAGGTGTAAATGATAGAGAAAGAAAAGAAACTATTTACTTGGAAAGAGTTAGTCAAATTGGAAAAAGTTAGAAATTGACTTTTACAAAATGAGTCCATGGTCAATAACAACTTTAGCAGAAGGGAGACTAAATTTGCTGGCATATATGGAACGAGTGATTTAATCTATCGCTGAACGACTGCCAGTGCTGGGGTGGAATGCAGCAGATGTTTTTCATGGAAACTTTAAACATAATTTTCCAATAGAAAGTGAGGCATAATATTGTCTCTAATAGAAATAGTAGGAAAAACTTTGGTGGGACCAGTAACTGCTGTCTTGCTCCTAGTGACATTCTTTACACCCTTTTTTCTCATTTCAATTTTAATCCTTTTTCTGCTAAAGAACCAATATACTTAGGAATAAAGGGAAATTATCATACTAAGCAAAAGGAATTAATTCTGCACAGAAGCAGTCTGAGGTGAGTAAGCTTGTGCACTAAGCAAAGCCTACATATATAGACCTTGTTACTCATCTCAGCTGCTCCACAGGTGGGAGAACAAACTCTTGAAAAAGCTACTCCACAACGGCAGCACCAGGTATTAGAGGCAATTTAGGTAATTATTAAATGGAAATGGTGACCTCTGATGTGTCTGTTCTCACTGCTTCTGCAGAGCATCCCTTTGGTGGATGCCTCTGTCCCTGGGGCTGTGTGATGCCAACTCAAATCCTCCAAAATATCCAGTTTTTAACCTAGAAATGCCTACGCTAAGATGCACAATAAGACAATACAAAGGGTCTTGACACATAAAGGTCTTTTTTTACCTGAAGTGTCCTAGGATTTGACAAGGCAAGAAATATTTAGAACCCTACAAAGTTATGGGGAAACGTTAGATACAGAAATACTTTCAGGAGTAAGTTTTAAATTAACATTGACATAGTATGATTGCAAGAAACAGAAGAATGACAAACAGCAGTCCTCTAATCCTGTTGGTAATCTTATCAATTTATTTGGATAAGTATCTATTCAGGTTTTGCAAGTTGAATACATTCAGGAGTTGATATGGATTATCCCATAGCTCATGCTATGGAGATTCAAGGGGAGTGTGCTTCATCAGTCATAAAGAGAGAGAGAGGAACCATAAGCCAGTCCACAGCCCCCACAGTGTTCACTGCAGAGCTGTTCCAACTCATTTAAAATGGCTCAGTGATGAGGTTTTCATTACTTCCTCTGGGAGATTATTCTACAGAATTGCGAATCTCAGAAATGGGAAGTGTAAATATTCCCTCAGTTAATTTAATTAAGCTCCTCTCCATTCTTGCCCTCTCACCACCTTGTAAGTTCTCTCTTTTCTCACGTAGCCTATTCCTCTAAAACTCTGTGCTTGAGTGGCTGCTAATCTGGCTGGGGAGAGGGAGTAATCCTTCTTCCCCTGGTTCCCCGGGCTGGATCCACCGCTTGAGTGGTGCTTGGGAGGAAGGGAGGAAGCCAGGCAGGGCTTGGGGAGGCCAGAGGGACAGCACGAAGGGCTGGCTCAGCCTGCACCACCCACAGGGGGGTGTGCTGGAGGTTTGCACGGCTTCTTTCACCACGCTGGGCACTCCAGTAGCTTGCCCGACTTTATGCCTGCAGCGCTCCGGGAAGGAGGCAAAGCAGCCCCGCTTTAAGATCATGCAAGTGGCAGAAGCTGTTAAGCAAGTGATAATGTGTCTCCACCACAGCGTGCAGTCCCAAGCTGAGATGCTCGAGATGCTTCTATCAGATCAGGTGGGGTGCCCGAAGCAGCATCTGCTGGCGTGCTCTGCACAGAATGATTTGCCCTGTAAGGAAGCTAACTTGGGTCTGTTTCCACGGCACTAAGGAGTGTAAGCGTGGTGCTTGTGACAGATGTTAAATGAGCTCAGCTCTTGTCAGGCAGCTAAGAAAGGAAAGACTAAGGGGCTCTGGTGGAGCCCTGGTGAGAAAGCTGCTGACTGGCGTGAAAATCACAAAAGATGATAGTGATGCAGGGCCTTTCTTGTCAAAAGCCTGTGATAATGTCACCTTTGCTCTGTAAACTTAGAATAGAAACCAGAGAGTGTTAAAGCTGAAGTTTACATAGCAATAGTGTCTGGTTCTGTTGCTTGGCTACTTATTAGGCTGGTAATTTTCCACTTTTTTTATATTTGATAGGCGACAATCTCCTGCCTTGTAATAACTGAAGTCAGATCACCTCCTTGATCCAGTAGAGCAATTGAAATGTTACTCCACTGACAGTCAGTCATCATAATTAAGAGGGAATTAGAGTTTATGTGCTCTGTCCACATATGAACAGGAATGGATATCCTCAGCTATCCCTGTCTCACTAATGTTGAGAAAACTGTATGAAACTTACAGGAATATACATGAAGGGATTCAACCTCTCTCTCTCTGCAGTCAGAGCAGTCAAGATAAATAGATGTTCAATACCTTTTGTCCTAAATACTTTTTTTCCCCCCTCTTTTTCACTTCCTGACTTCCTGTTTAAGAAGTATTCATGAATTCAGAGTATCTGATGGTTTGAAATAGGAATGATTTGCTTTATTAAAAAAAAGGAACAAAACAATCAGTCAAATGATGAAGGTTGCTATAGTTAAGTCAGTCGAGTTACATCAATGTTAAGCAACCATAAATGAAAGAACCAAACTCTAAATAGTTTGGATTTGGCCTTTAATGCACAGCTATTGATACTTCAGCTTCACTCTTTGTACCTCTGCTCAGATCTCCACTTATGCCTTTTGCCTCCAGTTCCTTTTTCTACTTGGCACTAACACGTTCAAAACTTAATGTCTGCCCAGTGATCTCTACCCACAAATGCTTTTTTCCCTTTTTGCCCTCTAATTATTAGCTTTCTTTTAAATTTAGTGGGTGTCAGACGCTTGTCAAACATTCTCCTTTCAGTCCTTTACTACCTTCAGACCTCTTCCCCTCTGTCTTTAAAACCCCACTGTTCTTCTCTGCCTGTCTCCTGCTGGCACTGGTACCTGTACTCAGTAACTTAGGGGAGGCAGTTCTGCTCCTTCAAGTTCACTAAATGGATCAGCTCAGCATGGAAGAGCAGGAGAAGAGCATGGAAGTGACAGAGAGATGCTTTTAAATTTTCCCAGTAAGAAATGGATGAGTGAACATCTAATGGCGAAGTAAGAGGGTAAAGACAGGTGGTAAATCTCTCCTGGATTTGCTTTATTATGTTAAGAATACATTCCTGTGACATGAAGTGCCCAATATTTTCTGATAAACTACATCTCATCCTCAGCATTTTACCCTTCATGCCTGCAAGGCATCTTTTTTTTTTTTTTAAATTGGGCTTGTGACCTTTCTGATTCATGAAATATAAAAATAGAAAGTTCTTATATATATATATATATATATATACACATATATTTATCTGATAGTGTTGAATTTTGTGAGTGTATTATTAGTATAAAGACTTTTCTTTGGGGTTATAAATAGTGTTTACTCTGACATTTAGTGAAAGGGTGTTCTCTTCTCATGACTACATTTGCTCCAAAATGCTAAGTAAACACAGAAATTTTTAAAAAAAATTACAACTGCCAACCCTTTAAGTATATGTTCATATTTTGATTTTGCTGTGATGCTCACCCTTTCAGTAAGTGTTTTGATTTTTTTTTTTCCCCATGTTTAGGTCATCTTTGAAAAGAATGCAGCTTTGAAAAGAATGACCTTTACCAAGTTTGCAGGAAATGCCATTTTACTCTCAAGTGAGGTGAGATTCATGTGGGAAAGGCTGCTGCTCTGCAATCCTGAAAAGTCACTCGCTTCTTTCTTCCTCTGCAGGATGAGCAGGTGCTTTGTGCAGGCCTAGAAGAAAGTGTGGCAACCCCTTTTAGAGCAGACTCCTCCTGGGGCCCAAGTCAGGCCTTTTCAGAGACACACTGCTCTCTAAAGTCGTGGTATCAAACAAAATGCCCTCGTGTTCTCTCAGAGGTTGCAATACTGACCTCACCCACATAGACCTCATCAATATCGACCCCATCAACTTCCCTGCACTGTGTTTGGAAGGTATAAATCCATCAGCAAAAATTACAGAAGGCACAGATTCATTCTAACCTGATCAAATCGATCTTGTAGAAAAAAGGGGTACAGCCTCAGCAAGCTGTTGTCTATCCCATATCCCAAACCTTTAGTAGAAAATCTCTATCCAAAATGCTGATAAGATTGAATAGAAATTTCAAAGAAGAAATTGTCATAAGACTTCTAAAATGTTTGCCAATAGGCTTTCTTTAAAGAAAAAAAATTATTAGGTCTTAAAGATGTTTGTCTAAATTTGAGCATTTCATGTCAGTGCCATGACAAAAAACTCAAGTATTGTTGAGGTGTGGATAGAAAATTGTGTAACTGGTGTAATATTAGTTACACATCTCTTATCACCATGGGTGTGAATGGATCCTGTGTTTGTCAACAATGTATTTCACTCATTTATAGATGGAATCGTTATTTATAATCATTATACAAAAATGTAGACTGATCTCTGTCTCAAAGTTGTTTTTAAATTGCCTGATCACTTCTAATGCATTCATTTTTCCTGTATTTAGTCAGCAGTGACCAGTGCTGATGTAGCTCCTGATCTTTTAGATGTTTAACATTAAATTTTGACAATATGAGAATTCCTGCTAGCTTTGCTAGGACTAGTCATTGGGAACAGGCATGTGTAAAAATCTTAGTGAGGGCTGATGCCAAGTCCTTTGCTGTCTAACTCTTGGAAGGAGAATGACCCCAGGCTGGATGGGACTACTAGGAAATAAAAAAAAAGAAAGAAGTACACAGATGCTGTTACTATTCTCCTGAGTCATACAGACTCTGAAAATATTTTAAAAGCTGTACACTTCAAAATTAAAAAGTGCATTTAAACTTTCAAATTATCTGTTTTAATGGATCATGTGTAAATATACACCTCTTTGTTTTTCTATCTTTATTGAAAAGTATTGTTCTTGAAGTGAAAGACATTTTTGTGGTTAACCTTAGAAGGAGAATATCTGTTTATTAACTAATAGCAAAACTGTAGTGCTTGATGGCAGCAGGAGCAGCATCATATTTCAGTTTGAGCAGCTGCTATCTCCACGGCCAGACCTGGCAGTCCTTTTTGAATTTACACACAGAATAGGCCCAGACAAGAAGATGTGATTCAGCAGCGTCCCTAGAAAGACTTTTATGTCCTTTTATACTGCAGCCACACCTATGTGGCCACCCGTGAGTCAGCAGAGCAGAAATTAAATTTTCAATGAGTCCAGCAAGCAAAGAGAACTTGTCATTTTCTGGTAATTCAGTTCCCCGTTGTGTCACTGACCTTGGGCAAGGTATTCAGCTTTCCAGAGTTTCATCTTCTCTGTTAAATGGATTTAACAAGACCTAATCATCACATGGTATTCTGTAGGCCTCAGTGGAACTGCAGCTGTGGAACCAAAGGGAGAATTTAGCACGCAGCCCTGCCACAGTATTCTGGGGTTCTCAGATGACTTTTGACCAAAATGAAATATAAATTATGCAGGGACCTGCTAACATTTAATTAAGTGAAGCCTCTTGCTATTTTGAGAACAATTTCTTACCAAGCAGAATTAGAAATATTCTGCTGGTGGAAGCCAATAGCTTCTCCAGGCAGAGCTGGTCTCTCCCCATCCCTATAAGGCTGTAAACTCTTTCTGTGTTTTATGAATCATTTATCTCCTGATTTCTCATATTTTGGGTGCAATTCTCCCTTTGCTTAGCTCTGAAGAAGCCGTGCATCTAACAGGGCAAGATGACGGCTGTTATTTTTTGTACACCCATGAGCTGAATTGCTGAGTAGTTTAAGCCTCTTTGCAACTGCACAAACACACTGGGAGCAGTAGGAATGCACTTATGTCCCCAAGGACCTAATCTGGCTTGCAAAACTTCCACTAGTGGCACAGATGTGCAAAAAGCAAAAATCCATCTTCGTTCTCTGTTTGCATTTGCAGAATATGGATTTAGCTAGAAAATAATATATTAGCATTTATACATCGATTTGTATTCATGTTCTCAAAGCATTTTATTTACACTGAGTGGTAAGAATCATATCAGTTTATATTTCATATTTGGAAACTGAGCCAAAAAGTGACAAAGTATTTCCTTCAAAATCATGCAGCAAGTCAGGCTTGGAGAGAAATGTGCCTGTTCCACTAGACTGTGTTTGTATATATCTTCTTATTTATGAACAGCTGTGACTATTAGAATCTATTATTTATATTTCCACTAAGCTTATTTTTCCCCCCTTGCAGGAGACACTGTGCAAAGGAGAATTGTTGTCATTTTTCTGCAGGTACTGAGATCCACTGGGGTATTATGGACGGTAATGAAGCAGCACTGCAGATGCTGCTCAGCAAGGATCTTTGTAAAGCATTTCAAATGTGTTACTTAAAACGAATGCACCACCTTAAAAAAGAATTAAAAGTGCGTGGGCCGTGGACTTCCAGTGATGGAATAACTCAGGAAAAGTTGGTTCTGCCTGCATCACTGGCCCCACACCATCAAGGATTTTCAGGCAATGTCAGTGCTTATCCTCACTGCCAGAAGCTCCATTTACATGCGTGCGCTGTACCAACAACACATCCACTGAGAGCTGCTTCCAGCCAAGAGGGAGAATCTGTCACCTGTCCACAGCAGTGGCCTGAGGTTTACACTGGTTACAAGCAAATTCCAAAAAGCCCAGAGGATTGGCTTCAGGCCCAGAATTTCAAATCGTCAGAGTTTGGCACCTCACTAAAGAAAACAATAATAAAATGCCAGAAATGATTACTGGCAAGCTACAGAGGTGCCTAGCACAGAAGAGGTGTGTGTAAGGCACTAGGGCTGCCTGCCCTGTGATCAGTGCTGGAGCTGTGCTTCAGGGAGGCTGAGGCTCTGGGGACGTGGTAAAGCAGGTTGTGTGAAGAATAAGTGCCTAAACTAACTAGCACTGACTGAAGACGCAGACATCTGTTTTCAATTTGCATGGAGTTGTTAATTTTTAAAGGACGAATTAGCATGCATCTAATTTTAACTAGGGAGCTGTAACTGGTATTTTCAGAAAATGTGGTGGTCGCTGCAGGCATTGGAAAGCAATATCTGAGTTCCAGTCTTGCACTGGAGGAACAAGTGGAGGAACCCTTTGGCCAGCAAGAACAGGTGAGACACAAGAACCATCACACATTTTGTTCAGTAGGAAAAAACTTTGAAATCCAGCCACCCCTTCCCCCCTCCTCTCTTCATTTGCTCTTGGAGAATGCAGCATTCTGGTTTTTCCCCTGAGCAGCAACAGATGGATTTCAAAGAAATCTCCACTATTACAACAGTACTTCAGTGCCTCTGTTGTTTCTTCCTCTTCAGAAAACCAGCAGCTGATTTAATGCAAGGCAGCTCCTCCTTCATGCTCTTTTCCAGCTCTAGAATGGATATCCTGTCTCCTGAACTCCTCAGCTTTACCTTCCAGTTCTCTCAGCCTCAGGGCTCCTGTATCTCACTCTAGCCACCTCCCAGCCACTTTAGAGCATCCATCACCCACCAAGGGCTGCTTCTCTGGTCTCCAGTGGCTCTGGGAGCAGGTTTGGAACAGAGTGCTTCCTTGTGGTGTTGAAACATGAAAAACCAGCAGTGTAGTGCATTATCCACCCCTGAGAAACACTTGGAATACCTTCCTTAGACTCTGGCAGCATGCCTCTAGCTTGTCATGCCAGTAAGACGTTTTTAAAGTGAATTGGAATTGAAACATTAACTCAGTTCCCAGAGGGGATGGTTTAGTCTTTTAAGCATCACATTTAAAATACCCAAATGCTTTCAGTCTTGTGAGATCCACTGAGCCTTTCACTATTCTGGAATACAGACAGTGAATCTCTTACAATTTACTCACTAGGTTTTCTTTTCAGATGAGACCTTGGAAACTGAGCAATGCACCCTGTAGTAATTTTGGGGTAGAGATGACTCCTGTTCAGCTATATACAGAAGGAACTTACAAAATTTCAATCATTTTCTCTGGTCACCTCCACATTGCTTTGTGGATCACACCATGCAGTGATTGTCACTTTTCAGAGGCATAGATTAGCAAATTGAGCCTTGGTCACTCCAGACACAGCTTCAGTTTTCCACCAGCTGCATCTCCTCTGACAGCTCTTTATGCTGGTTGAGCTTGTCCCTATCAGCAGTTGCTTTAAAGTGGTTAGGCAGGCTGTGTATATAATTTGTAAAGTAATTTGCAATTATTTGGAGTGAAAACTGCAATATAATGTAGTATCATGAGCCAGACACTCAGCCTACTTCTATTAACCCAAGATGTGTTCCAGACAAGGATGTGGTGGGTTAAATACACTCCTATGACATCCTATGACGTGCTCTTCAAAATGGACTTTTCCTAAGTTCATAATAATTGAATTCATCCTGGTTTGTAGGATTCTTTTATGTGTAAAGTTTTGCATTCCAAAGCCTCAGCCAACTGAGTGGAGCAGCCCCTTCCCCCCCAGATGACTCTGTTAATCCTGTGGGATAAGCTAGGGTGGTACTTCCAAAAGGACACTGGATTCTCATATCTGCCTAACATCAGACACATTCCAGGCTCTATTCCCATGCCACAATATCTCCATTCATCACACTCTTGTTTGGCTATAAAGGAATAAAGACAGCTTAGAAGTCCTGATGTGACTTAGGTTTTGATTTAACGGCCAGATTGTGACTTTTTTGATAAGGAACATGGGAAGGAAAATTTTTAGAGATTCCCTTAAGTCCTTGCAGAGTGAGGCCAAGGCCAGAGCTGTGTCACAAGCTCTGAAAAGCCAGGGCCTCCTTCTCTGCCTGCCTCCTGGAGCCTTGCTGGGAGGCAGAACACCTCCTGCATCTTCCCACCTCCTGGAAATGCTCTTTCTTTAGGGCTGTGAGAGTTAGCTGAGGGTGTTTTTCCTCCATGTATTGCTGACATGGCATCTCCTCTCTGGTGCAGTCTAGTTCCCAAGACTACTCTTTGTCCCTGGAGGATGAATCAGACATTGAAGGGGCTGATGGGGAGGAGGAAGAAGAGCTGCAGAGCTCTGATACTCTGGCAGAGGAACAACAACGGTTCTCATGGGGATCTCTGTGTACTGAACTTGGACAAAATATCTGTATTCCATTTTTAAACAAAGAAAAAACAACTCCAAACAAAAAAAAAAAAAAAGAAAAAAGAAAAGAAAAAAGAAAACCCCAGCAACAAAGAATTCAGTTTTGCAATTTGGTTTTGCTTTCACCTCCTACCTTTACCTATGCTTTCCTCCTTCTCATCATAATCCTAAATATCATGACCTCCTTTGTTAGATTACCTTCGTATAATGTGTTATCTGCAATCTATAGGTAGAAATTAATAATGTCAAAATCCAGCCAGACTGGTAATGGGAGGTGTAATCCAGTACATAACACTGCTATTGGAATGTTAGCTGTGTTTTTTTAAGAGCAGCCTGGAATTTTCTATAATTGTTTATTCTCAAAAGAGTAAAATTCACCTTCTCTTGGATTTGCTATGTTTCTTTTCCTCCAATTTTACATTGTACCTATGTGTGTAGAAAGCATGATTTTTTTTTTCTTCTAAATGTCCTCAACACATCAGTTAGGTGAACAAGAGAATAATAATTTTCAGTATCTTAATTTTAATGTATATATGTTTGTCATGAAGCAACTTAAGCTTCCATGACATCTGGATTTTGCAATTGGCAATGTTTTTATCTTTGTCTGCCTGGTTTCACAGCAGAGTGACAATGAAAATGCATTTAAACAAAAAGAACGAAGAAAAAAATCTGATTTAAACTTGTTGGTGTTGTCAGACAAACAAGCATGGTAGTTATACAACAGCCTCAGAGCACACTGAATGAACCCTCTGAAATCAAAGCTCCAAAGTCTATGGGATTATTTTTAAACTGCCTGCCAAGACCCCAAAATATGATAATTAATGAACTTTAGGATATATGACAAAATTCCTAATTGAAGTAGAAGGGGAGCAGGGAGCATTAATGAAATGAAACTGAGTTTTTGAAGCATCAGTTTTGAACCCTTCAATTCTGTCTTTAATTACTAATTTTAGGGGAGAGCCTTGAGAAGTTCAGTGACATTCATGGTAAAGTCAGAGGTGTGGAGAACCATGGACAGAGAAAATATCCCCTGGAGAGAGTTTTCAATGAGGTCACCAATATTGCAAGTCTTTTCTATAGTTTTTGCAGACTTGGGCTCTAGAAAACAAGAGGTGGTAAAAAGCTTGAGGAGGTGAAACAGCTTGGGTGTACTCCACACACAGAGCAGGCAGGAGAGGCAGGAATGGGATCCAGCTGTTCTGGTGGCTAAGCCCAAGGCACAACCCTTCAGGCCTCACTGACTCTCACCCTTCAGCATTCCCATTCATATTTACAATGGAAATGTGATTGCAACAGTGATTAAACCCAAGTTACTTTGAGCAAGTTAGAAAAAGACATCCCAGAAATAAATGATAAAGAATGTGGCTGGGATATTTTCCTTTTTGCCTTGCCTTGCCTTGCCTTTCCTTGAAATTTCCTTGAAATTTCCTTGAAATTTCCTTTCCTTGAAATTTCCTTTCCTTGAAATTTCCTTTCCTTGAAATTTCCTTTCCTTGAAATTCCCTTTCCCCTTTCCCTTTCCCCTTTCCCCTTNATTATTTGGTACACTGAGTGGTGGTAGAGCTTTTTCCTTTATTTTATCTTCCCCCTTTCCCTTTCCCTTTCCCTTTCCCTTCCCCTTTCCCTTTCCCTTTTCTCTGTGGAACTGGGGCTATTCTGTTCATCCTGGCTCTGGATTTAGTTCCTCCTGAAAGAACTGAATCCCTCACACAGCATTTCATATTAATGGCTGCAGAACTCGCTGTGCATTTATGTTTGAGTCAGGAAACTGGAAAGTAAGTTTGAAAAAAAAAAAAATTCACAGTTTCAGCTTCCCTTTTCCCTTTTACCTATTTGCTTAAATAAAACCTGAAGAAAAAAAATGACCTTTACTGCTGTTTTTCATTTGCTTTCAATTAGAAAATGCAATCCTTCTGGCTTGTAAAGTTTGCTAATATTTAAAAGGATTCTAGACATAGTCCCTTAACTGGAGAAAAAATATTACAGTTTTTAAACTAGTCTGGAGGAAAAAAATCCTTTTCTAGTGCCTCACAGCATTTTAGAAATCATGAAGACCAGAAGGATGATTTCTCTCCCAATCATTGTATATATTAAAGATGAGAAAAATGCAAATATTTTGTTGTATGTTCTCCTAACTGCTGACCCAGGCTGCAAGTTAAAAATGCTACTTCTCTCTGAGAATATAGACTTTAAATTATACTTGAAATTATAATTTTTTTCTTATCAGGATTAAAGATTTTCATGTTCCTTCAGATTATCCTAGAGAATCAGAAAACACGGCAGTGAAAAGAAAACCAAAACCGCGGTGGTGCACACATATTCCTCGACAAGGAAGCAAATGCTGCTATTGATGCCTTGTGAAGGCTGACCTAGAACAGAGTCAGAGAATAAAGCAGGGATTTATTAAAAGGATATCCTCAGTGGATACACCTTGGGCAGCACAAGAGCCCAGCCGGGGCCAGACACAAGATGGACCCAGAATGGTCACAAAATGGACAAGCGGTCACGAGGTCTCTCCCTTTTATAAGTTCTGGTCCATTAGCATATTGGAGTTAATTGTCCAATTACAGCTTTAGATTATGAAGTCCCATCCTCTCTTCAATCCACTTACTTCATGCTCTTGGGCCTGAAACTTGGATCAGTTGTCCCTGGTCCCCAGACAGAGCAGGAATTGTTTTGTCTGCCTACTCTGTGAAGAGAGCTTACCAACACTTAATATGAAGCTCAGAACTACACACTAAAGCAGCACAGAATCAGAAAAATATAAAAGCTAAAACCTGAGGCATCACTATTATTAAGAAAAAGTCAAAAAGAAAGGCAGAAAACAAGGGCCATTCTTTGCCTGCCATCACATTTTCTCCAGCGAGAGGCTTGAATCCCCAAGGATGCGATTACCATGGGCATTTGTACTCTTCTAGTGCCTGGAGGACTGAGCCAGGGACGGGCCCTATTGTGTGTGTGCTGTACAAACACGGTGGAGAGCTCATTGTCAGACTCCTCTAGAGCAATAACAGCCAAGCAGAATGTGAGAATCAGCTGAAGAGCAGAGGAGGGGCGGTGCGCGGTCGGAGGGAGGTGATCATGATCACAGCTGAAGCAGCAGTCAGTGCAGCCACACACTAATCACTGCTGAAGGGCTTTTTGGCATTTCATCTATGCAGCCAACGCTGGCTTTTGTAGCCGCCAGCGCTGCGGTAAGTGAGCAGCTTTAGTGTGTTTATCTTCACTCTCCCTCCCTGGGACAGGAAAGCCTCGTTTAACGCGGAGCTCACATGCTCAGCTCGGCCAGGGCACTCTGTCCTTGCAGGAGCACCCTGGGCACACACAGAATCACAGAGCCACAGAACCACAGAATCACAGAATCCCAAAATCACAGAATCCCAGAATCACAGAACCCAAGAATCACTGGGTTGGAAGAGACGTCCAAGATGAGTCCAACCCAACCCTAACACCTCAGCTAAACCATGGCACCGAGTGCCACATCCAGTCTTAAACACATCCAGGGATGGTGACTCCACCACCTCCCCGGGCACTTTATCACCCTTTATTCCAGCACTTTATCACCCTTTCTGTAAAAAACTCTTTCCTAATATCCAGCCTATATTTCCCTAGGCACATTCCCTTCTTCTCTGTCCACGCTGGGGCTGTCCCGAGCTCCCAGCAGCATGACTCCAGATCTTGAAGGGTTCCAAGCCCTGATCTCCAACCACCAGCAGCACCTCCCCCCCAGGAGGAGGAGGAGGAGGAAACCCCACTGGGATCTTGGCCCTGGGCACTGCACTCACCGGGGCAGCTGGAACCCCAGCAGCTGAGCCCACTGGGGTAACCCCCTCTGTTTGCACATTATCACAGCCATGTGGTATTTAGAGAGCAAAGGTAAAACTTTATGACTTATGATCTCTCCCTTGTTCTATCTCAGATTGCATTTGAGAAAATTAAGTATATATATACTTTCATATCAATGGCTTTGAGCTTTTTTGTTGAGCGCTTTTTCATTATTTTGGGGGTTGTTCAGAGATTTTGGTGGTTTTTTTTTTTTGTCTGGCTTTTTCTTTTTTTTAAATAACTGGTAAAAACCCTACAAAGCTAGATAAAGCAAGCCCAGTTTGCAAGAACAGGTAAAACATGAACCCAGCACCTCCTCAAGGTCCCCAGTGATTTCCAGTGCTCACTGTTTTGAAACACAACCCTGGGAAAATCTTGTGAATATACACTAGATAAGGACTCATCTGCTGAAATACTCTTCAGCTTAATTTTGCCTGCCTCCTTTAAGGATAAATAACTGATTATCTTCCTAAATATACAATGCAGATTAATTGACTCTATGTTTTAACTACACAAACCAGAGGCATAATCAATACCCTTTGTCCAATTTATTAGGCATGCATGACATTCAGGTAATTAGAAAGCAAAACATAAGGATTAAAAGAGCAGAATAGTATATTATTAACAGTAAAAGGGACTTTGTTTTCTTTCCCAAGTGAAGTGGTATTAAAATAGCTTAAAAGAGGTAAAAATAGAAAGTTTGGCAGATGCATTTTGCCCTTGGTGCACTGTGGAATCCCTGTGCTTTTGAGGCCTTAAAAAACTTTGCTATTATAATTTAAGGCTCTTATTCCCCACTGAATAGGAAAAAAACCACCAAAACAATTTGGAAAACTTTATGCTAATAAATAAGACAAAGGATTCTTGCTCCTGCAGTTTGCAGTCAAACTGGAAGTCCTATTGTACACGTTTGTGTATTTTTGCCTTTTCCTCAAACTCCTAGCTGTCCACTTCAAACTATTATAACATCCATTTTACACATGGAACATCTTCTACTGCCATTGGTTCCTCATGGACAATTTTTTTTTTTTTTCCATTTTTGTCCATTGCTAGCACTGGCCACAAAGAAGTGCAACATCCCCAGCTCTGGCTTCTGCAGGTGAGCTGATTGTTGCATTGCTCTGACAGCTCCCTGTGCCACCCAGCTGCTGGTCCCTGATGCTGAAAAGTAAAATACCACTAAGTAACAAAATAAAGAAACTGTGCCCCTCCTCTGGGCCTCCTTGCTCTGCCCATCTTGTGTTCCCGTGGCCCTTCCCCTCGTAGCCCACTGTACAGTGAGCTATTGTGTGCAGAACAGAGCAGTCTGCCTATGTAAACCCACGTGTGGCTGTCACCAGCTTTGTCACTGGCGTGTAGCCCGCCCCAGGCTTTTAATTAGGGTTCATGCAAACCTAATGAGCTCTTGCTGCCCAGGAAATTTCACCCAGTTGGTCATGTCCAGCACTTGAGCCTGTGACACCAGCCCTCAGCAAGCAGCTCTGGGCAGCTGCTGTGGCTCCCTGTGGTTATCCACACCGGCTGGGTCCCTATGATGTAACAAAATACAGTGCAAAATACAAGTATTTCACTGGAGAAGCATCAAACTGCAGCTTGGTTTCACTTTCTACACTCTGTTTGACAAACTGGGAGTTTTGTTTGGACTTGCTCAATGCCAGAGCAGTAAGGAACACCTCTGCTTGTTGCTCCAGCTTCTGTTTGCCAGAGGAAATATCCCTAAAACCCAACGTTTGTGTGTGCCAGCCCTCACATTGGCCCTGAGCATTTTGGCAGAGGCACTTCCATGTCTGCGATATTTCTGCAAACACAGAGCCTTCAAAAGCCTCTGCATATTTGGCTTTACTCAGATCTGGAGCTGGAGCAACCTGGCTTTGCCTATTTCACCTCACTGCACTTTGCACTCAAAACACGAGGCAAAGCTAGCAGGTCAGAGTGACTCCTCCCTCACAACCATGCAAACACACACATTTGCATTTACTGGGCAAGATTTAATGCCAGGATATCCAGATTACTGAAAGTGGGTAAACAAGCAGAGCAAACAGAAGTGCAGGCCTAGCTTCGCTCGCTAGCCGGATACCTTTCTAATTGCCCTGTGTCTGTTAGCAGAGTAACTGAGGGGCTCAGCAGCCTTTAAGAGTGGAGGTTCAGGATCTCTGCTAACCCTAGCCAGACCCTGTCCAGTCTGAAAGGCTTTCTTCCTGCTGGAATCTCTTTGGAGATTGAATTTGTGCTGTCCACGTGGCTATTCCTGACAGCGCCCCGGAGAAGGCCCAGCAGCCCTCTGGGAACTGAGCAGTGATTTCCTCTCTGCCATAATCACTTGGGCACATGAGCGTTGTTACTGAGGAGCCCAGGAGTGTGAGAGCTGAAAAACTTTAGCTCCTTTCTTTTTTTGGGTTGCTGAACCCATGGCTGATTCCTGTCCCCACCTGGGCAGGGTCTTTTTTCTGGTTTTTTGGTATGTGCAGCCCTGGCAGTGGTGACACAGGATTGCTGCAAGGACTGGAGCTGCAGCTGTGCTGCAATTTCTTTACAAAGAAAACATGTGACATGAGCCATCCTTGTGACAGACTGAAGCCTGGCATGAGCTTTAGGGGTGCACAGCCCTGTATAATTTAAAACCTTTAACATTTTCAGATGTTTTCAAAGATAGTGTTCTGCTTCTCCAAGTAATTTCTTTTTCTGTTTTTTTGTTTTTTTTTTTTTTTACTTCTGTCACATTGCCACGGGTGGTCAAATGTAATTGTGTAACTACTGACTCATTTCTGTCAGGTTATGCTTTAATGTCTCCATTTTTCAGTGCTATTCTGAAAGTAAAATGTTATCTACTAGTTCAGAAGAAAAAAATCCCCAAGATTTGCAGGTGAATGACAGATGAATTGACTTTCAAATTCTTGACTTAGAAGTGCAAATAACTTTTAATTAAGTTTAAATACATTTTCCCTCTTCTGTTTTCCATTCACTCTTTCTGGAATCAAGCAGCTGCCTATGTGATATCCCCTGTCATTTTTTGTTTCTGCTATTTACAAGGCTACAGCTTTGAGGGCTGGCTGCATTGCAAATGTCTTAGGCATTACAGAGAGAAAAAAAACCAAAAACCAACAAACCAGGCCTGGTGAGCATGTTTAGTAGAGTTTAGAGGAAGTTTTGGTATCCACTCACTGTAGATTAGCATCCAGAAGAAAAGAATCTGATCAATTCACTAGACACACTGAAATCTCCCTGTACACTAATTTTGCAGGTGCAACTCATTTGATACAACACAAGATGATAGATCTTTCAATGCAGGGCCTTCTCTAATCAAGTCACATACAGTGGTCAAATTATAGAAGTACCAAGGCATTTCATCCAACAAAACATTAATATTGGAGGTGGGCAGATTTCTGATGATTCATTATTAAAAAGAATAAATTTAATCACAGTAAATATTTCAGCCCCTGAATCACAACCAAGTCTTTCTTTTCCCCTCAAAGCCTCAAATACGACATGGAGGTAATAATGTTAATTGATGTACCAACATGAGGTACTGGTGGCTCTTACATCATTTTTAAACACCTGTCCAAATGTGGGAAAAGCTCCCTACACTAAAACTTCTTTTGCTTTCAAGTTAAAGGTACTGTCATTTTTTGTGAGCAGAAGACAAGTGCCATTTCAGGCTGATGGCACTGGGTGCTAAATCATTTTTTTGGCCATCTGAAATAGTGAATTTCCCTCAGCAGAAGGTAATAGGCTGTGTCAACATAACGAGCCTAACCAGTCTGGGCAACCTGCTTACTGATGTGACTCTACTGCTAGTCAGTGAAAGCTAAATTTGTTTGTGAAACACTGCAGTTTATACTCTTAGAGCACTGCTGGACTGCAATTCAGGTACTTATCTCCAGAGAAATACAGAAATTTAAAATAGTCCACTTCTATTATGTGTCAAAGAAAAACATTTTGCTACTTAGCCACTGGAACCATGCTCAGCTTGACAGTGACAAGTGGTTTTCTAAGACACATAGAAATTTCAATTAATTTTATTGTAAGTATTCATGCAATTTACTCCTGTTCTTTCTGCATTTTGCAATAGATACTCTGAGCTGTCAGCCAAACAAAATGTTCAGGCATGTCATAACGAGACTTTTTTGTTATCTAAGAGGCAGCACACTCTGAGCTATCTCTTTCATTCAGGTATTTTATCAAGACTGAATATTTATAAGCTCTCATACAGCTCAGCAAAAAGAAAAAGTGAAAAGGTACCAGTCATTTGATCTCAATTTTGCCTTAATTACATAACAACCCTTTATAATGGTTATTTCCTAAGACAGGTTGCTGCTTACCATGTACCAGACACTGGGGATGGAACATTACTGGTATCCATAAAAATGTTTACTCATTTTTCACAGCCACAATGTCCTTTCCACATAGCAGTCATACAGGAATTTTTACTGTGTGTAGACATTTTGGAGGATGGTGTTGATAATGATACTGAGAATTAGATTATGCTGTGGTCTGCTAATGATCTGTCTTCCAGTTTTCAAACACTCTTTGCAGGGTCTCATTTAAATACATGGCTCAAACATATTTGCACAGGTGGGTGTTAAGATGCTGGATCCCAATTTCAAAAATAGAAATGCTGAACAAGATAAGCCCATTGTACAATCTAGGTGCTGCCAGTGGCACACTGGGGTTTAAATTTGAGCTGCTTGTAGCTATCATGATTTTTTTTCCTTTTATTTGCTATATTTTCTTTGGTTTTAAGAGTGTATGGGTATGTAGGTAACAGTGATTTTGAGCTCAGATTTGCTTTTGTCTCTCAACAGTTTGGGAAATACACCGTGAGACTTCAGGTAGAACTCTTACTCTCCCTTATTTTTGGTTTTTATGAAACTAAAAGCAAACAGCATTTTCAGCCACTCCAAAACATCCCTTTGTTTGAAGATGTGTTGAACAGCAACTTTAACAGTTACATCTGATGATATATGTGGATGGTACTAAATTACTGAAACTGAAGAGTGTCTCTGGATTTTTTTCACAGCCTATTCTGGTTTGCTGATGATTTTACAAAAACAAAAGTATCCTGTCCCGTTTTGGAATTGAGAGAAAAAAAAACAACCCCAAAAACAACAACAAAAAACTCCATAACAAAACAGAACAAAACAAAACGCCACAAAAAACCCCAAACTAAATTTCAACTTGAAATGAAAATAATAATGTATTAATTAAAATGTATGGGCATCCTTAGAGGAAAGTTTGGATTTCTGAACTCAATTCAGACAGGACTCTCATCTGCTTTTGTAATGGCAGATTTGCTTTGACTGTAGTTTTCAGTCATTCAGAGTATCTGTGGTTCCCAGGATGTGGGTGGTACTCGGTCAGCAAAGAAGAAAGCTGGTGCTCAAGCTTTGTAGCAGCTTGTTTGCTTTTCAATATGCTTGTAATTTGTGTTTCTAATAAGTAAATTTGATTGGCTTTTTTTGGTTTTGCTTCAAGGGGCACAGTTGAAAAAACCCCTAATTTTATAGAGCAGGTTCTGGGCTTTATGGGACCCTGTAGGAGTATGCTGAATGGTCTCTGTCTTTCTGAGTCAAATGGAAGATCCAAAAGGATTGGTTACATACCAACCAGTAACTCCCACACTCCTCTCCACCCCCAGTCTGTATTCTCCAGTCTTTGTGCAGAATTATTTCCTTTCATTTACAAATGATTAGCAAGGCAGTGTCCCCAGATGGTGCCTGGTGCTGAGCAATTTAATTTGCATATGCAGTTACACCCTAATGAAAGGTTCTGCTTCTTTTTATAACATTTTTTTTAAGATTTTCTGCCTGCTTCTCCTTCCTCCCTATCAGTTTATTTCCTTCTAATTACAAAAAATACATTTTCTTCTGGATGGGAGAGACACTTGGCAGATCAGGTCTGTAAGGCAGAGCAGGGAAATCACAGCGAGGGTAGCGCAGGGCACAGGAAAGTCTTGCTTTTTCAAGGAAAGGTGTTAGGTCAGCCCTCTGACAGTCACTGAAGGCTCCTGAGCTGGCAGCTGGGCCTGTGAAGTGGTGGCTGGGTGGCCCTGGTGCTGCCTGCAGGGGTGGCAGGGTAATGGGAGCAACCAGCAGGTCAAGGGGACGCTGGTGTGAAGGCACTTTGCCCATCAGCGCTCCAGTCTCGTGGGATCCTGCAGGAACAGGGGGAACAGACCCTGCCTCCAACTCTGCTTGTCTAGGTGTTATCAGAGGATCTGCCAATTTGCAGAGAAACCAAACAGTTTCCTTTTCCTGCTTGTGCAGGGTGAAGAATTTCTCCCTAATATGAAATGATTGAAATTAATTTAGTCATCTTTTACCTTCTCTTGAAATAACAATTTCTTCAACCTATTCATTGGGAAAAAAAAAAAAAAAGCAGCTCTTGGTGACTAATGCTGATTGTATTGTACTGCGAGGTTTTCAGCAGATAATTATATTTAAATGTGTGGGTTTAAGACTAAATAATTGAAGCAAATTAATGCAAACTAATAGAGTTATTTCTAGACGGAAGTAATTTTGTCAGGGAAGTACCGTGGCAGTTGTTTCTTTGATTATTTCTACTGTTTGCTTGAGAGCATATTTTAAACTCTGACACTAAGTAAAACCAATTCGTAGAAAAAAAGGTGTGGAATGAAGACTGAGTTTATTTTTTGGAATTCCAACACAGTCTTCAACAGACTTAATTTAGTCCAAAAGAAGAATCAGGGCTTTTGTCTTCACATCAAAGCAACTTTTGAACCTGATATTTCACTTTGCAAAGGAGTTTTTGATATACCATGTGGGATTACAAATAGCAAAGATGAAAAGCTGTGCATCTAAGCATCTATAATTGCCACCTATGAACTGATATGTATTCTGGAGCTGAAATGGTTTGGACAGTGACCATATTAAACTTCTCCCCTTGGATTAGTTCATAGAAAAATATATGAAACACAAGTCAGTTATTGTGGGGTGGTTAGGGCCATGCAGGGCAGGGTCTGTGTAGGATGTGTTCAGTGCCCCCTCAAGACAGCAATTCTGCTGTTTGATGCAGAATGAATTTAATGAAGAATAAAAGAAATGGGCTCTCCTTCTTGTACTAAAGCAGAGCAGCAGGTGGTAGGAAACACCCTGCCTTGTTTTAGCTGCCAGCAAAGATAGAATTGCTCAAGAAATTGAGAAAACTTCCCATGTACAGTTAAATCTTTTTCTAATATTTGGTTATTTTTTTGTCCTTCATGTATTTCTAAAGATACCCTACCCAAAACCTAAGAAACTAACAAATTCTCATGCTGATTAGGTTTGAAAAATGAGTACAATATATGTAAGATTTTGATTTATCCCCTAGAAGCTCACACATTTTAAGTTGTTCACACTACTGATCTTTCCAGAATGTCTCTGCTTGAGTTTAAGCTGTAGGTGCAAAGAGTTTGATAACCAAATACAAAGATTTATGATAATGAAACAGTGAAGCTGAAAAGAAAAGAAGCATCAAGAAGCCACTGGAAGTGTGAGATGAGACAGATCTTTTTGTCATACAATGAACTTGTAAATACAACACTCTGTTGGACACATTGGAAGGACAGCTTAAAAATCACTAATAATTGTTAAAAGCAAAACAAAAGCTTGCAGAATTAATGGAATTAGGCCTGGAGTTAGGTGCAATCAAAGGTTTAGGCAATCTAGGCTAACTAACACTGAAAAGTCATGGGTTTAATGTCAGTCAGTCACTGTATGTTAGTTCCACTACATCTGCTTCAAGAGATGCATCCATCCAGACACCCTTCAAAAGGGAACTGAAGACTTGAAGTTCCTTCTGCAAAGAGAAAGTTCACTTTTCCCCCCCTCTCCTAAAAGCTTTTTAAGTTTCTAAACCTCCAAAGACCATTAAAATCATTAACTCTCCCAAGACTCAATGGAGGCTGCCAATATTATACAAAGAATTAGAAAGTATAGAAAAATTGTGCCACTACCTTGAGGGCTAAACTGTGGAATGGTTTGAACTTGTGGCACTGCCTGAGTCTGTGCTCATCCACAGTGATGGTGGGAGGCTTGCCCTGAAATTCCAAGGACTCAGGAACCTTACCAGTCTTTGTGGCAGGTGCCATTAGGGCTCTTTCACAGAGGAACCAGAGTTCAGAGGGCATGGGGGCAGCCTGAGCTCCCAAACCCTTTCACACGGCCTGTGACTGCTTTTTGTTTGGGGCATTGCTGGAGAGTCCTCCATGTGCCAAGGCTTTCCTTAATAATTTTAGGGAATCCTCTCCAGAGCTGGCCCTGGGAGTACTTTAGAGCTCATCTCCTCTAGACAGGTACCAATTTTGGCTTTGACAGCATTTCTGGAGCATTAACCTCAGCAATGCAGACATTCCATAAGGCTGGATTTGCAGAGGGAGCGAGCAAGAAATGTGTCAGAAACACCCAAAAAACTGGAGTGAAAATAGATGCTCCTGTCTGAATTGCTAGAAGACAGCCAAGATGGAAAACAGAAAGCTCTGGTTTGGCAAAGTTCTTACAAATTGTGCTAATAAGAAATACACCTAACAATTCTGCATTAATGGAAGGCCAATAGCTTTTTAAAATTTTGGTTGCACCGAAGAGGTTTTCTGCTTTGCTGCCCTGAGCAAACTTGAAGCAGTGACAGGTATTTAAATGAAGAAGCAAAAACTTTAATAAAAAGAAAGGAAAGCATTCTGTTCTACTTGGAATAAAAACTCATAATATTTTGTATTCCTCACATTTTTTTGCTTATGTTCCTTATGGATATATAATTAACATTAAAGGGTTTTTTTATATACTTCTTGGAATAGTAAGTCTTCTCAAACGTGAGCCACGAGACTGAGATAGATATCCCCTGCAGAAAAGCACAAACCTGATAGTTTTACTGTTGTATTGTAAAATATTACAGGCTTAACAAGGTTTATTATTCTCTAGTTAAACTTTGGAGAAAAAGAAGGTATGGAAGTTCCTGGAAAATCTTCAAGCAGGAAAACTTGCCCCTGTCTCAGCAGTGTGAGTGGTCAAAAGGAGAGGAGAGTTTTACTGTGGATAAAATGGAATATTTAAAGCCTAAAGAAGTTTCTAAATTGGTTGAATCTAGCATAGGAAATTATTGTTTTTTTCAACTGTCTGATACAGGCAGTGCCTGGCAATGTAGCTGTGCAAGAAGTCATTGTGCATAAGAAGCTTTTGGGTGATGCTCAGACTACTCCATGCTTAGAAGAAAAAAATCAGTGGTGAGAGTTTTAAGGTGAAAAGCTGAAACCCCCATGTGCAGGACAAATCCCAGATAAATCCTGCTCCCTCCTGAGCAAAGGGGCAGGAGTGGATGCTGTGGGCGAGGCTGGGGATGGATGAGCACAGCTTGTCCACGTCTGACTGGCCACCCGTGTGTGGCCTTTTCCCTGGCAGCAGGGAACGTGAACCAGAGCTGAAGGAAGAAGGTTTTTGCTGCACCAGGTGCACCAGACATCTCTGATAACAGTGTTTTCTCTCTGTCATAGGAAGGAATCTGCTGACAGACAGAACTGCCTCCCTCTCCTCTCTCTTTCTTCGTGAGCTGCCGATGAGCAGCTGTGGGGTGAAGCTTCCCCTGAAAATCCACAGTATCACCAGAAAAGTGGGCCAAAATTGCCCTTCCCTTCAGTCAACACTTAAAAAAAACCCTAAAAAAAAGACAGTTCTTGAAAGCAAGAGTCTACTTCCCAGCACCTCCCAGGGGCCAGACTGATGTGCTATTTTCCTGCTTTCCTTGTGGCTTTTTAAAGGTGTTGGTTTCCAAGGTGCTGCTGATTTTTTGCATGCTGGTTGTTAGGAAATACCTCACGTTTTCCATGCAGCACGCTGGCAACTAGTGTGTGCAACACAGTTTGGGAAGGAGAGGTGCTTAGGAGTTACAGAACTTCACTTCTGCATAACCAAGTCCTTTATTTGGCAGGGATTCTAAATCTTACTGGACCTCAGCTCTTAGCTCTGGAAAGGATAAAACCAGCATGTTAATAAATGCTCGCTAATTCATGCAAAAATAGCGTTTGCATCCTCCACAAGACAGTGAGAATCACCACTGGTTTTGGAAATTTAAATTACAGCCCTCATCATAAGCATTTATTACTGAAGCCAATGATTATGCCAGCAGAAGTCATAACCATTTAGGTATGAGGGCCTGTAGCCAAAATGTTGATGCTACTCTCATTGTTGTGTGACCTTTCCTAGGTTTCCAAGAAAGCTTTGCTGTGCTGAGAAGAATCTCCTGACCTAAGCTTTTAAAAAGATTGGCAGACTCCTCTGAGTGGGAGGCTGCATGAGAGCAAAGGATAAATATTTGCAATACAATGGAGATAAAGAGGAGGCTGGAAATGTTACTACAGCATCAAGGCTTTATTTTACTTTTGAATTTGGGTAAGTGCCAAAAGGACTAAATCAGCACACTGGAAAATGCAAGAATGAACCCTCTTGAAAGAAAAAGATAAGCTACTGGAATCAGGAGTACAAATTTTATTCTGAATATGACTCTTGGAATATTTTCACATCTGAACCTGAAGTGATACTAATGGAAAAAAATATTGTGTTTTTATTTCCAGCCGATATATATCTGCCTTTATAATTTACATAAGCCTTGTAGTAGAATATTAACTTCCATTATTTATGAATCTATTGAACTTTGCAAGGATGTACTGACAGTTGAAGGATTATAATTTTAAAGGCAGTTCAGTTCACATCATAAATATCCTAAAAGGTCACATACTACCTTACAGTATCATCTGAAGGACACGGAGCTTAGAGTGGTTTCTGTCAGTTCAGAAAAAGTTCCATCAACATTATCATTTTAGAAATCAACATGTACCAATTTATCACCCTGTGGGAATACTTTTCCACACATTTCTGAGAGATGCTGAGCTCCCATGGAGTCAGTATTTGGAGTCCCTCCTCTTGGTTGTTACCAGACCCCCTCACTCCAGGGTTAAAGAACAAAGTGAAATCCCATTATTCAGGCTACCCTCATGCAACGTGGACATTGCAATACCAAAATCAGCTGGATTCCTAGCATCTTTGTTTCTCATGTCTACCTACCCTGGAAGAACCAGAAATAAGAAAAGAGGCACTCAATATTTTCTGGCAGCTAAGTCAGCTTAAAGATCCACTGACTAGAATGATATGATTCCATTTGTAGTATCACAGAACCATGGAAGATCCTCACTTGGAATGGAGGCACAAGGATCACTGAATCCAACTCCTGGCCGTATCCAGGACATCCCAAGAGTTGCACCATGAGCCTGACAATGCTCTCCAAACACTTCTGGAGCTCTGTCAGGCTTGGGGCTGTGACCACTTCCCTGTGGAGCCCGTGCCAGTGCCCAACCACCCTCTGGATGAGGAGCATTTTCCCAATATCCAGCCTAAACCACCCCTGTCACAGCTTCATGCCATTAGGAACTGCTAATTTCCTGCCTCTTGATGATCCAAAGGCAAACTGTGACATCATTTCCAATTACCTCTTTTCAACAGAGAGGGGAAAATAAAGCATTTATTAACTCGCTGTAATAAAACGAATGAATGGATCATACTGAAAAAATTGGAGTATTTCATTGCATTAAAAAGTGTGCCTGTAAAATTTCTTGTTAACTCTGTTTTATACTCTTGAGCTATCTGCCATAATAAAAAGTCCTAGGACGGATTCATAAGAACTTTTCATTATAAAGATGCAAAGGAGACTGACAAATATAAACTGATGCTCTTTGTCTGGAATACCAAGTTTTTGTAAGAGAGTTTTAAACAGCATGTTACATTCACATTCATTGGCAGCAACAGAGAACAGGGCCCAATATCTATATGAGTCACATACAGACTTATTTTTGTTCACTGCTGAGTGAAAGACAGAAAACACCCTATTTTTTAAATTTCAACAGTTCCTAAATGTGAGTCTCTCATACTGCATCCCTGTTTCATATGGGGAGAACAAAGCAGTAGCTGCTGACAGTCTGTGTGCTAGCAGAGCTGGCATCAAGTGGAGAGCATGTTTTATAATACCTGCCTTAAAACAAACTCACCTATTCAGATCTGGGGAGCTGAAGTATCCCTATTCATGAAAAAAGTTTGCAAAATTCTTTCTTAAGCAGATAAACGCCATGATTATTTTAGTGCTTTCATTCTTACGCCAAAGACAAATTGCTTTTGTTTTTTTAGGAGAAAAACACATGCACAATTGCAAGATTTCTGGTTTGGGGTTAATTAAAATGCTATAAATGTTCCAGGAAATGAAAAAAAAAAAGAAAAAATAAAAAAGCCTGTGGCTTTCATTTTTTACCTCTCATAATGGAAAATAAGCCCCAGCAATCAGTGGGCTCTCAGGGGTGACAGCATAAACTTCTTGGGATGAAGGAAAAAAAGGAGAGAGAGACAGGACTGTCCAAGGAGTGAGGTAAATAAACTCCAAAAATGAAGATGGAGCCAGAGGATCAGATTGCTACCCTTCAACACTTTCCTTGGGAAGCAGTGTGTGGTAGAAGCTGGAGATGTGTTCTTCCTGACTGCTCTTAACTATTTCAGCATCAGGATTTCACCCACCATGCTCAGGGAGACTGCTTGTTAGATAAAGGATGACAAATCTGGTCCTAAAGTGGTAGACTCTCTTGATGAATGTGCATCCTAATTCTCAATGACATTTAAGTGAGTGAAACATATGTACAGAGAGAATAAAATGCCAAAATGTGTTGCTTTGCCAAGTTGCCACAGTTGGAAGCTTTCAGTAAATTTCCAGTGTGTTTGTTGATAAATCCTTAATTTTGAATAAAACATTATTTCAGTTCTAGAGTAGATTTAGAGTGACAAGTCCTTAAAGGCTAAGCAGTACCTTGGTTGGTTTGCAACACCTGTGAAAGAAAGCCATTTTTCCCTGGATATCTGCAAGAATTGTGAATTTTCTAGCAGCTAACTTGTTATACAGATGTAAATTTTTAAAAGCTCAGAGGCAAATATCAGTTCAAAGGTCCCAAATGTTTATTGCTAGAGGTAGAAATGAGCTTGGTTAATTGTTAAACAACGGACAATTTCCTGGGTGATTCAATACATCACAGGAGATTGGTAGCCCTGATTAGGACCTCAGAAATTATTGAACAGGATAGATTACAAAAGCAAGCTTAAAATGCAAAGGACACAAGAGATGAATTTGTTTAGCATAAATACTATTATCTTCAAACCCCATTGGAGGGGTAGGGTTTTTTTGGTATCATTCTACAGCATGTTTCAAAGCTTGCTGAAGTTATTGAAAATACAGTGAGATGGCAGAGAATATCTGGTATTAAACCAGGATATTAATTAATTATTTAATTTTACACCAGTCAAGAGAGAGATCTACGCACACCAATTAAAATGTAGTACTGTAGAACGGCGACAAACAATTTTAATTAGCATTAGATTGCTCCATAATGCTAGTTAACCCAACACCAGCTAATTCACATCCATACCAAGTGATTCTGTGGTGCAGTTCACATAGCACAGCAAGCCCTGAACTAACAATGCTGTAGCTGTTTCCTCTGTCAGAAACCTTGCAGAAATCAGAGGGCTCTGGAATGGCTGAACAAGGAAGTCTCAATATTTGGAAACCAGCACTGTACTTTCCTCAGTTAAAGAACTCATTTCCATGTGCACCTCTCACCCTGTAAACCCCAGCCCTGTATCATGCCAACCTGCAAAGTCCATCTGACAGGTACCTGGGATGGGAGGGAGAGAGCCAACAGCTCCCAGCAAGGGGCTGTGCTCTGACCACAGCTGCTGCCAGATGTCCAGACAAGCTGGACAATAAATATACAGTTTATAAATATAAACTGTAAATATACAGTTTATATTCCAGAATATTCCCAGTATCCACCACTGCAACTCAAGAGCTTCTTGCTCATTAGAGCAAGCAGAATCCAGATTCATGCCTGGATGTCGGCCGAATCATCTGGCAGTTTTGGGAATCATCCTTAATATACTGCTCCTCTCAAACTGTGAGCAGAGGACCTCTTGATGCTCTGTCCTGTGGGGTCACTGTCCTGTGGGGTCACTGTCCTGTGAACCTTTCCTTCTGTCCCCACATTGCTGAGGTCACCCCCTGCTCTGCTTTTGTGCACCAGTACGAATAGTTTGTGACTAGTGCTTCTAACAACAGGTTCCTTCTCCTTTTCACTGCCAATATTTCTAACAATAAGCAGCTCTTGTATTTTCTGTCCTGCAGCTCTCTCTGTAGTACCCCAGTTTAGACATTGCCTCTGCCACTTGATGAAAAACCTTCAAGTTGCAAGGAAAATTACTGTAAGAGACTGGGAGCTTGGAGTGGTTTGCTTACCAGCTGTTTTTGTAAAACTTGAAAATCTGTAGCATCTCAGACCAAGTGAAGGCTCAGCCTGATGGAAAGCTGAATATTTTTTCTGCAGAAGCTTATAGAAATTAATTGTAGGTAATAGAGTTACAGAAAGGAAATCAAAGTCTTTGATGTCACACTGGCAAAACTTTTTTTTAATGTAATGTGGCTACTATAAGTTATTTCAAAACATCTTGTAAACCAGAAAGCTCCTAAAATGTAAATAGATTAATCACAGTTTCCGATTTATCCAAATATCCCATTAACGTTGTGTTATTTTAAACAGATGTAATCACTTTTGAGCTCCATACATATTTTCTTTTTTATATCCTTGCCAATATCAATCTTATTAGCATTTAATTCACCAATATGACTGAAAAAAGCTGGATGTTTGCATTACTGAAGGAGATGTTAGTAAATGTAGTAGATCCAGAAGCTCCTTGTAAAATCCATGCATTGAATGAGCAGATGAGAGCCAGTTTTACCAAATACACATTAAATCATTAATCAAAATAAAGCTAAAATCCATGGTAAATTTTAAAGTGCTAAGGAGTGAAGAGTAATGGTGATATTCTTAAATATTTAAGAATGTTTTCTGGTTTGTTCCTAGCCAGAGATGAAACTACTCTGGAGCAGTTTCATCTACAACTCTGAAATAAACTCCATAACACTGAATATTCTGGTTTGCTCCACAAGCCTACATAAAACTGTGCTAGCTTTTAATTAATTTAAGGCTTCATTTGTAAAACATTAGCACATAAAGTAATATTTTTTTTTTTAAATGATCCCAATTGGCAAAAAGAAGTTTTGATTTCAAACAAGGACTTTCACAAAGTTCAGTGCTGTTAGAAGCAACAATGGTTCAAACCATTCCAATAATGACTATTTACAGAAGAGATGGAGTGACTCACAAAAAGAGCTTTCAAGGCAGACTGTAGCAATATATTTCCAGAGAGTAGCCAGTTTCTTTTCAATTGTCAGCTGCTCACTATGATCTAAAAGGGTTCAACTGCAGTGATTTGTACCACTCTCCATTTTCATCAATGTTTCATCAGATTCAAACCTAAACACTACTGTAGCCCACTGCAAAGGTTCCTCTAATCTTTTCCTCCTCCAATGACCTGATCTGCAGAACTACAGGGGAAAAATCCCCACTGTTCAGCACTAAATATAAATCCTGCATGAAACAGATGTCTTCCCTTTATCTTTTCCAATGCTTTGGTATTGCATTTAATGATCTATGATTTCCCTTATTTCCTGTCTTTTAATAACCAAACAAGAGCAGACAAATCCACTGTAATACACTGATCTCTTTGAAGTTTCCCATCTGATAATTATAGATAAAATGATGTTAAAGAATATAAAACCCCACAAGTTTAAGGGAGCAAATGTGCAATGTATCTATAATATGATACTCTGTTGTACCTCACTGTTTATTATAACCTTCCTTCTCTGATTGTCATACAAAAACCCCGAGACACCAATTGGTGTCAAATTGTATTATTGCAATTCATGGTGTAATTCCTGAATATTGCTGGGGTTATTTTAAACACTGCATATTTCTGGGTTTAAAATGCTATTTAAAGAAAAAGAGATCCATCCAGGATGCCTATCTCCTTTTCCAGTGCTCACCTCTAACACTTGGTTGATAGACTCTCCGGGTCAGATTTTCAAAAGAATTGGAAAAGTGAGGCAGGAATCCAAGTGTCCTGCTTTCCCTGAAACCCCTGTCATTTCCTCAGTTTCACTGACATTCTCAGCATATCCTACAGAGACTTTGAAGGTGTTGGCTTCCTTATCAGTGCCAGAATTCACCACATATCTGAGAATTATCTCCTACTCCTTGTTCTATACGACGGTGAGCTCCGCACTAGCAAATCAGATTTTCATCCCTCAGAAAGATCCTCTGGATATGTTAAAACTGGGCTTGAAAACTTTGCATTTCCTGGACAGAATTATGGCAGAGTAGAGAGCTGAATTCCTCGTGTTCCATAAGCAGTGGATGGGCTGCCAGGGATCCAGAGGAGACACACAAAGTGTCTGGAATGGAAATCAGTTCCTGCAGGAACCCCGTTCCTGCAGAGCACCCCACGCTCTCCCTAATCTCTCCTCTTGCTCAGAGAAAAGGCTGCTGCAGCAAGTCATTCCTAGGTCCTTGCACTTGTGCAGCTCAGTATAATTTAGACATGAATTCTCCATCTAACTTAGGAAGTTACTCTGCTTCCCGTCTTCCTCATGGACTAAAAGACTTTCCTCATGGCCAGTCTGATCCTTTCGTGTTTCAGTTTAATCCTGTTGTCTCTTTTACTCACACCACTGTGATTTCAGTTTTTTGATCCCTTCTTCCCCCCAGGGCTGGGTGGGTGCTGAGGAAACCCTGGATCCATCTCTTCTCCAGGCTCTCAGGGTCTCCAGCCCTGATCCACTGTGGCAGTCTCTCCATGAACCTGTGTCACTTTGTCAATGACCTTCTTGTCCTGGGATCTGAGAATGGACATGGCATTCCAGCTTTGCTGCCTCTGTGTCTCCTGGCATCTCTGAGACTGCACATTATTTTCTGCTGTTTCAAAATGTTGTCTGAGCTACTTATCACAGCACCAGGGGGATTCCTTGGCGTGATTAATTAGTTCTTTGGGAATGAGGTAAAAGAAAAGCTTTAAAATCTGGGGAAAAACAGCCAGCTTGCAAAGGAAAATTCAGAATGAGTGAATCTGGTCCTTCTGTCCAACCAGAGCATGCTTTTGCCACAGTGCAAGCCCCTCTGTGCTCCTGGCAGCATCTGCTCCTACAGGATATGGAAGAAGCTCCATCTTTCAGAATGGGGAGCTGGTAGGCTGGATTGGCACTCTGGGAATGCACAGCGTACAGAAGGAGAGCTTGATATATTTGCAGACATTTCATCTTTGTTCATGTATTGGACTGACAAGTGGCTGTGGAATGCAGATGCATAAGGAAACTGTTTTAAAGAGGGCAGTGAATCAGAGTTTGAGACTGATGCTGCTTATGATGACAACTCCCTGGCTCTCCACGGCATTTCTCCTGTCTCAGACACTGTTCTTTATGTCATGTCCCATAGCTTCTTTTCCTTTACCTCAAGTCCCCTCTTCCCTAGCTATCCTTCACTCTGAAATATTCTACTTACTCTGTTCTGTTCTATTTTTCCTTCCCTGTCACCTGAGTCCTCCCTCTCTCACAGATGCATCTTTAACACACAGAATTTTGGAAGTGGGAGCAATGGCTTGGAGGTCAACATCAAACCATTCCATGTGCTTCCCTGAGGAGAGTCACTGTGAGCTGCACAGATAGAGATGCAAGTGAATAAAGACCCTAATGCTTCATTACCACTGCGAAGGAATAATTGGTACTCTAATTTACATCCTCCCAACACTATCTATCTATCAGGATGTAATGAGATATTTAACATGTTGTTACTCTATGTACACACATGTTTTATACATAACAACCTGTTATCTGTCAGCTTAAACTAGCACTGCACAGTACAATTAAATTCTTTCCCCTGTAATTATCCTAACATGTGTCTGGGCAACCCCAGCAAAGTCAAATAATATGCATTGGATATAAATCATGACAGAAAAAGGCTGTGAACTCTTTTAGTTTGGTATTTTATACTACTTCACTTTCTTGAAACTTCAGGCACTTAAAGACAAATGGATTTTTAAAATGAAAAATCTACTCATTTTTCTAAGAAGATGGCATAATACTTAAAAATTTCTTCTCTTGATTCTTATTCAAAAAGGAATAAAATGAGCTATCCAGCAGGGTAGAATATGGATCAATATGTGTTTTCAGTGGTTCGTGGGTTTATTTCCACTGAAGTCAGGAGATGTTTTGCCACTCATTCCCAAGAGTGCAAGATTAAGTTGAAGCTGGAATTTGTACCAGTCCTGTCTATCCCTTTTTTAGGTTCACAAGTACTCCAGAAATCTTTACATTCCACTACATATGAGTCAAGTTTACTCAGAAACGTGGAGTTCCCCCACAATCTGAAAGTTCTGCCATCACACAAAGCCCTCCCAGTTCTTCCATCCAAACTGCTGTTCTTGCAAATAATCTCTCTCAGCAGAATTAAAGCAGCAACTTCTTCCTTGTTCCTACTGAAACCTGATTTTTCATCATCACATACAGTAAAAGTTTTCTGCCTTCTGTGTATCTTTTGTACAAAAAGACTGCAGTGAAAGAGTACTTGTGCTCTTACTAAAGATGAGGCATGGTAATTTCAGGGATAACTTAAACCAGGACATTCTCTCCACCTTCCCTGGAACCTTCTACATGAGCTGAAGGTATCCTTGCCTGACATAGGCAAGCACACCGATTTTCTGTTCTGTTACTTCAAATTCAAGAAAGAGAAAAATGAAATTATTCAAAGAGAGTGATTCATTAAGAGCATAATGAAGAATGTGCACTATTTTGAAAAACAGTAAGTGGTAATAATCTCATTTACACTAAGACTGATGGGACTGTTCTGTTCCATAGACATGCTGTAGTATATTGACAAAGAGATTTTAACCCTCACTTTAATTTTGTTATTTTTTCCTTTTTTTTCCTGCAGAGAATTTATGATTTTTTTCTTAATTACACCAACTGTAGTTTAACCAGAGTGAAGGGAATCTAGTGCATCCAGTTCTTTCAGATTTCTCATAATATCCTTGTCTGTTAGTTGCTTAGACAACAGCAAGTAGCAAACCATTAAATTATTTTATTTTCTTAAAAAGAAACACCTTAGTTTAATAAAAACTATAATCTTCACAGAGGCATTACTTTTGAATTTTTAGGGACTTCAGTGATTAAATAATTTTAAAAATTAGAGTGTACACAGTTTTAAACTAGTTTTGCTTTGCAGACAATAGCAGTGGATAAAACATTGGGTGCATTCAGCATGGAGCAGCACTGAGATAGGATTAGGGAAATCCTCTGGAAATTAGTGGCCATCCCTCTGGTATTTCAGATTTGCATCTTAATTTCCCTTTCTTTCAGAAAACGTTCAGTGTATTTCCATGTGTTTTTGTCCAGCTAACATAAGGGGTTAGGGTTTATTTCATGTGCACAGACGTTCTTCTGAAATACAGCAATCTGCAGCTATTTGATAAATAGGTCTGGAGGCTTTCTTGTGAAAACATTTAATTTCCATTTCCAATTTCAGATCACCTTACTGGCACTCAATTTATTCTCCTACAGTCAAGAATGCTGGAGAGATCAGTTGTTTCGTCTAGACAGTAAATAATTCGGAACAGGGACTATAATTTATTCAATATTTGTATCACTTTCAAAATAATGTATTCTCAAATTGATTGACTTCTAGTCAGTACCATAATATGAATGTTAAAACAGGGCTGCATTTCATACGAAGGCACATATTAGCCAGTATTGATGGAGCCCAAATTTAATTCTGTCTTGGGTGAGTATCTACACTACAGAGTTCAAAGTTACAGTCATCAAATGTCTGAGAGGAAGCAGATCCAAGACCTAACTGGGCAGTCAAAACAGCTCAAATTGCAGCTATCAGACACTTATGATGAATTGCTCATGAATAAGCAGCAGGCTAAGAATTACTGACAGAAGCTATTCTGAGAGGAGTTATGAACAAATCCTGGGAAAAAAAAATCGTGCTCTTTCAATGACAGTTCACAAACAGAGAGTTGACATTTGGCAAACACATAATTCAACATGAATTACTCAGTCAAGACTAGTAATAACACCTAGCAATTATATAGTCCTTTACACATTCAGTGGATTATACAAACTCTGACATTAATTAAGTTGAACTGCCTCTTCTCCTCTGCTCTTTGCCTTAAAATTCTCTTAGCAAAAAAACTGTTTGGCACACACAGATTTTCACACAGACTGGCTGTGTGACCAGCAAAATCTCCATCTTTATGGGCAAAAAGAAACAAGGTTAAAGTCTGAGGTAAAAACACAAGGCTGGTTTGTAAATTGACAGTCCAGCATAAATTAGGAGTGATGCACAGTTGCAACAAGCCAAAGATGGACCTGAGATTTCTCAGTTACTGTCCTTATTACTGGGAGGAGGAGGAGGAGGAGAAGGATTTGTCTGCTGGGTTGCTGCCAGCTGAAACCCCAGCAGCCACATCAGTGATGCACAGCCCATCCTTGCACAGGAGAAAGCAGGAAATATTTACAGTAATAATTTACCATTATTGCAGGAAATATTTACAGGTTATTTAGTACGTGAGCTATGTGTCAAAACCCTTCAGAGGGTCAGGAGATGTAAAGCCTTCACATGGACTCTTTTTCTCCTTCCCTTCTCCCAGCCTCCTTTCCCCATGTACATACAGAACTTATTCAGGAGCATATATAAAAAAGCAGAATTGCACAACACCTGAGTAAAACCTATTGGAAGAAAACAGGAAGGCTAATAGGCTTGGATCCCACTCATAGCTCAAGAGAGCATTTCTGTCATTTCTTTTAAGATTTCTATGAAATTAATTTCCTAAATATTGTCAAATCATTTAGTGTCTCTGTTCAGATAGATGATGAATGTGTGAAGTTGATTGGTCTGTAACAAATATGTCCTGAAATAATATCAGGCTGCTGATAGTAGCATAATCCAAATTTTGGAGGATGCCTTGAACAGATCAGAAATTAGAAATTGTTCTTAATACATTCAGGAGATTGCATATCAATTTATAGAGATGATACATATTCTAAAGGGACAAAGAAAAATAAATTAGCCCCAGCATTTTTAGCTGATGGGGTTAGAAGGCAAACTCATTAGCACATTCATAAGACATTTGCTTATCGCAACACCAGCCTGGTGTTGCTGAACAAACCTCCAGAGCATCCCCTGGTTCATTTCTCTGCCTTTGTCAGTGGTGCCACTTGTTTGGGGTTCAATATTGCCCCAGTTATTCAGCACTGGTGAGTAATCAGTGTGCCCAGTAGCCACTCACTCATGTGTAAGAAAATCAAATGGTTCAGAGTCTTTGATCTCATTGCATTTCACTGCCCGTGTAATTTATAGGGCTGATAATTGAAAGTGGTGCAGGTTCCCTGAGTTAAATTCTCTGCTCATTTTCTAATGTGCTTTGATAAATGAAGTAGGTTGGTAAGCATAATTACAGTCCTGGATTTCGATATTTTTTTCTCTCTCTCTTTAGGATTATATTTAGATATAGTGGCAGTACAATTTTAAAAAGAGCTTTTCCTTAACTACCATATGCTGAGTATCTCCCAAAGCTCAAGTCTTTTAGGTACAAACTCTTAGAGAACATATAAGTTTCTGACAGAAAACCACCTGTCATGTATTTGAATGTATTCTTTATAAATTGCATGGCCCTTCCATGATTATAGCAAGTGAACACCCAAATGAAACTTTCAAGATTTGCTGACAATCAATAGTTCCATCTTCTCCTGAAATTTCCTGCACCTCCACTACCAAACCCACCTGTGCCAGGTAGCAATTCCTGGCTCTGTGGGCCTGAGACATAACTAGAGCATTTTGTGTTTTCAAAGCGAGATAATCGGAGAGCCAAAGGTGAAATCTGTCCTGCAGCCTCCTGGAGCAGTGCCCCCAGAGCAGGATGCCAGAAGCAAGCAGTGCTTGCCCTGCAGCCTGTCCTCAGGCTGTGTGCTGGTCTTTGTGGGCACAGGGCCTGCTGGCACCGTGACAGGGCTAAAGGAGCCCGTTTTGGCACCATCCCTTTCATGCTTTCTGCCTGCAGTGAACCCTGGAGCAAATCATTTTGCCAGCTGTCCCTTGGCTTCCTCCTGGAGCAAAACGAGCCTGTTCAACCAGCAAGGAGCCTGGGAAGCCCTGGAATTCCTGCTCTAGGAAGAACCAGCACCCAGGCTGGGCAGCTCAGGGGCTCCTCAGCACAGATGCCACGTGCTCTTGCTATAGACTCAGGGCTCTAATTGTTTCCATGGTGGAATAGATAATAAAATATCACCCACATCTCAGTTTCCATGGCTATACGAGCTTGCAGAGCTTCTTATCCTCACGGGAAAGTTGTAAAGAGCAAGCTTTTTGTCACCCTCTGTGTAAAATCCTGGGTTTAATACAACAATTCTTACAGAAGGACATTTTAATCTCTTCTCTGCCTGTAGTAACATTCTCCATTGCATATTAGTTAAGTTCAGGAGGGGCTCTGAAGAGATACTATAAGCATCAGAGATCTGCCTTCCAAGCATCACACCCTTTTTTTGGACAGCTCTTTCATCCTGCCACTTTCACAAATATTAAGAGTAATTAAAATCACAAAAATAAAAACCATTGACTCCTACACACCTGTGTTTTAAACTGCTGCTTAATATTTACTTAATTTTCATAATAGTATTTAGTGCATGCACTTCTTTAAATGGATCTGTAACCATAGCAACAACATCCTCATCTCATAACTCGTTTTTTAAAGTCACACTCTGGAAACAGCACATTGTTCCAACTTGTATTGTTTACTCTGATGCTTTGGATAACAACAGGACTTCACCTGCTTGCCTGTTGCTGGAGTTAAGCAGCCCCTTCCAACCACAGCACTCCTCACATGCCACTGAATGTCCCCCAAAACTTCTGTTAAGGCCACTCTGCATTGTTCCCAAGGGGAGGAAACTAAGGCACAAGTATATGAGCTGCCTTGTCTGCTGTCTGGGCAAAAAGAGGCACCAGAACACATTTTCTACACTTCCAGGTAAAACACTCACTGGTCATCAACTAAGCAGTGAGGTGTCCTCTAGATCTGAGGTGGAAAAAGAACAGAAAAAAAGAAAGGAAAAGATAAAAATTAGGATCTTTTCCATTCAAAATCAGGCTGAAGCACAGTAATTCCAGAGGTCTGAGTGCACCACAGTTTGGGTAAAAATTCATTCCAGCATCTAGGTCATCGGCCATAAAACACTTTCAGAAAGCCAACGTGGGATTTCTTTTGCTTACACTGCTATTTGTTTACTGTAACTGTTGAATTTCAAATTTATGCTGATTCGAGAGCAGAGCTTGACCTCTTGTTTTCATGCAAACATCCACCACATGAAAAAAAGAAGGAAGCAGTAAAAATATCTGAACGAAGCCAAATAGTTTCTCAACAGCACGAGTTTCATAGTTTGCTGTAAGGCCTCTCTGAAGGGTGCAGTTGTGCTGCTTTTTGTGTAATTTGGCATATTTTTGCCCTTCCCCTTTTATTGCTATTCCCATTAGAACAGAGCAGTAAACATTTTTAACGACGATATGTTTTCACCAATTATTCAACAAATATAAAGAATGTCAAGTTAGGGGAAATGAGGCATGAAGTACTGCAGGCAGGGTTTGTACCACAGAGGCTCCAGAGCAGCTGCTGAAAGCCATTGTGCTAAAATTTCACTTTGAAAAAGGTACACTTCTGTTCAATAGGCTAAAATGTTTCTAAAGGAACCATTCAGAGGCTTTTGTGCAAATCATTTACAGTCCCATTGTGAAAATAATTTCATTTAAAAATATCTAGGCAACTGAAGTGCCACAAATACTCCTATGACTGGCTTTTGGGCCTGAAAATGTGGAAATACAATTCAGATATCCATTGCAAAGGCTGCAGACTGTCCTTGGTTCCCTTTGCTTTGGAAACAATGTGTGATGAGCAGACCACGGCCCCTATTCCTGTCCCCCTGCAGCACTGGGGGACAGGAGGCAGAGGAATCTGAGTTGAGAAAGGAATGGTGGGAGGAAGGTGATTCAAGATTTATTTTTTGTTTCTCGTTATCCTACTGTGATTTGGCTGGCAATAAATTAAGCTAATTACCCCAAGCTGAGTCTGCCCACGACTTTAATGTGGTGTCTCTCCCTGCCCTCATCTGGACCTTTCATTGTATTTTCTCTCCCCTGCCCAGCTGAGGAGGGCAGTGCTAGAGGGGTTTTGGTGGGCACCTGGCATCCAGCCAGCACCAACCCACCACACCACCTGAGTAAATCTCTCCCTTTCATATAATTAATCCTTCCTTAGTACCACTGCTTTTAATGAGACACAAGGAGCTGTTTGTATTTTCTTGTTTGCAGATTTAGAAAGTAGCACAATGATGTCATTTTTATACTGACACACCTTCTGGCCATGCTGACCATGGACTGCCAAATGCCATTTCTGATGACTCATGCACATAACTGCTTATTCTCTTGCCTGCCCTTCCCTTTGATGCTCTGGCCTTTCAACTTTGTGATTTCTCTGCTCTTCTGAGCCACTCTGTGTCCCTGTCTGACCCTCCCTGTCTCCAACCTCTCTAACCCTCATATTAGGCAAACTGCTTTCCATCATTTTTATTTTTTAGTTGCTTTATTTCTGCTTCTATTTGTGTATGGAGTTTGTCAGACTCCTCTAGAGGGAAGTTAGTTTACTGACAAGAAGCACAGTTTTAGAGCTGGGGATGCCATGGTATTTATGAGTGCTGAATAAAAAAAATAAGAATACAAAGCACCATGCCATGTGATTGAGAAACACTGCCTGAGCATCAAGGAAGGGGAAGAAACTCTGAGATTTGCCCTCTTCCCTCTCATTAAAAAAAAAAAAAAAAAAATTAAATAAACAGTAAAAAGGAATTCCATTTAATTGAGGACTGATATCACTGTCAACAAGGAGTAATGCACTCCAGCAGTTTCCACAGAGCTGCTCTGCAGAAGAATGGAAAGAATCTGTCTTTAGTTTTTATCTGCTGAGGGCAGGGAAATGGGAGGTCTCAGGAGCAGCCCCAGCTGGGCCCAGCTCTCCCTCTGGGCCCCTTGGCCAAGCTTCAGCCCACTGCCCCAGCTTGGTGTCCAGCTCCTTTCTCCCTTGTTTCCACGCCCTCCACACTCCCTGTTCCCAGCCAGAGACTCTCAGGGCTTGCTGGGGACTCTCCTCCCTTTTTCTCTGCCCTAGCTCTTCCCTCCTGCTCCTGCTGGAAGTTCTCTGGGACCCTGAGCTGCATCAGGTCGAGATAACTCACTGCAGCTCCTTGCATCACCTCTCAGCCTCCTCATCCAACAACTCTTCCCTCATGGCAGAGCCACCCTTCACAAGCATTCACACTGTGCATTTCACTTTCCCAGTCAGCATAACTGGAAAAAAAGATATTTGTCATTATCCTTATTCCCTGATATAGTTGGGTCATGTAGCTCAGGCTGTACTTACTGTTTAGACCAAGGGAGATATCTGCCTAGTTTGAAAAAATTTTAGCACTTTCAGTAAGAGGTTGTCAGATTAAAAAACTGGTATTGGAACAGATAGTGCCTGGCAATCTTAATAATAACCATAATAACTTTAATAATAATAATACCACCAGCAGTCATTCATAATATATGTGTTTTCCTTGACTGTTATGGAAGATTTCCCTGTAATATTCTTTTGAAATTATGTTATCTTTTCTCTCTATGAGTAAATCATAATTGACACTACAATTTATCATTTGAGAATAACACTGTAACCATACATTTTTTAAAAGCTGGTTTTATTCAGATCACACAATGGGACAGGCTCTACCCAACAGAAAAGATCAGGTAGTGTAGCTTGTCTTTCAAGGTCAGCAAGACTACAGTGACACAACCAGATTTGGTCTATCATTGAGAGATTTATGCCATAACTCTGTTTAAAGATGTTAATTTCATTCTTATATGTTCTTCTGATTCACCCAGCATCTCCCTCTCTGTGCCCCTGCGTTCCAAATCAAATGAATAATTGTAGAAGAAAACAGTTCCCAACTGTTCTTCACCAACTCAGAGAAAAAAAATGAAGACTGAAAGCAAAATTAAAAAAAAAAAATGTATACAGCACCCATTACTGACATTAAATATAAGTGGCTTGTGGCTCTAGGTTTTGGGGGACTGACCAGAAAAATGTTAGTGTGCAATCCATGATATTAGTGGAGGTAGAAACTTTTAATATTTCTTGCAACTTAGGAGAGAGTTTCCCAGAAGTGGGCAGGAATCCAGAGGCTGTGTTTTCATTATCATTACCCCATTCCTTAGATTACTGGAAGGGAAATAACTACTTCAATACCAGTAGTGTAATATAGGAGGGGTTTTTTATCTTTAGTTTACCCAGAAGGTTGACAAAAATATCTTCATAACAGTGGTATTATCCAGCTTTACTAATGTGTAACCAAAGCCTTAGAGAATATATACCAAGTGCCATAATGACTTTCCTTCCTTTTCTTCAGATATTCTTAGTCATAAAATCTCTTATACAGTTTCCCAAACCAAATTAATATTGCACTGTAATACTGAGTATGACATAGATGTTTTCCCAGAGTAAGTCTAATTTAGCAGGCAATGTGTAGAAAAGTTTTGAGCTCTTCCTACAGGACATTTTGCTGAAATTACTCCACATAAATCAAAGAGAAGCTACCAAAATAACTTGAATGAGCCTCCTGCTTTCTCAATGTTTGCATGTTGGGCATAACTGATTCACTGTCTAGTGTGCCCTGGAGAGTTATGAAATCCAAAAAAGGAAGCTTTCTCTGTTGAAACAGCAGAGTGTTGTTCATTAAAATAAAACTGCATTGAGGAAAAAAAACCCTACTAATTAACAAGGGGCTACTGTGCACAGATCTATTATTTTCCAATATTAAATAATTAGCGTTTTTATTACTGTACCATTATATACACACCATTTCCTTATTTATTGAAGAGATGTAAGAGTTTTTAAACTTTCATTAAGATGGTGTGATGCAGCAGAGAATTGCTTGACTGGAACAAACTACTCCAAACCTCTTATTTTTTTCACCCACTCTTAATGCAAAGTGAAGAGCCCAGTAAAGCTGAACGTGCTGTCTTTTCACATGCACATGTATCATTACTGTGACATGGCAGCCTGTTGCTCCCATCATTGTTTCACAATCCAAGTGCAAAAATAAATTAATTCCTGAGCTCTATTTCCCTGCATAGCTCTCTGGAGTTGGAAGTTTTGTTTGGAAACCTGTCTTCAAAGGAAGCTCACCAGGTTCTGTGGTACCCACGTCCACTGACACAAGTCTGTGCCCTGTGAAAATGTTCTAAAAAATGGCACAACGAAGAAAACACATATTTCAGCACAGTCTGAGAGAGACACAGATCTCTTTAGGACTGTGTTTGATTGTCCTCTGGTGCCAAAAAGGAATGATGCCCCTGTTCTGCTTGTTGTCTGGAAAATGTCTGGTTGTTTTTAATAATTTTATGTCAGTTCTCATTGAACAAAAAATGTCAGAACAATTGCATGGGCTATGGTCAGTGTCCAAAGAGCATTTGGCAGTCTTCTCTGGATTATGATATTTTTGCCACAACTGGGTTTGCTGATCAACCTAGCAGCCACCTGAAATTCTAAGTTATGGAATATTTGGACTCGTCAAACTGCACAGCCACAACAGCAGCATCAACTAACATCTACATTTGATTTTCATTGTTTCTCTTGGCTCATCTCTCCAAGCCTAGTGCAGCAACAAAGACAAACTCTTCTCTGTCTGTACAGTCACATCCAGGCAGGCTAAAGCACTCCAAGGACTGCCTGCCAGCAGTGGAATTTCCCCCCTTTGCAAGGGGACAGTTGGCAAAGATTGTTACAGCTTTAGCCTAATTTAGACATAATTAGATATAAATAGACATAAACATTCTTGAGAATGAGCACTACCTTGCAAAATAGAAGTATAACAAGAATCTCACAGATAGAGCATATCATTGTAGAATCCAGTCATATGCAACAGCCTCCCCTCCAATATTTAAATATTGGCCTCCTAATGTCCAAGTCCTTATAAAGCTAAAAATCATCATTATCACAGAAACACAGAATAATTAGGTTGGAAGAGACCTCCAAGATCATCAAGTCCAACCCAACCCCAACACCTCAACTAAACCATGGCACCAAGTGCCACATCCAGTCTTATTATTCATGATCTCAAATGAAGTTGACCCTAAACAGGTAATTCTGAAGATCCTTATCTAGAACAAAAGTGATACAGTAGTTTGCAATTTCAGAATTACAACTGAACTCTGAAATACAGAGCTGTTCATGGCTTTGTCATGGACTTAAAACTCATTATTATAGACATACCTTATAGGGCAGAATTTGATCTGCATAGAACAGAATATATGTCTAATTTTTATGATGGTTTTTGAGTTTTGGTCCCCAAGATCTTTTTAAAAATCTTTTCTGAAGTTAATAAATAACCATATAAAAATAACAAAGCCAACTAACCTAGTACAGCCATTAGGTTCATTTGAAAGGAGTGTCATGAGCTGGGAAAGATTTTAAAGAGATTATGGGCTGAAGATAAGAATTCCTATGTGGCAGATCCCTCAGGAGGTCATGCAAGGGAAACAAAGAAAAAGCCACGTGGCCAGAAGATGATCCCCTAACAAACAATTAGGGCGTATGTGGGTCAGAGAAGGGGGAGAGAAGGAAGGCAAAAATGAAGATGCTCAGAATATCAGCTTGAATGCTATGATATGACTGAGATGCTGATGCAAACAAGTGTTGTATCCCTGCATGCAGCTCATGTCCCAGTGCTTCAGCTTTCTGTTTTTTTTCTGAGTTGCATTTCACAGAATCCCTGGGTTGGAAGAGACCTCCAGGATCATCGAGTCCAACCCAGCCCCAACACCCCAACCAAACCATGGCCCCAGTGCCACATCCAGTCTGTTCTTACCCACACCCAGGGATGGTGACTGCAGCACCTCCCCGGGCAGAGCATCCCAGGGCTTTATCTCCCTTTCTGTACAAAACTCTTTCCCATACCCAGCCTGGATTTCCCTTGGGGCAGCTCAAGGCTGTGTCCTCTGGTTCTGTCAGTGCTGCCTGGAGACAGAGACCAACCCCCCTGAGCACAGCCACCTTTCAGGGAGCTGCAGAGAGTGAGGAGGGCACCTCTGAGTCTCCTTTTCTCCAGGCTGAGCACCCCCAGCTCCCGCAGCCCTTCCTCACAGGGCTTGTGCCCCCAGCCCCTCACCAGCATCATTGCCCCCTCTGCCCTCCATCTCCAGCTGCCTTGGTGCTCTCTCTGCTTGTATGGCCAGAGAATGCTGGGAGTTGGACTGGAAATGACCCCTCTGGTACCCATGATGTATCACACAGGGCTCAGCTGGGAGAGGAGGGACAGAGTGGTGTCACTCCCTACCAGATGAAAAGTCACCTGTGAAGTATGGATCCCTCTGGGGCAGTTACCCAGAAAACATGACATCTCTCCATCAGAAATCCCAAGCTAATGTTAGTGCTCTGACCCCTCTTGTGAAGAAGGAACTGCCCCAGGAGGAAAATGTCATTGGAAGGAGAAGTACCAGCATTACAGCTTTGGGGAGAGGCTGCAGATACAGCACAGAGAGACTGAGGGTTGCTCAAACTGGACAGATTTGGATAGCACAGGAAGAAACAGCTTTTGCCAATGAAGTCTTGAGCTTATAGGAAAAGAAAAAAAAAAAAATACAGTCTCTAGCTCCAGTGATTGTAAAAAATGTAAATTCTGTCTGAAGACCTCAAATGCACTTAAATCATTCCTAAATTAATTCTGTGAACAAACCCAGCTGAAGTTAGGAGGCTTGAGAGAATGAAAATGTTCATGTTTTTTGATTTTCTTCTCACTTCCTGTGAATTTATACTGGGTAAAGTAGAACACTTGAAGTAAGACAGATTCCACAGAATAACTGGACTGAAGGTTGGAGTTTTCTGGCTGCAAGGGCTCAGAAAATAGCAATGTCCCTTTACAGAACAGTTTCCAAACAGAAAAAAAACTAAAAAAACAAACAAAAAAACAAACAAACAAACAACAACAACAACAAAAAAAAACCACAAAAAAACCCCACAGTGAAGAAAGGGAAAAAATACAACAGGTTTGGAGTGAAGTATCAAATATATCAAAGATATATTTACTATTTAGGTAACCTATATGCTTTTATAATATTTTCTGTTCCTCTGATTTTTTTCTTTGTCACTATTTTGCCTGTTTGTTTTGATGTATGATTTTTTCCCCAACCTGCAGCACTTGGGTCAGCTGTCCTGTGTATAAATCATGCCTTGGCCATCACTCCTAGCACTACATTACTCAGAAGGAAAGATAACTGCAGAATTGTTTCCTTGCTATGCTTTCCAAGTAATCCTACACTAGTCTGTAAGCTCACCAAAAACTGAGTCAGGAGTGAAGGCAGAAAAGGAAGAAGACAGAGAAAGAAATACCTAAATTGCTGAGAGAATCTCAGTTTTCCTGGTAATTGCACAGGAATTTTGTCCAGACCAAAAGGATCACTGGCTATTCAAGATATAACAACTCATGAACCGGAAAAGAGATTGATGAATATGAGAATATGATCAGAAATACAGAATGCTGCTTGTTCCTTTTTTTTTTTTTTCCTCATTCAGAATGATGTTCAAAACCACTGGACTACTTTCTAATTTGCCCTTTCCCCCCACACTTCATTTCATTTTCATTTGCTGTCGTGCTGAGATCTATTTAGGGTACCTAATATAAAGTTAAAACATGATCCTACTGGAGGTAAATTCTTGGTGCAAATAAATCATACAAAAAACCCCAAACCTTATTATTGTTGCTATTATAAAAGATATTTCTTATTTAAAATATATTTTACTCTTACACCCAAAATGTTATTCCTATTGGGAAATCACACTTCTGTAACCATAATTCCCAAATCAACTGCACAAGTCCCACTGAACTGATACACAAAATGTAGATTATTTCATAAGATGCTGCAGCTTTTCAGAGCTATTATCATTGTTACATGCTAGTTGTATGCAATATAGCAACAGTTTTGCAAAAATGAGTTTGTCTCTGAGTTGTTTCCCTTTTCCAAAGCCTCTGCTTATGCAAGTATTGCTAATTCCCATTTCTAGCTCATCCAGTACGACTGGCTCCAGCAGCTCAGTGACATTCAGTGGAGAGAGCAAGGGCTCTGGGGAAAGGGAGGGGGGTGTATAACCTGGGATGTTGTACCTGCTCAGGATTTAGAACTCTTTCTTCATTGCTATCTTGATTATCAGTGCTGGGAAGGAAAGTGCTGTGTTGACAGTGCTGACTGAAAACACCCTGAGTAGCTGTGAACAGCAAGTGGGAAATCAGTCTAAATGAAACTCCAACCTGTCACAGCTGGGCTCTTGCTGTTCCTGAGACAACTCCTTACAGCTGGCCTGGGCAGAATCTCCATGGTGGACATGATCAAAGGAAAAACTGGAATGTCTTAATGCATCCCTGTGTGGCTAATGAAGCATCTCAGCAGGTAGCTCTGTCCCGAGTTCTTGTGTGGAGGAGGTGACAGTGACTCCACCCTGGGAAGTTCCACCAGTGCCATTCACTGGAGCAGCTCCACTTTGCCTACACAGACAGAACTTTGTTAATTAGTCCAGGCTTCATAGCTCAGTTCCTGGTGAGGCATAATTAGAGGGAGTGCTGGAATCACTGAGTCAGGTCCCAGGCGTGGAAAACTCTGAACGACACAGAATTATGACATGAAAAGGAAGAGTGCTATGAGGGAAATGCATTTGTATGCTAAAAGCACAGCCAGGAAGGCAGAGTGGATCAGAAAATGACCATGCAGAAGAAAAGCATCACTCAAGGAAAAAGGAAGTGAATAGGTTGTCATGATGGAACTGGAAGAGACAGCTCTCTCAGGGGCTGTATGGAATATGTTTGTGAAAGAGCAGGAAGCATAAAAATGCAATGCCATGGATGAGAACTTAGATGACAAGTGAAGAGACAGTGACAGGACAGATATGAGACTGAAAGTAGCTGTAGACTGCAAGAGAAGAAATTATAAAGGAAAAAAAAAACATTGAAAGAAAGAGTAGAACTTGTGAGTGGGACTTGGCCCTTGCACAAACCCTTTGCCTAAACTCACAGATGCTGGACATATGATGAAGCCATTTTAGGGCAGGCTTTTTTTTAATCTGAAAACAAGTATTTGTCTCATGGAAAAGGCAGCAGGGGAAGTGCTCCAGTGCTGATCCTTGCTTGCTGAAATGTCTCATTCAAGCAAAGGCAGCTACACATCCTTAAGGGGAAACAAGGCTGCTCTAATCTGTGACCAGGAAGGGTTCAGACAGTTCATTGCTACCTCTCCACATTCTTTTGAGCTGGTCTGCATACAGCTCTTCTTTTTGGCATAGTTATATTCCTCAGTAAGCATAGGATGCTCACTAGAAGAGAGAAAAAAATGGAACTACTGTTTAAGGAAATTAGGTTAAGGCAGAAAAAACAGAGGCAGAAATGCCTTTTCATTTGATCGTTCAGACACCAGCAAGATCTTCATGGCTGAACAGGTGGAACCAATTTGCAAAATGCTTTTGAAACCTCTTGCTGTATGGTAAAGTGTTGCTGGTGCCAGAACACTTCAGTCGAAATTTGAAGAACAGACTTGTTAAAATAATTTCACTCATATGTTATATACACACACACACACTCATATGAGAATGACAAACAGTATTTTATGTGGAACAGTAAAAGGAGGGGAAAAGTAAATCCAGAAAGATCAGGACTCTCTCTATGAGACCTAAACCTCCAGAATTTTGTTTACTGAGTGCAAGGCACTGAGGGAGTGATACAGAGCACTGCTGAAACTGCCCATACTCTAGAAGTTTCAGTAGCTAGGGTGTGGAAAGGATTGGGTGGACTATGCTGCTGTTAAAGCAGCATCAATGATCCATCTTTGCCTGTATCAAGATTCATTCCCTGAGGATTATCCCAGTACATCCATGTAAATCGTGTCATGGATGTCATCACACAGAGCAGGAGCTGTGCTCTGAGAAATGGTGCAGTTGGAGACAATAAGGTGCATTAAATGGAGGAGGTTCATCCCTGCCTGCCTGACAGTCATTCAGCCAGCAAGAAAACGGGAGGGGTGAGGGAAAACCTGGAAAGGATGCAACTTCTCCATTTCCCTGCAATAAGAAATTGTTCTCATCAGTTTCTGCAGGCATTCCTGAAGCTAATGACTGTCATTTCTATCATCTACCTGTGAAGACAGAAAATTGGACTTTTCAGTGAAGGAGGAAAGGCCCTTCCACTGTCATTTTAGGCTATCTGCACAACAGAGGTGTCCTTTACCATCAGACATTAAAAAAATTATTGCTGAAATTCCTATTACATGGAGCTGTCTGCAGATGTAGGTACAAGCTCAGTGACAGCTTTCCCAGTCAGGATAGCACTCTGGAAGAGTATGAGAGCTGACCAGGAATAAACAATCCAGTTTCCAACAGTACAGGTCAACAGAAATTGTCTATGCCCTAAGGTAAGGTGAAAGAATGGTGGTTTCTAAGGCAGGAATGGCTTGTCTGAGTTTTCACATCATTCCTGTAAACAAGCAGTGTGCCCTTATGGAAATGTAAACCTACAGCTGAATTTAAGTCACTAAAGAAAGTGGTGCAGATAGAAAATAAAGAAAATCAGCTGCCAGATTAGAATTATGTGAAGTTTGCTTTGTTCATTTTTTTCTTTAGTACTTTGAATCACTCTACTTAGTATTAAAACATATCAGTTCAGGGACTTATTAATATCCTCTGAGATTTTAAAGCAATTACATTTAAAAAAGGAATTGCAGAAGATGTATAAACAGGAATGATGTTTTAAAGAAATTAAACAAAGATCTTAATTGCAAATCCAGTCATACGGCTGAGAACAGGAAAAAACCTTTTCTAAATAAAGTCTTAGTGACATGAAGAAGTAATAATCTGACATTTTATTGCATGAATTACATTTTTATTCCTAACTACTAAATACTTGTCTGATGTTCATTTTGCTGCCACATTTAGACCTGTAAGTTCCCCCAGAAAAATGGAATGTGTTCAATGAGATGCATTGCTTACTATGGATCTGGGACAACAGCACCAGGGACTAATGTGGACTGTGGGCCTAACACAGGCTGTGGCCAGATCACGTTAGGTTCCTTCCAATAATTTGTAATAAACAATGATAATAAGCATTTGTGATTTCAAAGCAGGCTGAGAAGAGCCTTGGTCTCTTTTCTGGTCAGATATTTTTACCTAGAAGTCCATGATAAGAAAGTATTTCACTGGAAATGGAATTGCCCAAGCTTTTCACTTTCATACTCTAGATAAAAATTGAATCCTGTTCAGTTCTGTTCCACTTTTTCCTTATAAATTCCTAAACAACATGTATCAGTTACTCGGGTTCAGATCCTGTTACAACCCTGAATTTAAGACCATGTTCATTTTTGTGTTCTTAGCCAGAATCTTCAAGGAGGTTTGGGTGAACCTTGCAGCTTGCATTACATTCAGAGGGAAATTTGGCTGATTGCTTGGCTTGGCATTGCAAAATGCTGATTTTCCAGCACAATGACAGCTTGGCAGATGCCCCAATACTTCTTCCCTCAATATTTATCTAGTTTTTCTGAAGACTTCTTCTCAGTTGTATTTTCCCAATGATTATTTCTATGTTTGAGGACCCCACAGGCCTTATTTAATTTGACATTATAGTCTGCAACAAAAAAAGTGCAAAGATCTGCTGAAGCAAATGAGGCAAACGCTGAGGATCATGAGGCACAAAGACACTAAGAATATAAACATTTGTATCACTAGCACATATTCTTTCCTGACCTCAATCCTTACAGAAATCCTTCACTTTCTGACATGTTACAGCAATTCTTTAGTTTGTAGTTCAGGAAGCTCATGCAAAATTGAGGATCGTTCTCAATGGAGGATCATTCTATCTAACCTTTGTGTTCAGTAAAAACAATAGCTCAGATATTAAAACCTACTCAGAATAAATAGTAGAACACACTGCTGTGACATGGACGACTTTCAAGAAAAAGAAGTAGCCAGCCATATACAATTTGCAATGCAAAAACCATGGAATTAGACAAAGAAGTTAATCTGATTTGTTTTCTCAGCTCAAACTGAATGCAATATCAAACAACAGTACGGCAATTATTTAATTTTGGGGATGAGTAATATACCTTGAATTCTACATAGTTAAAGCTTATTCAAAAACATGTTCCTGAACTTCCTGAACAAAGAACGGGGATTTTTAAAAAATAATCTTTGGGTTTATCAAAGTTTTCCCTTGTTTGAAATAAAGTCCCTTCAAAATCATTAAGACAGTTTCTTGCTGTTCTTGTAATAGTACATTCTGGGTTTTAAATTCCACCTTCTATTGCTTTCAACATTTTTGAGGCTACTAAACAAATGCTTTCTCAGCCAGAGATCTGAATTACCATCGTGCTCACGTTTGACTATAGAGGGATAGCAATAAGAGCCTCAAAGCTGTCTGCCTAGGTGGTCTGATTCTTTCCTCACTCACTGGTGAATTTTCCAGTCCAGAACTTCACCTTGCACAACTGAATTCAATGAGAGATTTACTGTCGGTTCCTAAGAGTTCTGTTGATGTCTTTAATGAAAAGTAAACCACATTTTTTTTTTTTTCTTTTTCTGAGCTGGGCTAGCCAGGACAGGAAGGTGAAATTACAGCCTCAGTGGAGTCCTATTTCCAGTCCCGTAAGAAGAGAAAAAGGTGACCAAGAAAATGAGAGCAGCCGTAATCACCAATATCTGTACTTCTAATATAACTAAAAATAAATCTAAAAGTTTATCCTCTAGTCCAGTCTCAACACAACTAATTCCTAACCCTCTACAGAGCTTAATTCTGCAGAAACCAAGCTGAGGTGCAGCAATGTTGTAAGGCAATCCCCTCACACCTCTGTGTTTGCAGCAGAGACGTGTCCTTCCTGGTGAACTAGAAATAATTCATGACTGCATACAGTGTTAGAAATTTCAAAGTTCAAGCATATACTTAGAAGAGTTAGAAGCCTGGCAGATAAGGTGAAAGATTCAGATTTTTTTTGTTTTAATGACTGTGAAGTTTTCTTTACTTGAAAGACCAAGCAAAGCCAAACTTGTAGAATAACATATGGGCAATCACATTCTTTGTTGCAGATTTCACATTAACATTTAATAAAGGGGGAGAAAAATCACCTAATAGTCCTGCACTTCTTTTCTCCTTTATACCATATATCACAAGGAGAAAAGCTAGAATGGAAGAAAATAAAGGCTGCAAAATTAACTACAGGGAAAAAAATGGAATTACGATTACCTGTATTTGAAGTTATCCTTCCCTTGTGTATATCAATTATTCTACAGTCTAATTACATGATCACATATTAATTTCTTCTCTAGACTCCAGACTCAGTCATGCACAGAATGAATGGTGCTTGCTGCCCAAGGATTTTTCAACATTTGGTTCAGTGCACAGCCCCAGGCATCACACAGATTCAAACCACGTTCTGAAAACAAAATTTTTTTCACTCCCACACGGACTTTTTTACCTACACTGTGATATCAAAGTGCCTTACCAATATTAATTAAACTAGTTCCTACGACTTTTGTGAGTTAAATGGCCTTTATGGCTTCCTATTTACAAAGGGAAGTTGAGCCACAGCAACTCCTGCCTGTGGCAAGGAGTGCAGAAAATGTCAGCCAAAATGGTTTAAGTCAGGTGATGTCATGAGTTGCTAATTAGAGGATCTAAGGATAGAAAACATCAGCAAATTTGTAAGTGAAATTGTGCTCTGCGCTCTCTAACATATTTCCATCATTTTTTTATATTTACTTCCAGCATTCCAGGATATATCAATACTAAGAACACTTTGGACCAGAATTTCAGGAGTAATTATACAGTGCCTGCTTATAAAGTATTGGAGTAATAGGATCAAAGCCTAAAGCTGCTATAGCTTGTTTATTTGTGAGCTGGGATCTCACAAACAGAACGGGGTCATTTTAGGCAAATCTTCAGAGTAACTTCAGGAGACGTTTCCAAGGAAATTGGAGATGCCACGGGGGATTGTAGGAGCATGCTCATTCTTCAGTGAGCGATGCATAAACTGAACCTTCCACAGGCTGAGCATCTCCAGCTCGGGAATTTTCCAAGAGAAAATGTTCAGGACATGACTTCCACATTGGGCTTGTGGTGTGACATCTCTACACGGACCACAAAGACCCCAAATCATTGTGCCACAGAGCGTGCCACGTGCCACAGCAGCCAAAATAAATCTTTGTACTAACCTATCTGACATACTTTGCCAGGCAGGAAGCCATTTCCCTGTATATTTAAAGGTGTTTATGTAGGTGTGAGGAGACACACTGCTGACAGTAGTGATCAGAGCTTTTTTCCAGAAGCAGAATATATTTAAAACAATTCAGAACAAAGTTCACAAACTGCCAAGGTTGAACAGCCACTTCCAGAAGTGAGTATGTGTACAAGAGCTGGTGCAAGTTAGGAGCTGGTTGTATTTTGAGGTGTCAATTACTGTTACCTTTGCATTCCCAGCACCTAGATCAGGGTAATAGGATTGCACAAGGCTTCTGTGAAGCTTAATATAAAGAAAATGCTTTGAAATAGCAGAGAGAAAAGCATGATATAAATATAAATACCGAAAACTGTAAGATGCTGTTGATGGTGGCATTCTTATTCCCAGATAAGAATGATGAGTTTGCTGATTTTCCCTGTACTGTTTCTATTTCTCACAATATGTATGAAACACACGTTTTACCCATGAAGGATCTTGGATTTTTATTTACTATAAGACATTTTATTTCTCTGTTTTAAAGGAATGGTGCATCTATTTACCTGCATGGAAATTTATAATTTTACTGAGGTGCCTAAAGCCTTTGGTAATTGAAGTTGTAGGGTAAAATTTATGGTGTTATTTGTAAAGTAGCTGAGTAACATGTAAACTAAAAAATGCTAGCATTCTCTGCCTTGAATCTAGAGCAAACAAAACTTAGTTTTCCTGGATTTCAGACTTAAATCTACCTCCATGGTCTTACTGTAAATCTCACGTACTTTATTAATAACACTGGCCTGAATTAGTAGGGTAAAAGCAGTTGTACAGCTTATCTCCTGTTCTACAGTTGTTAAGTTGTAAAATCAGGACACTTAGGTCAAGATTAATGCTGCTAAAATTCCTACTCCATTTAATTCTGGGACATATCAGGTCAACAGGACATATCAGACCAAAGACTGTAAATAGTGGTGGCAAAATATGATTTCAAGGTAAGGTACATGTGTTGCTCAGTTTATGGCTGGTTGTATTTTTGCCAGGCTGGAAGAACAAGAAATTCATATCCAGGGCCCCCCTCCCCAATGTCTGGGTGTTGCAGTTGTATAATATAGAGCATATATAGGTACACTAACAACCTGCAGGAGTCAGGATTAACTCCCCACACCTGGAAAAAGTTACAATTCCTACAATATCCAAATAATGCGCCCGGTATTCTGATGATGGGTTAAAAGTACTTGAGAAACTTAAGATGAAAATTAAAGATTTCTCAGCCACCCCTGCAATCCGTGTCACCCAAGAGAGATTATCCTCCACCTCTGATTTTTTTAACTAAAATTACATCTCAGGAAAATTCTTTGGTATCGGTGATAACTTGAGGAGATTCTGGCCTCCTGCACCTTTGTTTCCTCTTTGGAAAAGTATATTTAACTCCAAAAAATTAAAGGAATAGCTTTAAACTTCCCTGACTGAGAAACACACAAAAATCATTCCAGGATGAGAGGTAATCCAGCCAACAAAGCTTCGAGCCTGCAGCTAGGGAAGCTGTTTTCTGGTGGCTCTAATGCAGCTCCTGTGCATGATGTAGCTCCTTAAAGAGCATTATGGCCCGAGCAGGATCTCTACCTGCACTAAATCTCTGGATCAGTCTGAACGTGAGTCAAAGCTTTGTGCTTAGAACATTAAAGCAATCCTCCACGCAGCCATTCCAAACTACAAGGAGCTGTGTGCAGGTTTCATTTTGTTCTGGATCTCTGTTAACTCAGGACTTCTGGGGTGTGTGTGTTTTTGCTGATTATTTCATTTCCATACCAAGGACTAACAGCATGATCTAAGTGCTGGGTATCTAATCCTATAGGGGGATTTGATAATGCAGATGTCAGTGACCTGGCAGAGTATTTATGCTAATGGTTTCCAATAATGGATCAGGGCTCAGGTTCTCTGTGTGTGCCAAAGGCTCTCCCTGATTTATGGCACAGCAAAAACTGTCTCCTCTTCCTTCATCTGTGCACATCTCATCCCAAGTGTGCAGCTTTTCTCTGGAAACAGAACGGTTCTTGTTGCTGTGACAGTGGAACTCCACAAATAAAACATTTCAAGGAAAGCTTTTACTTTTTTATATATATTTAAAAAAAAAAAAAAAAAAGCAATAATGTAAAGAAAGCCATAACTTCTCTATGGATCAGAAAACAAGATGTCCCCATCTAGGAAAACCCAGATGACATTTGAAGTGACCAAGAGTTTAGCATTTTTGTTTCACATGCTATTTTATATGCTCTACTTCCTGTCTACAGAATTTGAATCAGTTTTATCTTCTAAAACAACCTAAGGATATCAAAACCATACCAGTTTCAAAATACACCCTTTTGGGACCACTCCTACATTTCATTTAAGGATTATACAATATATATAAATGCAGCTGGGTTTTTGGTCCTCCAAGTGTTATATTTTGCATGGCTTGTTGTACCTGAACTGATTTATCACAGGTTCATTTACCTACAGCTTTACAAAGAAGCTTTTGGACTACTAAATCCTATTTTTCTAGTACACCAAGGGACCTGACTTTTGTAGGTGTTCTTAAATTTAATTTTCCTGTCACGATACAAAGGTGTTGCAGAAGGAAAATTGGTATATAACAGAAAAATCTAGAAACAGTGACCTTTCCCTTGTAAGGAAAGCTGAAGTCTGTGACTGAACACATCTCTTTAATCAGCTGAACAGAGAAAGATGAGATATGAACAAGTGGAAAATAGGAAAGACCAAACTGGATTTCCAGAAGCTGGGATATGCACCCAGAAGGCATTGCTGCAAACATGACTGAGGGCAGAACTAATGTAGGCTGTTAGGAGATTTGCAAAACGTGTGTGCAAATCCTATTTTTGGATTAAATGAGTCATGTTAACTACACACGAGCCAAGTAACTCTCTGAGTACAATAGAAATCACTTAAATGCAAGCATGTCCTTCAAAGTATGCTGGGGAGAGGCATTATTAATTTTAATTTTTTTTTTAAACAGGCAAATGATCTGCTGGTAGAACTGTCACAAGACTTGGTCAGGCTTCTACCAACCAGCTCAGTGAGGGCCACAGCAATTCAGAATTTAAACTGTCATTATCTTCCTCCACCAGAAAGGAATGAATGAGGCAACATTGCCCAAGCAGTACTAGCCAGGAGGAAACAGCTCTCTCCCACCTGGAAGGTTCAGTGCCCTCTGTGAAGAAGCAGCCTCCAGTCCTTCACAGAAGGATCTGCTCCTGTGTCAGCCCTTTGCCCTTTCTATACCTTTCTATACATGTCTGTATTGAATTTGAAATTGCATAAGAGGTGAAAGAAATTGCATCTGGAGGTTACATGTCTTCCTTAAGATTCCTCTCCAGTAGACCCAAAAACTTCAATAACTGGCTGGAGATTAGTAGTTAAGATGCCTACAACAGCTCTATAATTACTCTCTGATTCAAATAGTTCCACTTCTCTCTTGGGTATAATAATAACTCATCATGTTTCAATTGCTTTGATGTCCTGCATTTACAGATGTGCCTCCCTCAGTCATTATCCTGCTACAGAGAACAAAACCAGAGGGGAGACAAGCAGGTGTGTATTGGGATGGTCAGTGTGTGATTCTGGGCTGAACTGATGGAGCACAAGGTAGAAACCATCAGCTTTACTCCTCAGAAAGAGAGATCTACTGGAATCTCTTTCTATTTTCTTTAGCATGTAGCTGGCCCAGTTTTAAACTCTATTTCAGATACAGCTGACTAACAGGATTGACTCAGCCTTGTGCTAACATTGCAACACAAACCAACATGAACCCCATCAAAATTAACTTTAAGACTTCCTGGCAACAAGAAATTGCAGTTTCTGTACAGCAAGAGCTACTTGGTTCAGTTACATTCAGGAGTGATCACAAATCCTCAGTCTATCAATTTCCTAAATTTACCCCCACTTCCAGTTTTATTCGTATCACAGTGAGTAATTTTCACTCCACAACTAACAGAGCCCTGCAGAGTTCCAGAGAAGGAGCCACTGAAGTGGTGCAGGGTTTATTTCTCTTAGTTACAGTGGGGAATGGAAGAGTGGAGGGACCTAACCATCACCACATAGTGGAGAGCTCCTGGAGTGTTTGGGCAGCCCCTGGCACGGAGCTGTGGCTAGGGTTAGGATTTCTGAGAGTGCCTTTGGAGAACATGCAGCAGAGAAGGGCTTTGGAGCATGGCAAGGGTTAAAACAGGTGTTAGGATTAGGACCAGATGCAGCACCTAGGAGATATGTTCAGTGTCAGGCATCAGAGAAACACTAAGATTAGGGATGAAGCCATTGCTTCTTATATTTTGCTGCAGGAGAGGATGATGTTCTCTGATATGGTATTAGGAATAAAGATAAGGGTAAGGTACAGCTAAAGGAACTAGGATTTACAAAACCTGCTCCAAAGCATCTGTGAGCCAAACTCCTCATGCTACCAGCTGTCCTTACTGTGTGTGCTTTATGGTAGCTCACCTTTCTGTCTCCAGGAATAATCCTCGAATCCTGCTCTTTTCATTCTAACTCAGTCCTTCTGAGCAGGTTTTGTAAATCCTAGTTTCTCCAGCCTGTACCTCACCCTTATCTTTATCCCTAATACCCTATCAGAGAACATGATTGGATCACCACACAGAGCACCCACTACACCTCCAGAAGACACAACAATGCAGCATTTTTATTCTGTGAATTAGTGTTGAACCATTAAAGAGTATCCTTAGTCAACCCTTTGCCAGGATATGTTGGAAGTTCCCAACAAAAATCAATGCTGCTTCTTGCCAATGCTACCACCTCCACATCCCTAACCATATTTTCAGGATGAAGAGGAAGCTTTTTGTTTTTTCCTCCAAGAGGATTCACAGGCTACTTTTATTAAAGTACAGGTGATGTGTTGTAGGCAAAATTTTAGCAATTACAGTCTGTCTAGCTGAAATCCCCTGCTGAAGCTGCTCACTCTCCAGGACAGCATTGCAATCTTTTCTTCAGAGACCACAAGGGTGTTTTATTTTGCAGATAATGATGTAATTCCAAATTATTACTGTGATTTGTGATAAAATCACAGTAATATGGGAGTATGGGAGATTTATGTGAGTGAACTGTACCATTCCAATTAACTGTTGCCTTTGTGGATTTAGGCAATAGTTTAAAGGTCCATCAGCTTGACCAGAAAGAAGCTTTATCCTCTCCCCGTTTCCTTGTGATTGAATCTCTGCTGTATAATCAATCAAGTCTCTCATTTGTTGGAGCATTTTCTACCCTGTGACAGAATGTGAGAGTAAAACCACGAAATATAGAGATGCTGCCACTATATTTTCAGGATAAAGCTACTAGAAAATGGAAACATGAATTACTGGGAAACACGCTTTTTTTCATAAAACAGGCATAAATCAGGTAGGAAAAAAGCAAATAGAATTAAACAGATTTTCATAAATTTGATATACAGAAGTTAAAATTTTCAGTTAGAGCTTTCTCTGTCCAAACCCTGATTGGTAATTCTGTGTTTTGTGAAATATTGCAACAAGCAGAATTCACGAGCAGAACTCAGCACTGGTTTTCAAGACCTTACTCTGTTTCAGAAAATCACCCATACACATTTGCTGCCTGGTGACTGGAATCTGAAGTTCCCTGAGCAATACCAAGACACTACACTACACCTCATTAAGAAGCATTTTTACTTTTCCAAAACCCAAGAAATCAACTATGCAAAACCCAAACATGGAAAGAATCAGAGCACTTGGAGATATTTGAACACTTGTGAGAAAAGAGTCATGTACATTTATTATTCCTGATGTGGCCTGCAATCAGAACATCAGTCAAGGACTCATTCTGTCACAACATTTACTGTCAAAAAGATAATGCTTTCCTATAGCTCACAGCTAGGGAGTTACCACTGGTGTATTTAAATGACTTCTGTGAGAATTCAGTGCAGTAGCTTAATTTTTTTTTTTTTAACTTTGCCCACAGCAATGGATTGCACCAGATCAGCAGTTGAAATGAGGTACAAAATGTATGTTAGAAGTACCAAGCAGGTGCTGCAAAGCCAACCAGCAATTTTGTTCATTGTCTTGCCCCTGCTAGTCCTTGGCTCAGCTGTGTGATTCACACCAGTGCATCCCATACTAACAAACTCCCTGCATTCAGCTCCCCAGTTTCCGAGTCTTCTGAAAAGAAAGGAAAAAAAAAATCCTTCCCTGAATGTCTTTTTAATTCTTTATAGGGGACACCTGATCAATTCCCAGTGGGATCTGATAACAGCACCTGCAGTTATCCAGCTCCTTGCTTCCTTGCCTTTGGAGGATTTGTGTAACAAATATAGAACAGACTCATTTAAAGATATAAGTCCCTTATTTTTAGCCATAAAATCTTATTACTTAAGCACATGCTGAATCATATCATTCCAACACGATTCACAATAGCACCACTCCACGCATTTACACATCCACAACCCGGGAATTTTGAAAAGGAAAAGGGAAAAATCAGTGTTTTTGTAGTTTGTCTCACCCCAACCTGAGGTTTGTAGAACCACTGCTTGTCCTCCCCTGACATGACCTCCCACCTCTACACTTACAACATCACAGCCACCAAAAATTCAGTGTGGTGGCAGGGATGGGCAGAGGAAAAGGAAAATCACTTGTTATTGACAGCTAGCAGAGAGCTAGAGACCAGACTGGAATAAAATTGGTGTGATGAGGGAAAAGATGCATTATAACATTTCTGGGCAGATAAATAATGGCCTGAGTGCAACAGCCACATTGTACACTTGTTGTAGCCACTGATTTCTCAATCCACACTTTGCAATTAGACTGTCAAAATAAATATGGTCTACATTTACTGTGACAAACACCAGTTATAAGAGAAACTTCGGGGCTGTAGGTGGTGTGTGGTGTGTGCCAGTAACTGCCCTCTGACAGCTCTGAACCAGTCTTACCCTCTTCTGCTCCTGAGGAATTTGTGAATTTGACCTCAGCAGTTCAGAGCACACACCCTCCACCCTACAGGACAGAAAGCAGGAGGGCATGGGGAGAGACAAAGGGCTACCAGGGTAACCCTGCAGTCCTTGTGCCAAGCTCCCTCAGCACTGAGACTGCCAACAGAGCCAGCAGTGGGACTGAACAGAAACACTAAAAAGGATGCATAGGACACCTTTAAAGCGCTGACACCTGATACAGTTACCTGAAATAAACTCACTGCTGTGACTGACTTCCAGTCAGGAGGAGCTGCCAGAAGTCACCCCTTAGGCAGCCAGACTCTGATTCTGTTGCTCAGCACATCAGGGGATGTTAAATAACATCCCCTGTTTGTCAGCTGGAGGAGGAGCAGGGCTTTCTGAAGGTCCTGGTGCCACGGCAGAGCTCCTCCAGCCTGCTGCTGCTGCTGGGGAAAGCTGGGGAGCAGTGGTGGGCAGGGCTGGAGGTGTCCCCTGCAGGCAGCACCGGGCTCCCCAAAGCCCAAGGCTGCCCCTCACCTCACTTTTGTACTTTCCCCACACCTTATTTTCCCTCTGATGACAGCAGCAGCGCAACACAGGGCTAGCCCCTGGCCTTGTGATGGAAGAAAATTCCAGAAGCATAAAGCTGCCTCTGGGGAGACTGCAAAGGGCCCAGAGATGGCCATAATGGCTGTAATAGAGAGCTGCAGGAGAAGAACAAAGCAGGTTCTGTGAGTCAAGGTGTTATTTTCTGTACACTGATATGGCAGTTTCCTCGCTGACACCTGCCCTGTTTGTACACACTGATTTTGGGTTACTCACAAAGCTTGCTAGGCTATGTGAAAACTATGCAAAACTAGAGGCTAGTTTAAAAATTCCTCTTAGAAAATATAGTTGAATATATTTTTTTACTATCTTTCTGCACTATTGAAATTTTTAAGAGGGAGTGGTACTAATTCTTTGGAGCCAACATGATTTTTTTGCCTATGCACTAGAAGCAAGATGACAGGCTCAGACATCTTCAGAGAAGAAATAAGCATATATTCTCAGAGTTCTATATTAAATTGAATAATACTGCAGAAAAAAAAAAGAAAAATACTTCACAAGGAAAAAGTAGGTTCAGTACACTCTGGTTAACAATCAAAACAAGAATTTTTTGCTGTGACATGAAATAATTACATCCACAAACCAAAATTTTGTTTTGAATGGTGAATGGAATTCTACAATGGTAATTTATGGGCTTGGAGAAACCAACTTGATCCATGTCCTGATGGGTGCACAAGTGGCTAAAATTTATGTTTGGAGGAAGATGTATAACTATGGGGAAAGGTAATACCTACAACCATACAGGGCAGATTTATTCTATTTCCTTGTATTCCCTAACTTTGAAAGTGAAAAGCCTAGCAATGACTTTATGAACATAGAACTACATGATCCATAAAGAAACTGCACTTATATCAGAATGTATGGTCCTCCACATCCACAGCTGAAAGTCAAAGCTGTGCATCAAACGGGAGGGATGCTTCCTGCTGCCATTTATTACTCTGCTCTGGGGCCCCATTAATCCTAGGAAGCACTTTGCCATCCTTAGAGTCTGCTTGGCAAACTTGTGACCAAGAAATAAGGGGACAGAGAAACAGCAGGAACTGTTAATTAGCATTGAGGTTTGCCCAAAACAACAGGCAGGTGACAGAGGGGCTGACAGGCTTCTCATTTTGACTGAGTATTAGTTCTGAATTTGTTAGGCTTTCATGAAAAGAATCTCAAAGTACTTCAAGACCCAGAACAGTCCTGCAGATACCCTGCTAGTCTTCTGCTAAAAACAATTAAAACAATGTTCTCATCTGGCTTAATTAATTTTTACTTATGTAGATCAATTTCCTTGCATTCATAACCCTTCTTGGGACTGACCTTCTGTTCCTCTCTTTTTCTAATGCTTTTCGTGGGCTTGCACTTCCTTTTTTTTTCCACCCTGTGTAGCCTGCAATTTCCCAATTCCCTGAAAAGTCATTTTCTGTACAGCTGTGCTTTCCAGCCCTGTCTTCCACAGCTTGATGGCTCCTGGCATTCACTTTCTTAATTTTCTACTCTTGGCTTTCAGAGCTCTGTAAAAAGCCCAGCTCTGAGCAGGGCTTGAAACTTGAATGTACAATATTTGCCCAACTGCTTAATTCCTTCTCCGAGGCTATTTTGGTAGCTAAGAGAAACATTTAGGCTCTAGGATGAGAAATGGCCATGAGTTTATTGAAATTTCTTGTCCCACAGTTTCTTTCTGTGAATTATTCTCCTCCAAACAACCCTTCTCCCCCGTTTCCAGAATTGTGTTTGTGACTTTGTTTCCCCAAAAAGTCTTTTCATCACCCTCACATTTTCCTAGCCTTAAATGTTTAAGATTCATTGCAAGGGTCTTGACCAACTTTCCTTCAAGCAAGAGGAATTTCTGAGGCCTCAAACAGAAGTCAAATCTTGCAATATCCCCTGTATATTCTGGTATATTCTTCAGAGAAATATGACAATTAGGTCACCTTACTTTCCTCCGTAAGGACAAGGAATTTGGTCATTAACTTCTGATTTTAAAACCTCAAACATGGCCTGAATTGCAAAGTATTTCTCATCCAGGTAGTGTCATTGCACATGATTTAAAAGAACCCAAAAGAGACAAGAGCACAAAAACAACAAGGGCGTGTTGTGAACCTTTTTAACTGCTCCTAAAACACAACAGTATAAAACCCCACAGAACTGAAGAAACAGAGGAGCAGAGATGACAAAATTTTGTCTCTTATTCAACTACCAAAGAAGTTTTAACTGGTATAACCAGGAGGAGACAATTTTTAGGGTGGCGAAGATGTGCTGTAGTCACAGCGAATTAAACTGGATGTGTAGTTATGCATCCAGCAGGGATTTTAAAAAAGGAAAAAACTAATACACTTTACAGATATTTCAGAAGATAGAACCATTAAAAGGGAAGAGTTCAGTTCAGTCCCTGAGCTGGTGTGACAGGCCTGGTGAAGTATGCTAACCATGAATAAAAATAGAAAACTTATAAGCACATAAATGAATCAAAAGTCTCTTAAAACACATGCCCTACAGCACTTGCTTCCAGCAGTTTTGACACATTTGTCCATCAGTATGTGAATCAAACAGAGTAACTTGAGAAAAATTTGCCTTACAGTGAAGAAAAACATAAAACAAAGCAGGAAAAAAAACCTTCTTTGGAGCAACCTCTATTTCCTGCTATCATAGCACTGAAAAACTGGTTTTCAAACAATTTGCCAGGCCTGCAAATATTATTCCCATGTTGAAGTTTCTCCAGTTGTCTGCCACGTTTGAGTGCATGTAAGTAATAATGCTCTCATGGTGAGAAAGAGCAGGGAAAAGTCCAACTAGCATTCTGTATGCCAGGAACAAAGATCTTCATTGCTTGAGAAGAAAAATGATAAGTGGGTGCGAAAGAAACTTCTGCCTCTAATGAAAATGTTACCAGGATATTATTTAGGTTTTTCAGAGTGGAAAAAAGGCTCATTTCACAGGACACCTAACCACATGAGCAGGACCAGGTGACCCAGGATGGGTCCCTTCCAACCTTCCCCATCCTGTGACATTGATAAATTAATATGATTTTTTTCACCAAATCTCATCGACCTCTTATCTCATATTGCTTGACAGGATAAAACTAACAGAGATTATTCTTCTCATGCCTCCCAAATAGCAGATGTTTTGAATGCAACAAGAAGCAATAACTCATAACATGTTACAAAACCCAAACCAAAACACAACTCCCTAACAGGATTGTCAAAAAATTAATCTCCTAAAAATAATAAAAAAATAGACTTAAGACACAGACATTAATTGTGGAAGAATTAACATTATTACAGTATTTAGGGTTTCCTGCATTACTAATCTTTCTGTCTCAATTCAGCTGCGCTTCCACTGCACTTCAAATATTCCATTTGGACTTTCACAGGGCATGAAGTGTGGCACCTTTCATCTGGAAACATGGGGAATAAAAAGACATTGAAGGCAAAGAGCAAGAGACACAGATGGGCAATCACTGTAAGTCTATAACAGTGATACAGCATTGGCTTTGTGAACTGTAAAATCTTTTCTAAAAAGCCCCACTTACTAATTTATGCTACTTTTATACATTAAAATATAGATATGTACACATGCATATAAAATATATTATTCTCTCATATTTATTCGTTTATTATACTGCAGTAAGTTGTCAAAATATCTTGCCACAGATCAGGAAAAACATCCCACAGTCTAATAAAAACAATGGCAAAGACATTTGGTCACAGCACTGAAGTGTTTGTCATCTGTGCTTGCCAACAGCAAATCCCACACCAGCTAAAGGCAGACAAACAGCCTTCTCTTCCACTGTGTTCTGGCAGCTGCCAAAAATCAAAATTGGACAGATCTTATGTGGAAAAAAATTTGGGGAGTTCAAGACAAATTTGAGGCATATGGTCATTGTATTACATATACTTATCTATCATTCCTCGTTTGACAGGAAAATATTATTTTATGTTCTAGTTTTCCCATACCAATGCCTTCTACTGAAATTTTGAGGTCAAATGTGACCATTGCTCACTGCAGGGTGAAGATTTTTTTTCATGATTAGGCCCTAATCCAGCTCCAATTAAAGTCAATGAAAAGACTCTAATAGCTACATTGAACTGGGCACAACGCCAGTGCTTCCAGATTTTGCAAAAGCCCCAAACAAAGGTGCTTATTGTACTGCAGATCCCACATTTGCTAATCCAGCTATCTACATCCAGTGAAGTGGCAGCCAGATTTTTGCACACTGCTGTAACCTTTCTGCCAGGCACTGGCTGGCAAGAGCAGTGGCCAGGTTCACTGGAAAACTACTGAAAATAATATGAGAGAAAACAAAGCCCCATTTCAGCCCTTCCTCAATATGAATTCTATTGTTTGCATTCTTGGTAAGGAGTGCTTGTGAAGCTCCATTTGCAAGCACTGGGTTAAAGAGATTTACAGAAGCAGAACGTTATTGGGAAGCAGAGATGAGAGGGAAACTCAGTAAGAGTAAGACTTGGAACACAAAATAACCCAAAACTTGCAGGACCATCCCACCTCAGGGTACAAGGGAGCAAGAACAAAAGCAGCCAGCCATTAGCCATCCTCAGCAGCACCTCAGACACTCACCAGGACCCAGACAGGAATGAAGCCAGCTCATGGACCTCGCTGCTCGAATTTTATAAAGAAACAAATAATATAATCTACATTTTTCTAAGCGTTAAGAGTTCTTACAAAACTGCAGGCCCCAAAAGGGTCTTCTGGTTTCCAATGGTTAATTGAGGTTATATGCAGGGTCATTCCTCCAGAACAGATTGTTCCTATGAGCTCTATTTGTTAACAGACTGAAAAGGGTAAAAAGAAACTTAGTTGGAGTTTTAGATTTTGGTTCTGTTGGTTTTTTTTCTTTTTTTTTTTGCCCAGAGAAAAATACCCCAAACCCCCAACACTGAATTTCTTTGTGTGTCTCTCGAATAAATTACTGCAGTACTTTAAATGTAGAGAGCAGAACTTTTTGTATGCCACGCCAACTGCTTTACAAAGTTTTAGGAGAGTAGGTGCTATATTAAGTCCACAGCACAGTGTTTGTTGTGCGTTTGCCAGGTCCAATTAAGCAAAATTTATCAAAGCTGGCAACAATCAGCTCGTTTCATCTGCTCCTTGAAAGGCCTGATCCATATTTTCTGTGAGAGAATTAATGGTTGGTCTGACTTAGAATACTGATCACCACTTCAGGAAAGCAGTTAAAGATAGAGAAAGCTGAAGAGACCAGAACTGTCTGTGGAGTTTATTATTCTATATACAAAATATTTCTGATAATACTCTTAATTTTGTACAGGCAAAACATGATTAATTAGCAGGCAACAAAAAAGGCTGGGTAAAAGCATCATGCGTGACACGAAATTGGCAAAATATTCCTTTTTCGTGTTAGCTGGAATCTGAGGTTTACTGGCAATCTATAATTAAATCATCATAACATCAGTTCTGTAGCACACACCTTGTCTGACAGATGTTTCACTTGCCTTCAACCCAGCCAGTGTTCATCCACTGGCTTTGTTGATGGCTTTAAGAGAAGGCTCAAGAGCCCCCTGAGAGCTGTGGTGCTGAGGCAGCAGAGGACAGGTTGGCAGAGCAGGGTCAGGAGGATCACAGGGTAAGTTACTCCTCACTGCAGCTTCAGCATAGCCCACTCCACAGAAAACACTGCACGCCAGAGCGAGGGGGAATGGAAAGACACTGTGCTGCAAACATCTTTGTGACAAGCTCTTCTCATTGTAAAACAACCTAAAACTTAACTCTGTTATTCAAGCCACACAGTCTTCCAAAAACACTGACCCACACTCTTTTTGCCTGTCTCCTTGGCCCTGGATTATATTGTCTGCCACTAATGCAGCTCAATGGGAAACTGTAGGTCATTCATCTGACAGCCTGGAGAGGTTGATTTCTTCTGCCACTTCTCATGCAGAGGCCATCTGGGGACACTTCACTTGCCATTCTGCCTTTAGGGAGAGCTCACTGATCGTCTGAAAGCAGATGGAAGTTTGTTGGCTCTTCTAAAAGACAGTTTTTGTGTTCTTAAGCTGCTTGCTAGCAGCTTGATTTCCATCATTAGCACTGCTCCAAAATAGAGACCACGACTGATGTGACATAGTGAACACTGCCTTAAATCAATGCTGACTGTACTGAGAATTTACCCAGCTTTGTTATCTAAAAATCTAATTATGCATTTTGGGGCTGGGGAAGGGGGAGAGGGGGAACTGACAGCAGTGATTTACACTATGGCAACTTTGTTTATATCTCGAAAAACAATCTCTGAAAGAAACCAAAGTCCGACAGAGAAAAAGACCAAATTGGTCCTTTGAACTTCACTGAAATTGTTTGTGGACTGCTGCTCCATAGCTCACAGAAAGACCATACTAAAATTACTTGTTGAGATACCTGCAGAGAACAAGACACCCCAAGTGAAGTAAATTTAATTATTTTGGTATTTTATTCTACTCATGACTCAAAGAAACTGCTTGAGATCTTTTCTAATACCAGGTTGCGGCCCCCCTTTTTTTACAATTTATGACAGTAAATAAGAATGTACAGTTCCCTTCCCCAACAGCTCTCCTTCCATGTTGGAGAGGTAATTTTGGAATTTCTATTCAATACTTAAGCTAAAGAATGGCCAACCACCCAAGAAAGGCCCAGGTCTATTCCTCCCACCCAAGTAAATTTGACATGGGAGAACTGTTGTCTCATTGTTCCTTACTACCCTAGATCTAGTGGAGTCACTGAAATCCTCAAGATTAATCTTAATTCAGACTCTGATGTGACCAAATTTTAGATGTCTGGATTTAGATATATCTTAACTAGATTACTATGTACCCACATATCTTGGGTGTTATTTATAAAGAAAAAATGGACTTAACCAGAGCAAAATATGACTTTTTCTTTCTCAGGAATATTTTTTTATTCATTTCCCATTAATTTTCTGCTCAGCCATACCCATTTCCAATAAAAAGTGTTGCTATAATTTCTCTTATTCTACTTATCTTTTACTTCATAACCTTTCTGATCTATGTAATGATTATTTTTCCTTTTTTACTTTACTCTGAGATAACTAGCAAACCCCCAGCATTTGCCATCAGACACCTTCATTTCCTATCCACTGAGCCTACTTAATCAGCATATAGTCTGTTCTCAGTGGCAAATTGTAATAATTGCCTAATATTCACCGGAAAATACTGAAGTAACTGCAAAAATGCCATTTTATTAATAAAATGAATAATAATGGAGGTAATTTAGATTGGACGTGCTGTATTTGTGTCAAGTAAGCATTTTTCTTGCTTGTCCTTGAAAGGAACTGCATGTGAAACAACAAGAGCCTCAATTTTATACTAGATAAGAGTTGGAAATCCTCCTGCCTCCCCATATCAGGCAGTGAATGGGGCACTCTTGGGTGCTATTCTGAAAATAAGCATTGAACTTATTAGGCACATCCATTGTGGCTATCAGCGTTCATTTGTTACCAAAAAAAAAAAAAAGACAATACAGGCTCTGTCAGAGCATGAAATCTGTGTGAGGGACACGCAGCAGCCAGTGCTTGTAGCTGCAAACAGAGAGTAAGGTGTTTGTATTGTTAGCCTGACCAGAAGCACGCTGTGGTGCTCTCTGAGCAGAGGGGAAAAATGGCAGTGGGAATGGCACATTCACTCTTATACACTCACCATGTAATGAACTCCTCTATTCCCACTTCTCAGGACAGCTGGAGGATGCCCTATCACTATTAAACTGAGGGAATAAAGAGCCAATATCATATAATTTATTGCTCTTTTTGCTGAGCGTGGTCTCTTTTGTGTGCTTTGTTTAGTGCCATAAACACGTTTGATGCCTCTACCTGCTTAATTCTTGATTTCATGACTAATCTATCATATTTATCTATCAAAATACAGAAATCATTCAATTGAGTTACAAGTGTCCTGAATGGAAAATGGGACTCTGACAACCCTCACAGTTGCTCAGCTGTGTGATACGTGGTTATTGCAAGCACACTCCTGTTGAAAGCAAGGGACTGGTTTTGTGTAAATCACTTTTTTTTGGGGGATTCAGTGCTGCCAGAGTTCAGTTCCAATGTTAAGCTCAGCAAACCACCCAGGGATGTGTGATGCTGTCCTGAGCACTCAGAGATCAGAGTTTAAGTACAAAATGGTTATAGACTCCCCTGCACTGGAGAGAAAAGAATGCCTCTTTTAAAAAATATTAGTCCCTTACCCACATGCCCACATTTTTGTACAGATTTATATATGCACCATTGATACACCGTATATGGAACCATAGAATTTTTTCTTTTTTTCAGGAGTGTTTACTAAGTAAACCAAACACCAATCAACAAATATCAAAAGGAGCATTTCTGTGTGACTATTCTGTGACTGGTTGGGCTTTGTTTATTGTTTTTGGTTTTTTCCCTTAAAAAAACAACAACAGCTATTGCCTCCTTTAGCCTCTCTAAGATCAAAGCAGTTGTCATCAAGGACAAAATGTATCCCCGGGGGAAAAAAAAAAGAAATCAAGATTTAGTTGAAAGACACACCTCTCCTGGACTCTTGGCCTAAACTAATGGACTGGATAGTTTAGGATTATGATTTTTGTGCTGCAGTTTTGCCACCACTAAAAAACAACAGCAAGCCTTGCATGTGGTACGAGATCTGAGAGTAAAAAAAAGTAATTCCAGTTTTCCTCAGGGCAGGGATGCTGCTAACACAGCCAGAGGGACACAGCTCTGCCTACTGAACACTTGCATTAAATCTTGTCTTGCCCTTCCCCAAAGCCTGAAATCTTAAACCACTGGCTTTGAGTTTTGTCTCCTGCTTGTACTGAGAGAGAAACACAGATGTATATCTCCACCCCAAGAGTTCACAAGAATTATTATTTACACAGCATTTCTCAGATACCAAACGTTGCATACTGTTATTTTTGTATTCTTTTGTACTCTGCTCAAAAAATTATTGTACTCTGCCAGCACAGTACAATTGCTAATTCTTTTAATTTGTGTCCTTAGAAGATAAGATAGGGTAGAAGAGGAGAAAAAACAGGGCCTGCAATTAGTGCAGGCAGAGTGTTTTACTGTGCTTTTTAAACCCCTTAAGTTGCCAATGTAGTTATAGCACTTAATTTTACAATACCCTAATCTCTAATAAAAATGTTTAATCTACAGCTTTATTCTCCTTTTGAAAAGACATTTTTGTGGGCCTCAGAAGCAAAGCATTTATGTTGTCAAATGGCACATTTAATGGCTAAAAGACTCAAACATATATAATGCATAAACTTTCTATAAAAGGTCTTCTGACATATCATAGAGGTATATAAAGGTATTATTTTCATTGCTGGAAAAAGTCCGTAAATGCTGAATACTATTTGTGTTTGTAACTTTTAGCTGCCCTACAAAAACAAATTTTAGAACGCAAACTTGTGGTCAAGAGATAGTTTTTAAGTCACTTTTTAATTTTACTCATCACAGCCATTTTGAATTTCAATGCTTTTAAATAGAGCAGAGCCACCTTTTCTGCTTATGTTTGCGAGACAGGATACAATGCACAAGGCACTGTGTAAAACTAGGACTTTAAGTAACCAAAATGACAGAGAATCAGATTTAAAGTTGTCATTCCACAGAATCACTTATTTATTCTCTTTCTGACTTTGGCTTTTTTCATCCTTCCTGTTTTCCTCACCTTTGTTCCTACTCCATTATTTTTTCTTTAACTGCTTAGCACCTTCTTTTCCTTTCCTCTCCCAAAATACACATTGAAATTATTTTATTTAGCCTTAAAACAAGAGTACCATCTCAGTTAATAAAGTGCCAGAGTCATCCACTCTGTCTCTCTACAAAGAACCTTGTTCCCCATTCCAGAATAAGACACTTTAATTTATCGATACTAATTTTTGAGGGCAGCTGGGGACAACAGAACATGAAAAAAAAAAATTAAGCTAAACCAAACATTGAGTTTTATTTTTATCTTTTTTTTATCTTCTATTAAAGTAAATCAAGCTCTAAACTGGGCTTGTTTTGTTAATACATCTTCCCAAAATATCTGCATGGATTTGTTGGAGTGTTTTTTTGGGGTTTTTTTGTTGTGCAAAGGATCTGTGCCTGTTCATGGCCTCTTGCCTGGGGCTGCCACATTTCCCACCACCCAGAGCTCAACCTGCAGATCCCACTGCACTAAATGAGTTCCTCAACAACACATCGGGGACCTGCCCACTCCAGTGCCAGCATCACAGTAAAAATAAAGCAGTGACACAAATTTGATGACCTCAGTGCACGAAGGCTACAAAGGATGCAAAAATGAACCTATTTTAGGTTTATCGCTATAGTGAGCCTGAAAAATCAGTGAGGAGAGAGAGGTGAGTCTTTATAATGGCTGTATTCTCCATTAAATATAATCCAGGTCTGAGATGCAGGAGTTCACTAGCCAAAGATATGATTATTACTGAGTTAATGAGTAGGTGTGATTGCACAGGAACATGCTCTTCCTCCAGTTTTTTCAGGGAAAATTGCCTATTAGAAATCTTTCGCCCTTTCGGTGACGGATGCTTCCGCAGTGTTTAATCAGCTTAATATCTGTCCCTACTCCTCCTGACCCTGTAATGAGTTCAGTCCTAAAGTTTCTCCAGCTGAAAGGAGGACCTGTAATTTTCAAAGCACCACCTACATCCCAATCCAAACAGATGCCAAAAGGTTAAAAGGAGGAGACTATTTCATCCTCAAGCAACAGACAGAGAGCTGTGCCCCAAAATGTGTGGGTCATTTTCTCAGCTCTCTGGTGAAGCAGTTATTAAATCACATCTCATACATCTCACTTCAAGAACTCTTAATCACAAGGATTCCTTTGTTGAGGATTCCTAGTAAATGAGATAAAAATAGGTTTGTAAGGAAATTTTGTGTAATGGTCAAGGAAATCTAATTATAGATTAGATTGTATAAATCATTTCTATTCTGGCACTTCCGTTCAGTGTTTGCTGAGGGCAATTCTGCTGTGGTACCACACTTGAGGATGAGACATCATCTGGGAAAGGAAAGCTCCTTGGAACAGGGGGAAATCCAGGGGACAGAAATTAGGGCAGTCTCTCCAGAACATGACTCAGACAAATTCAACTGAATCATAGCTGTGACACCGCACTTTCTTGGAGGCTCCCTAAAATCATTGTAGGCATCATTTTTCTGTCCCTAATATTAGGAAAGTGCTTGCTAAAAATAAAATCTCAATATTAAGACAAAATAATGTGTTCTACAAGGCAGACTAATGGTTTGGCAGGGGTCAAAAGTTAAAGTAGCAGCAGTACAGCAGAGCACTCTGAGGACTGGGAAATAAAAATACACGTACAAATACATCTGCTCTGATTTGCTAATGATAGCTCTCAGCTAGACTCCAGTATTTGAATGCCTGGTAGCCACTGCAGAGTGACAGTAGTTATAAAGCAAATCACAAAGACACAGCTATTTGGAGTGACAATAATTACATAACTGGAAATTGTTTACTTTTGCGCATTTAAATGGAAACAACTTAAATAGGCCTCAGATTTGGCACAATCTTCAGAAACACAGCCCAGAGCAATAAAAGACAAAATGTAAAAAACAACTGCATGAGGTAGGAGAACCAGAGAAGAGAGAAGACTTGAAAAAAACAACCCTTTCTATTTACACTTGGTAAACTCTCCCCAGATATCTATTGAGGAAGACAGCGTTGGAAGATGGTGTGCAGATCAAGTATGCAAGGTTCACAATGTATCCTTGTGTTGAATTGTGATCATGTTGATTAAAGGAGAATTTTTTTATGGTTTTCAAAGCATAAATAATGTTTATAAAAGAGTGTTTTATGCAGCATTAAATACTACATCAGTATCTTTTAGCTAAATTTAATCTTCATATAAAGAATTCAACTTTTTTTAGTACAAACAAATTGTTGGTTGCTCCTACTCTACTTTCTTTTCTACTTTTCGGCCTAAATTTTTGGGGTCATTATTCTATGGGAGTGTGGTGTGGAAGAAAAGGGAAAATACTGTTTGTTGGTAGCAGATTTATCTGTATTTTTTGGAACACACTGAATATTAATGGATTTTTAATAGTAACTCATATTTAGGGCTTACAGAACGGCATTAATTTCTAATTTAATATCAGTACATGATTTTTTACAAACCACATAAGAATCAAACTTATGGAGCAAACACTCCAAAAAAAAAAAGAGCAAATAATTTAGGAAATGTTTGTAAACCCATATCTTTCATTTACTGTGTTGTCTATGCAGTCCACTTCAGAATGCAAACTCATGTGCTTAGTGCCCTGATATAAAAATAATGGGAGACTAATTTTTTTAAAAATCTCAGCGCATTCTGTGTTAAATTTGGAAGACAGATTTCATTTGAGTACTTCAGAGAGAACTGTGTTCATCACAAATCAAATTCAAGGACTGACAGGATGCAGTATTCTGCAGAGAAGTCATGTAAGTTCCCCACCACACAAATATGAAAGGACAACATGTGATTTAAAATCAAGATTTAAATCATTCTCCTGGAGTACCTTTCAGAAAAGATTGAATTGGTAGCTACTACCATAACCTTGACACTCAGCTATTCTGAAAAGGAATGATTGGGTCATAGCTGAAATTTAAGAAGCTCTTTTTTTCATTTCATTTGCTGTTACAAGGCTGAAGTTTCTTTCACCTATGAGAAGAGTTAGGACTCCAAAGCTGAATGTAGATACACCAAACTATAAACAAACCAAGGTAAAATACCATGTATACCAATTCTAGCAAAGCTTTATAATCACTTTTGATAATTATTGTGGATTTATACCTAGGCAAACCCATACAGAAAACAATCAGAAAAGTAGGGACCTATTTTCCCTGATAAGCTCCCATTTCCTAATACAGTATAATAGAGTCATATTTAAAATAGTGTATTAGATAAAAGACTGAATTTTGTTCTTTTTCATGCTGATGAGATCATTGTAATTAATCTGAACTGCTGTTTGTTAAACAGTTGCACAATCTGTCCTTTCACCCTTGCAGCTCAACCTCAAATTAAAACCAGCTATTGTTGTTAAAACTTTCATATCTAAAATATTGACTAGAAACTTTTGGTGGATATAAACTATATTTGCTATTTTTTACCATTTTTAGTGTACGAAGACAGGCCTACATGAATTATGACAAACAATGAGTGTTGTACAGCCATGTCAGCTGAATGAGGATGGTTTTAGGGAGAGAATTTATGGTTACTTTGATTGCAGGAATACACAGCATTGTAAAATAACTCTGAGGGCCTTACAAAATACACAAAAATTACTGTCTTTTTAAAAAACCCAAACTATATTGGCAAAGGGAATAGGATATTTCAGTCAACACAAGCATTAAGCAGGTAACTACTGCCAAGCGTTTTCTAACAAATTTGAGGCAAACTATCCAGCACACCAGCTTTTTCTGCCAGCCACCTTCAAAAAAAGAATCAGATTATCTAATTTTAGGCAACAATTTCACTGTGCTTTGCTGCTCCATCAAATACTTACACCCAGAATAATTCTGTACAGAATGGTGTAGCAGAATTGTTCAGGATACATATAATGTGTCTGCCCACACATCTGTGTTTGCAAATTGGCTTGTCAGCACTCTTCAATCCCAAGGCAGACCCAGTAATACCTATTACAAAACCCATAACATTTGTTTCACAGTTCCTGATATAGCACTGTCTATCTAAAGACAATTTTAAGCATATTTATAGTAATTTCATCAGCAAAGTATTACTAGCAGCCCTACAGACAGTAGCCATTGGGCAAAATATGTCATGTTCCACATCCCATCTTATCCATCAGCTTACATTGATTTTCTTTGTATCTCAGAAAGTTATCACTGTAAGTTTAGTTCAAGGAAAATAGTTGTTCTTATAGCAGCTCTTTAAAAAAATGTGAAGTATTTCTGTATAAAGTTGCTGAGATAACAAGGAAAAACAGAGTAGCTTTTCATTCCTCAATGTTGAGTTTGTGAGAGAGCAATCAGATACATCTTCATCTACGTAAAAGGTTCAAAACCAGAACAAAATAGCTTGAAATAGAAAATATTAAAATGTGTGTTACCCTTAATACCCTGTCATACAGCTATTCACCTTTCTGCCAAAACCATTCCTGTCTACAGCCAATTTTTGAGATTATTTTAGGAACAGTTGCTTGAACCCTGCAGAAGAGTTTTCTATCAATCTGATCGTGTTCTATCAAGGACAGCAGGACTTATTAAAAAAATCAATCAAATAAAGTAAGTTGCTTCATTTGGAGGGGTGGATGTAGTAGAAGTGGAGAAAAGCTGTTGGGATGTGGGAGGCCCTGTCAGAAGGGTTACAGCAAAGCAGCTCTTGGATGTGGGGCTGTTTGTGGGTTTTTGATGAATGTTTGTCCAAATGCAAATGATGTCTGAAAATGTTTTGGGTTGGACATGCTATTATCCTGCCTGGGGAAATCAGCCAGCAGGGCATTCCTGAACTCTGTTTTACAAGCCCAAGGCACTTCTGCTCGTGGCAAAAAGGAACAGACAGACAATTTCTGATGTAAACCTGACTGCATATTATGGTTAATTATAAATTTTAGGATAATGGCCTATAAATCAGGGGTGTGAAAGAGTGAATGCAGTAGAGTGGTTGCATCCAGTACAGTGTAATGTATTATGGGACAAGGGCTGATGATACGAGAGAATCAATGCCATATTTCCTTGGAAAACTGAGAGATTCTCATATTAAATAAATATGAGATGCCATAAAGAAATTAGAGAAGACAATCAATTTACTGGGATACAGTCAGAGTGAGTCAGAAAGAGACAGGGAAGAGGAGCAGAATGCTTTTAAGATGTCTGAGTTCAACATAAACATGATTTATGTTAGAATAAAATGGAGATAGCTTCTCTGAAGCAGAAATGATCCTTCTGATCAGATGAGTTACGATAAGGGAAACAGAGCATGTTTATCAACAAGTGAGTTCTTGATGACTAATCATAACAAACAAGGCTTCAAACATGTACATACATCACTACACTGCAACACCTCTGGGGATCTCTCAAAAAAGACAGAAGTAAAGGAAAAGTTTTCAAGAAAAACAAAATGTGAACAAATAATTGCTGGGTTGAAAATATAATGTAATCTCAAAAGGGTTTATTAATACAACTAATTTTGGTTTTCAATTAACTATATTTTGGATTTCCTCTGTATTTAGATGTTGAAATGAAATAGCATTTTGAGTTACTGTTGGTGAGCAAAGATCCACAAACTAAAGCTACTTTGATTCACAGCACAGAGGTGCTGTAAAAGGGGCAGGGAAGACAAAAACAAGATTAAGGTTCTGCTTCAACCTCCTGTTCAGTGTTCAGAACAGCATGATGTCACTTGCCTCATGAATAGTGGAGACCCATTCACCACTTTGACAGCAATGCTAAAAAAAAAATTCTGCATGGGAACCCTTGGGAACTGACAAATTGAAAAGCTGATGAAAGACATTCATACATTTTATATGGCCTTTGGTAACCTTAAGGACAGGAAATATATTATTCTTGTTATTATTTGATATGTGACTGTCCATAGTAAGTGAGCATACAACATTTTGAAGGCTATAGTTCCAAAGATTTGGTGACTGGCTGAAATTTAGTGACAAAAGATTGACTTCTGGGATATCATCTCTTAGAATGATTACATTTCTTCCTCCCTAAAAATGAGCATGTTTAGGATCTTTTCAGCTTTTAATTTAAAATCATGATTTAATTATTCATGTCCTGCTAAAGATGAAAATTCCTATCTCCCAGGTATCAGCAAGCAGAAAAACTTGAGATGATTTTCTGGATGTCTCAGGATTTTCTCACCCCTGCCTGCACTTTCTGGTTCACAAAGCCAAAGTAAGTCAAATTGCAATATTCTAACCCCATAGGAGAATAAGAATTAATCATGTCAGATAGCCAACTTCTTAGAAGCATTTGGTTGGTATTTTAGGGGAAGGTGGCTTTCTGCATGCCAAAACAAACAGAAGCAGAAACAATCCTTAATTGCACACGAGCAGATGAAATAAAGGCCACAGAGTTTCCAGTTTGTGAACGCAACCAATGATTAGAGTAAATGCTTTTAAAATATTCCTACCTTTAGAGTTCTGAGCCTTGCTGCCTGCTGGCCTTCCCCAAACTCTAGTGGAGACTGTTCAGCTGTACCTCCTTTAAGTAATCAAATCACATGGGCGGGTTCTGTGAGCACTCACTCTTCCTCCTTTGCTTTCAGGGCAGGGAAACAGCAGCAGAAAGTGATGGGGAGGTGGGGGCTCCTGCATTTTCTCTCCCCTTTAGGAGCTGGCAAGGCAGCAGAGGTGAGGCAGGGTGTACATGTGCAGTTTGCTGATCAGCTCAGAGCGAGTTTCACAGCGCTACGGAGCACGGCCTGGGGCCAGCGGCTGCTCCCCAGGTTTCTTGGTGATAGCTTTTGTCCCCAGTGCTATTCTGTGAAAAGAGTGAAAATTCATCTCTAGTTCCTTCCCTCCATGTCCCTAAATGGATGTATTTGGAAGCATAGCAAGGCACATGGTGGTGATAAAATCTTTTTTACTTAGCTCACCTGTTAAAAAGGGAAGAGGTGACTTCTTGCTTCTCTGCTCTAGCACATGACCTAACAATCTGTGAAGTTTATGTGTGGTTTTTAACACTGTGTAATATAGATGTTCCAGTCTTTACAGGTTTTAGATTTTAATCTCTAGAGGGAATATAGATTTTCCTAGATTAGCCAAAGCAGCAGTCAGTACAGCAGAAGATTCTTCTGTGTGGTTAGGCCACAATCCTGTGTGCCCTAATACAGATCCCACTAATCCAGTGGAGATCTGCAGCAACATTTAGGGATTTCTCTGGTAAGACACTACTGCAACAGCGAGGTTATACACTACAGAGTTTACCTTCAAGGAGTCTAGATTTTCAGGGAAACTCATCAGAATTTCTACATCTTTTGTAATAAATCTTTTTGAAAAAAGAGCAGGATATGCAGCAATAGCAAGGTCCTTCAGCTTAAATGAGAACAAAATCGATTTCCTGAAACATATTCCATCTTCTTGAGACTGGAAACCAACATCCAGTAACCTAAAAGCTGAGAGTGTATGCTGCTGGAAGTCTAGTGGTTTTACTGCATTTCTTTTCCATCCACAAGATTCCATTTAATTGATGACAGAAATGAAAATTTGCAGTGACCATTCAAGTACACAAAGATATGACATAAACAGTCACATACAATGAATTGGGGTGGATGGTCTGCTGATGAAGTCAGGGATGCTAAGCTGTGCTATTCTGTTGTGCTATACAGCAATATCATTCTCTTTAATCTATTTTAAAAATGGCCCACCTCAAAATGAAGTTATTTCATCTTTTTCTTAACGTGTCAAAAAGAAGAGAAAGTGTAAACTCTATCCCAGATTTATCCAAAGGAATGAAACAAGGTGATGAAGAAAGAGAACATTTGGGCAAACCAAGCTAACCAACACCCCAGCCAAGCAAGCAGAAAATAACTCATGTGTGATTGAGCAGTTAAAGAGTGTATCAGCAAGTAGAAATACAGAAAGGTAAACATCTCACTGCTTTGCTTTCAATGTATTTTTCTTTGAACAGAAAATTTAGACAATATTTAAAGGGCAGATGGATCAAAACAAGAATTCTGAAACCTTGAACAGTATCAGTATTTCTTTATGCATAAGAGTGGATCATTTAGAGGCAGAGTGCAATGTCTGCCACTTTGATAAACCAAGGAAAATGTCATAGCAAATTGACATATGGAGATAGTATTGACATATGGGGATATCCACAAGATAGGAGGTTGTAGTGAATAGGAGGTTATTATGAATTGAATTTCAGAATTATATGGAACCAGCAGAATAAATTCAAAGCTGAACCATAGAAAAATGCAGAGTACTGTTCAGGAGCTATGGGCAAGTCCGCTGCTACAAAATCTGTTTTCCTCCATTCCTTTTCCATCTCCCCTTTTTTTAACTTCTGCTCCCTAGTCATCCCTCTTTTATCCTCCACAAGCCTTTTACCCCTGTGCATTGTAAAACACTCGATTCCTGCTTCTCTAGGCTGTGCAGCTTGCTACCAAAGGAGTACTAAAAACAAAGGAGAGATTTTCTGCCTGCTCAGTGTCATGTAGATGCAATTTCAAGGGAGATTCTTCCTAAAGCAGGTTGGAAACGAGCTGCTCAGTGTGGATGGACTGTCAGAAGACCTCCCCTCTGTCCAGCACCTGTGGGACTGTGCCTCTAGCACTGTGACCATGAAGTGATCCCCTGTTAACTCCACCTTTCCATCTGGGCATTCCTCTCCCACCTGGGTTATGACTTGACACAATTTTATTCCCCTCACGGGTGGAAACTCATTCTTCTGATGCTGTTTGTCCTTGCTCAAGAAGCCAAATCGTGTTGCCTGCTGTGTGTATTTAATTGCAGGTACTTCTGTATCATTGCAGTAATTCATTAGGATGTGGCTTCCCATGGGATGGATGCAGGCTACAGGAATGGAGTGGTGCAAGTGCACTTTCTTCTCAGGAATTTTTGACAATGTGCAATCCTATTTTATTCAGGATAAACACGTCTTTAATAAATATTCATATACCATTTGTCTAGGTTTCTACATGGGCATTGTCATAGCTACAAGACTCATTTAATACACAAGCCTTTACTCAGTCTGAAAGCTTTTAGCAACAGATATTCATTCTCAGTGATATTTCACTTGATTTGACACAATTGAGGCATTTAAATCTATATTTCTTTAATATAACTAACAAAATTTAAATCAAATATTCTTTTTAAAGCTACCCTGATGTGTATAAATACTGTCTTTGTATAAACAGAGTAAGTATGAGAGTGGGATAGATTTAATGTGGGATAGATTTTTTATCATGAGCAATAGTAAGTTTATATGTAGTAACTCCTCTTTTAGAGATATTTATAGTAATCTGTAATCAAAGTGGTTTGCATCCAATTTTTTAAGTGATCAGATGGCATTTTCCAAGGCTTTTATACTGTGAAGCACAGTACTTGCTGTTTTTTAAAAAGTATGCAGATACCAATGAATGCTGCACATAAAGCTTCAATATTCTATAATTACATTAGATACAGTATCTAAGTCACCATTTTAAACTGCATATTTGTAAATCTATTTGGCAACGAGGGAAAAAGTTTAGCTGTCAACCAATTATTACATTATTTTCTTTCAAAGGAAAACTTTTATTATCCTGAAATATGTAGCATAATGCAGATGTACCCAGTGCACTGAGGTTCATCTTGCTTAGATATATTTATTTTTCAATAATTCCTCAACTATGACTTTCACTACAACCTTGTTTCTTGTGGGGATTACCTGGAATCTCCGTAGATGGAATCTTCAATGATACAGCATTAAACATTGAATAAGTGACTAACTTGCATCCTGTGTGTGAATTAGAGCTTAGCCCTTTTATGATTTTTAGGTGTCCTAATTTTATTGGCTCTATTTCATCTCAAAGTGCATATATATGCACACACGTGCTCTTGATGTTTTTATAATATCTATATATACATATACACACATACACTTTATATTTTAAATGTCTCTATAGGCTTTTTTCTTCCCCTAAAATATATTTGGCAAGTCTGTCCAGTCCTACAATGGACATTTCCTGGCCACAATGCATTTGCAGGGACCCTGGAGGTAGCAGAGTCAGTCAGACTGTGCAGCACAGCTGGGGAGTCTCTCAGAGATCCGGCATGAATTCCAAAATCAGCTGAGCTGCAGTAGCTCCACAGTGCATGGAATCTCATTAGCCTGGGTTTTAGCTCTTCAGGCAGAGCAGGAATGAATCTGCTTCAAGAACCAGGCTGAGCAGGGTTTGGGTATCCCAGTACCAAGATCAATTGTGCAAAGCTTTTAGAAGGATGTAATACCAAACAAATGGAGATTCATACTTGGCTATCCAAAATCCTTATTTCAACAGTCTGACAGAAATATATGAGCCCTGCATTTATTGTATTCTGTGTCTTTTTTTCAGAAACAGGTCAGGCACTACTGTACTCTAAGAACAAACACTATTTCCCACCCCCCAGCACACTTAGATTTTTTTTTTCCTGCCTCCTTCCATTTCTTTTATTTTCTGATGTGGGTACTCACATTCACCAGGCTACTTGTCGAGCTCTCTTCCTTTTGGTGTGTTGGTGGAAAACAGGATCTTAATCCTTTCCACCTGGCACCTGTTTGCTGTGAAAGTGTGCACCCAGAGTTTGCTTTCAAGGGGGGAAGAAGGGGTTGCTCAGAGCTTTGCTGGTGGGTGCACCACTAAACTGAGCTTGCAGCTCAGGTGATGTGTGTGTGCTTGGGGAGAAACAGGCATTAAGTCCAATTTCCCAAGGGAAAAGTGCAGTCTCCTATTTCATGCCACATTCCCTGACATCAAAACAAGGAGTCCAGATGATGTCCTTTGTGTGGAGACTTTATTCTCCTTCTCACCAGACTGAGCAAAGAGATCATCCAGCCTTTAGCCTGTGCATCTGAGAAAGAACCTCTGAGGTACTCAGTGCTTGTGTCACAGCAGCCTGGACTCAGCCCAAAGTCATGAGGGTAATTCAGGCTGTATTTGAATTTTCTTCAGGCATCAAAAGGCAGAATGGGAGCAGGACAAACTGAATTGAGCTCTCCTGTAAAATCATATATTGGCAGTCAGGGTTGCACAGCTGAGCAAAGAGAGAAATAGCAAAAAAGAAAGGAAAAAAGCAAACATGCTGAGCAATATATTTTGGCTTTTGAATTGTTTTCCTGCTTCGGGATGAGGCAAATAGTGCACCCAAGAAAGCACTTCTGCCACTGTTGATATGAGACTACAGATCTGTGTGGAATACTTGAAAATGCATAAATTCTTCACTAATTACATCTTAAACAAACATTTAATATAATTTCAGATTTCACCACATCATACTAATGAGCTACAAACAACTGTCCTTTGACCCAGAGCTTACAGCCCCTGGCAATTTCCTTTCTACTTAGCACATCATGAAGTCTTTAGATGGCAATTTTACAATATGACATGGCTAATAATTTGGTCTTTTAGAAGCAAATGAAATAGAGAATACTCTTCTAGGGAATTGAAATTATCAGGATTATGCTGCCTATGAGGAGCTTAATGAAACAGGAACAGAAGCATCAAAGTCACTTTTGACTGCAGAATCTCATGATAAATATATTGAGTTCTTTTTGTTTCTGCTTCAACTTTTTGCTTATAAAAATATTGTGCCAATATCAGTAGGAATTAGACATTGTAATTACCTACTCTGCTTCAGAGTTTGCAAAAATAAATAAATAAGTTTGCAAATGCTTTCACCTCTTCTAGTCTGGTCCTATGTGTTCAGAGAATTGACAGAAATTCTCTTTGAATAGGAAATTCTTATAATAAATCTTGCTTTTGAAAAAGTACTGGACAACCTATAATTCTAAACTAAAGGTCTATGGCAAGCAAAAATCCATTTTTTTTACCTTCATTCTACACCTAATTTCTTATCTCCCCCCTGTTATCTGAAAACACATAAGTAGCCCCCACTCTTGTAGAATCTCATCAGCTCACAGTGCTTCATGTATTCAATTTCCCACTACATAATGGTTAATCACCTCACAGAAATTAAACAGAATTTTACTCTACTGAATCCACAAAAGCAGTATGGAATGTTTAAAAAAAAGTTGTTTTTATAACTTCCTGGTGCAGAAGAAGTGGCCAGAACTCAGTTCTCCAGCTACTTTCCTGATACATCAGGAATGATACTTATCTTGCTCCTTTTATGCCCACAAATTGCTCATTCTCTAGAACACATGAACATTTTCTTACAGCTGGAAGGGAAATCCAGTGGAAAAATGAGTTGAACCACAGAGCTGAACCTCCTCAAATTCAGAAGACATTGAACACTCTTGCTCAGAGCTTAAATGGACAAGGTGCTTCACCTGACTGCTGTGGTTTTGACTAGAGCAAGAATAAATGCTTAGCATTTGATTTACTGAAGCTTCTTGCCTTTTAAGAACATTTCTGGATCTAGTAGTATTAATTTAAAGAAAATGAATCAGCATATATTATATTTAAGACAAAATTGCAGCAGAATCATGTAAATTAAGTTATAGACTTGAGCAAAGGACTGGAAATTTGTAGCAATTTTCTTCAGGCAGGTCTAAAGTTCACAGTCAAAAGAAGGGAACATTTCTGTTGTCTGTACCTTTTTTATCAGGTCCTTCATTTTGCATGATCAAATTCAAGCAACTGTAGCATCATGGTACCTATATCATACTACTCCTCCCAGTGGAAATAGTCACATGATTATAATTAAGCAGACAATTAAGTACTTTGTTGAACTGGGACTTAAACAGAGGAGTCAGAAAAGAGCTGAAGGCAAAACAGAGCCTATGCATTTTAATCTTTTCTTTCTCCCCATGAATACTTCATGGGAAATAACAGGTTGTTTTGAAAGAACCTGCATTTTAAGGACAGTTTGTCCCATTATCTGTATCACACATTTGGCAGCCTATGTCACTTTGATAACAGAAAATAAATTATTGCACACCGAATACCAAAATGTTAATTGTGCTTTTCATTGGCTTCAGATAAATCCATATTTTGTAATGGATTTAGGCATATGGAACTATAACCCAGAGGCTGAAACAACAGCTTGGTTCTTGCAGGGCTTACAGATCACAGAAAGCATGTTGTCGATGTGTCTTTAAAATGACCTTTTGATGGAAAGAGAAAGAATAAACTATAGCTGCTCAGTGAATGCATACAGCTCTGGATGATAATTACTCAAGGAACTGGTCTGAGCAAGAATATATTAGCAGATAATGTTAATTATTGAAGAAAGAACAACAGAATGAATTTGCATGTAGATGTTAATATGGTACTGAGTCTATGTAATACAGTACCTGAAGCAATCACATTTATTTTATGGACTCGAAAAACTGATGAACAAGAAGGTGACTTCTTACTGCAGATGTGCTTCAGGCATTACTTCATTAACAATACAAGAATGAATAATAAATACTTCAAATAAGCTGTGCTTCTCATATCTGTCTCTAATGACTATGTAATTAAAGTAAGTTGAAAATGGGAAGTCTTGTGTGAAATATAGTTCTTAAATAAAATTAATATCTTCAGTGAACTAGCAATTCTTTTTTGCTCAAAAATAATTGCAGGGATTTGTAAAAGATATTTACTAATGAACTTGTAAGCACTGGAAACAAAACCCCACTTTTTCTCATCTGTTGAATGCTATAAAGCAAGAAAGACAGCATAAGGAAACTTGATGGCTTAGAACATGCTGGTTCTAAAGGGGAGTTATCTATGATGCTTCAAGATCAGTGGAGTCAATGGTACATAAAGGACAACACAGCTGTTCAAGGCGTTTTTTCCATTTTTCCATCCCACACAAAGTTCAAGGAGATTTTCCATCTGTGTGAGCCTGATTTCTGAGTGGTGAGCTTCTCAGAGGAAATCTTATTAACAGTATCTTCAGTGTAGGGCAAAAAACCCCAAAACTCTACAATCATCCCCCTGCCCCCAATAATTTATTCATCTTTCCTTTGTTTATCTTGTTTCAGAAACAAAGTGTTTCTATATGAAACCAAAGACATTTATTGAAACCTACTTTTTTTTTTTTTTTTTTTTTTTTTTTCCCACTGAAACCAGTCTGTAGGAGGTTTAGCTGTCAATTCCCCACTCAAAGAGAAGTGGCTTGTAGGATATTTATTTTTCTCAACCTGTAGAGGAACTTGCACTCTTTCAGCCACTGAATTCCCATAGGGGGATACATTCCCCAGTATGCTGTCCCAAACTTCTGTCCCAGCTGAACCCCAAATTAAACATCCCCTTCCAAGGGAAAGAAACGTGAGTAGGGGGGCAAAGAATGAGCCATATGAAATGGGCAGTTCACCACGTGCCCAGGTAGAATGACTGGAGGATTAATGCCAGAAGGGGCCACTGTGACAATTTCCAGCCATGAACACAACTGTGAGCACAAACTCATATTTTCATCTTAGTTGAATGTGTAGGATTTAGCATGGCCTGTGTAGGATTATGCATTGGGGTTAAAGCCTAACTCCTTGATGGGCAGGCTGTCTCAGAAGTCAGATAACAGTAAAATTAATGAGCAGCACTACACTCAATGTTTTGTCTTCCTCAGGCTTCTAAACTTGTGTTTAAGAATAAACAAAGTGTGTTTAAGAAAAAGCAATGAATAAGTGGATAAGCAGAGACTTTTGATCCTTTGCTTTCTGCTGGTGAAGATGAGCACACCTAAACAGCTGTAGGCTTGCCAGGGGCTGGTGCACTGATCTGTGATCTCTGTAGGTAGATCTTGAATGTTTGCAGAAAAGAAAGCTGTTGTACATGAAAAAACAGCAGCGTGCTTGAGGATGTGGATTTGTAATTCTAAATTTCAACCAGGAGAGAAAACTTCTTGTTTCTTAATGCTTTTCCATTTTGTGACAGAAACTTGCATCAACTACCAGAGAATTTCATTTGGAATCATGGCTGCTTTGCACGTGTGTCACATATAATTATAATAATCCCTACCTCAGTTTTTAAGTTTTTAAGAGCCAGCTATTGATGTCTCTAATCTAATTTAGACACTGGCCTTCCATTCCCCTGAGGATGTGTCTCATGTGCAGTTCTGGGGACATACAGAGGGACAGATCTCATCTGAAATCTCTGTCACTATCAGCAGACTTCATTAGGATCCCAGGATCCTAAAAAAAATCTCAGGATATTTTCTGGGTATTAATTTAAGGATGTGCAGTAATTCCTTTTTCCATTCAAGGATAATTGACTACATTAATGATCTAATATGGCATGGGTAATTTGTTTTAAATATTATTTTTATTATTATTATTAATGTCTCTTATTCCCTCAGTTTTGTATGGTGACAATTCCAAAGTCTTTCTATAACAAACATGTCTCATAACTTTGGAGAATCCCAGGATACTAGTCTTTGAATAGCTCAAAATAGTTATTTTTTGAAATAGTGACTTTTGGCAACCATTCCTCATGTTTTATAACTCTGAAGCTTTCATTAAAAAGGACTATAAAATCCACTATTTGGGCAGGAATGGCATACTGACATACAGACTTAGAAAATATCTTGCATTTGGCATGTAATAAATCTGCTTTTTCAGGTTTATTGAAACATTTAAAACCATTCTTACTGTAGAAGGGAAAATAATCCTCAAATTTTGTCTTACTATAGCTGCAGCATTAATGTGTTGATTGCTTGAGCTCAGTGAGAGAGAGACACTTGACAGAAGGTTCTTTGGATTTCCTTCATTTTTATTTCCTCTGTTTTAAAATCATGTTTTCTTTTCTTTCCCTCAGTTTGGAGAGGCATGGGGAGTAAGACATACAGTGGAGATTTTAGTACAGACTACAAGCAAGGTGTTTTGTTTTACAAAAATTATCTATTCCATTCCACAAATGAAGCAAAGAAAGAATTTTTAGAAAATGTAAAGAGGAAAACATGAATTTCTTCCAGTGACTAGGAATATTGATGGATTTTCCTTTCTGCCAACAGATAACTGGAGGCTTTATTGTCTGTTACAGATTTATCTATCTATTCTGAAACAAAAAATAAATTAGCTTTTAATTCCACAAGTATATTGGAAAATGAAATCATTAAGCTTGTTTCACTGTTTTCATTTTGATAGGTTTTCCACCTGCTGTAGTACTAGCAAAACATGAAGCAAACTTTATACTGTGATCATTAAATTTTCAGTCCAAATATGAAATGTCTCCTCATTTAAATGCAGCTGTAAGCTGACTATGAAGTCCAAGCTTAACCCTAATGTTACTGGCATAGTAAAAATGATAATTTTCTTTACAGCAACAATTAACGATAGATTCAAAATTATTATCAGAAATAAAAAATTTGAGCCGATTTGGCTCAGGTACATTTGTACCAACCTGGTGATTCCAATGAGTCTGCAAGCCTGGAACTGGAGGAGCAGAGTTTTAACAAAATTCCCATTTTATTTTGAAAGAAAATTGCATCTCCATGTAAAGCTGCTCTGAACTTATGGAGATTTTCTCCTTGTGACAAAGAACCATGGCTGCTCAGGTGCAACCCAAGATAAAAAGAACCAACAGATACCTGATGATAATGTATTTTTCAGGCACAAAGCCAGTCTTTACCAGCAGATAGTTATCACTGTAAATAGGACAGAGCTTCAATTCCAGCTGTGCTGTACTCCTGATTGCAGTGGGAAAATGCTGCCTGGTACAGCTGGACAACTTGAATTTTTGTTTTTCTTGTAGATATAAATATACATTATTATATGTGCCAATACTTCATTTCTTTTGTTAAAATATAGGGAACTGAAAAAAAAAAAAAGAGAGGGATTCACAAGCAGCTATAAGAATGTGAATGGTTTTCAAAGCATTAGAGAGAAAAAGAGGCTATTTTAGGAATAAAGATAATGAAAGTTGGCATGTATTCCCTATGCAACAACAAAAAATCACTTATAGACAAAAAAGCAAGCAGTTGCAACTAAGTCTCAAAGACATTCAGAGCCACAAAAGTGTATAAATAAAAGTTCAGTGAAGTTTTCCATGGAGTTGTACACCTTCAATTTCTTCTCATAATGTTTATTCTTCCCCAAGTTTCCACTTTCCAAAAGAAATTAAAAAAAGAAAAAGAATCCAAGCCCATCCTGGAGAATGTAGAGGGAAAATGGACAAAGTCTGTTTTGTAATTACCTTTTCCAGATTAATTTCATAGCCTTGCAAAAAATGAATGAGCATTTTCAGTCAGATCAGAACATTTATTCTGCCAAAATTCCATCCTTCTGAGCAGCTTTTGCTGCAGATTCTATTTTCACAGATTCCCTCTTTTATAAAGAAAGGAAATTGAATGAAAATGAAAAGTTCATAAAGGTAGACTGATAGACTGATACTGCAATATTAAATGCTTTTTATTATTGCACTCCTTGCTACAGTTTTGCCATATAGAAATAGCATTTTGAAGTAGAGAGAATTTAATTCTACAGAACCAAAAAGTATATTGCAAAATGCCATATATTTGCATCTCATAAGGGATTGATCTGGTGGAATAAATATTGAAACTGAAAGTTATTTAACTGTTCAGTCTTTTTCATTTCTCTCTATTGTTCCCTCTGGTTTGTTCATGTTCAATATTTGTGAAAAATGTGATTTTTTACAATCCAGAATTTCTAGTGTTATATCTGTTTCTGTTAGCACTTAAATCTATGTCCAAAATTTCTTCTGGTTTTTGCTACTGCAGATCTAAACTACACTCCCAACAGGCCATCTTCATTATAGCAGCCCTGCGTTGTATAACATTTTTAATAAAATGACTTTTACTTTCAATAAAGAAACAGTCACATACTCAGCCAAATTCCATGTAAAGAGCTGCTTGCTCATTGAATGGTCTCCAGCAGCAACACAGGCACTGAAGGGCTGGGCTGCTGTTGGATGGATCCCAGTAGCAGCTGTGGGGTGAAAAGAGAATGACCCATAGGTAATGCAGCTCTCATGAAGAACCGAGGGAGCACAGAAAATTCTCTCTCTGCTCCATCTTTCTCCCTGTTCAGCTGCTTTGGTTTCTCTGGGAAATTAATTATCGTGTCCAGATCCATAGAGAAAGGAACCTCCCAAATCCGAGGGCAGTAAGTATGCAAAATCTTCATTTTGCTTCAAAAGAGTAACCTGAAGATGCCCATTTTTACACAGTTTTTTCTCCTCAAAACCATAGCAATGCATAGTTCTTTATGACATTTTAAAACCAAGACAATGAAAGCAATCATGGCCAGTGGCCAGTGAATTTATAAAGCCACAGATGAGTATTTACAAAAGGGCATGTTCAACCTGTGTGGCACTGCAATTCCCACCAGCCCCGATGAACAACAGCAACATTTTATGATTGCATTAAAAACATCTAGTATTTGTAAGAATAATGCTTAAATGTTCACACCTTTTTTTTTAAGTGTGGTGTTTACAGTAGCACTTGAAATTAAACTTTGTTTCTGTTGAAACTCTAATTAAAAGTTATGTTTACAGAAAACAGCAAGGATGGTAGGCATTTGTAATAATTTGTGATAAATGTTAGAAAATAATCACTATCATATGTTGAAAGTAAACCAAAATCACATACATTTCTTTGGCCTTTGTAATAAATACTGGGAGAGGGGGAGTGGCATTACTTTATTTTTTAATGCTGCAACACCCAGCCTACATTCCTGGTCAGTCCTGAAGTATCTTCTGCACTAACTATAAGAAATTTAGTCCTCCAGTGTCCTGATCTTTTTGTTCATGTGCCTGTATAAGGGATTCAAGACATATGCACAAGCAAAGCCTGAAGGCTGAATTTACAGGCTTTCTGTAGCAATGAAAGAAATCTAGATATAATGTCCCAATATCTTTGCCAATCTCCCTTACCAACTTCCTTAAAATCAATGTTTCATTTGGTGTGATGTTACATAAGTGAATATAATTCTGGTTAAAATTACAAAGGAAAGTAAGAATTTGCTTACTATCTTACCTGTAGCACTGTGCTGCCTTTGACATTTTGATCATTGCTGGTAAGGTACTTGAAAAGTACATTAAGAAAGTGAAAAAAAAAAAAAAAGCAAATTCTTTCCAGTCACTGCAGACCTGAATTATTTTTAAAGTGGTGATTGACTGATGGAAGTCTCTGTACTCTCCTGAGTGATGCAGAAATAAATCAACTAAACAACTCCATTTTGTCTTTTTCCCCCTTTTTTATTTAAGCCATCATATCAAAGATAGTATTTCAGTAAGTATTGAGGCACTTCAGCATTGGGGACCTTGGTGTTCAGATGCTGATCATTCCATAGTTTATTCCAGTTCATAAAAGTGTGAGTAACAGGGAATTCCTTGACAGATTTTCCCCCCATATATCCTCTGACAAAACCTGAATGTTTTCCAGAATGTCAATACAAAACTTGGTGTCCTCAGCTTTCACAAGTTTCATGAAATCTGTGGCAAGCTGCCTTTGGTCTGTCACATTTAGAGTCTCACTCAGGCTTGCTGACAGCTCCATGGAAGCTGGCAACTTTCAAGCAGTTTGCCTGCAGAAGAATCCCTGTAAAACGAGTGGGAAATGGAGTCAGGGCGAAAGTCCAGCCTGATTTCCAAAGGCTGTCCCAGCGATTTGAAGGGTGATACTGCTGTGCCTCAAAGCAGGGCAGGGACAGCTGCTCTTGCCCGAGCTGGTTTTGAGGACACAGCAGTTCCAGGGAAGTGGGAGCTCGGGTGGCCTCCCAGCCCTTTGGGGCGGCCTCTCGCCATTCCCCAACACCCACCATCACACTGTGCCATGGAGCCGGCTGGCTCCCCAAGGCCCGAAGAAGGGATTTCCCCCCAAGGCCCGAAGAAGGGGTTTCTCCCCAAGGCCCAAAGAAGGTGTTTCCCCTCAAGATGCTGCAGTGGGTTGGTAGCACAGAGCTCCTGGTTATTTGGCGGAAGATGTTGTGGTGACAGCCTCCTGTCTCACCAGCTGGTCACCTTGGACCAGAGCAGAGAGACCTTGGACGAGCTGGCCAAAGTCCCCAGGAGGACATCAGCACACTTGGCTGCCAAAGGCCGACTCTGCCTCACGCAGCTCCTGCCCGGGCACGTGCCGGGGTGGGGGATATCCTAAGGGTGGATGAGGGCAGGGCCTGGGAGACGCTTTGTGCTGGAAGGAAAAGGCACAAGATGGTGGCAGGGTGGTGGAGCAGGGGCGGGAAGGGGCCTGTGCTGGGCGCCTGCAGTTTGTGACATCACCAGAGCGGCACTGGAGCGACACTGGAAGGATGGGGGAGCGAACATTCCGTGCCATTCCAACAGCGCACAGTGGCATGAGGAGCCCACTGTGAGCCCAAGAGAGGTGCTGGCAATGCCACTGCAGTGAGGGGACTGCAGCAGGCGATGCACAGCCACCATGGATGAGAACAGATATCCTTTTCCTCTGCTACCTTCTCCTCCGGCTCTCCCCTCTCTGCCCTGTGACAGCTGCCATTGGGACCCCCGCCGACATGTTTCTCTCCCCTCAGGCCTGGTCCTGGCCTGGGCACTCAGGGGACCCCCAGGAGGGTGGCAGGGATGGCCTGGGGCAGCCAGTCCCATCAGCAGGGCCTGCTGATAATGTTTGGGTGGCCACAGTGCTGGGGGCACTTTCCTTGGTGTTTCTTGGCACTCCCCACCGTTCCCTGCAGCTGTTGAATCCCCTCAGCCTCCCCACATTTCCCTCTGCTCACTGCACCCCTTCTGCACCCTGACCACCCCTTGATCTCCTTCACGCCCTCCCTTCGGCCCTTCTGGTCAGTGCCCTCTCAATTTTTGAGGACAGAGCAGAAATCTCTTGCACACCTCGGAGCCTGCTGCATTCTCAGAGGTCAGAAGACAAGGATGTTCTAGACTATGAGAAAAAGAAAGCACGAGCTCCTTAGGTTTAACAAAATTAAACTTCTCCCCCTCATCCCCTCCTTAAAAGGCAATTTCATGGGCCAGAATCTTCCTTAACCTCACGTCTCATACGTGGTTTTGGAGTGTCATTCAGAATGATTTCAAGACTGGGAATATTGATTTAGAGGGTTGCATGAGGCTACTTGAAAAAATGCAAATAAATTTTGATGAAGAACATTTAAAACATGTTTTCAAGGTAAGGTGTATGTATATTAAGCAATTAATGATTTAGAAATTGAGTTACACACGACACATTTGCTGATATTTTTCAAGTTAATTTTTTGGGAAATGTATTTCGTGCTGGTGTGGTGTGCAAAATCAGCAAAGAATTTTCCTCCTCCAGGTCTTTTGTTTCTGTGTAAAATAGATAACCCAGGGCTTGCATTCAAATCACAATCATTTAGATTGGAAAATACTTCTAAGATCACTGAGTCCACCCATTAATACATTGAAAAGTCCACCTCTAAACCTTGTCCCCAAGCACCACATCTACAGGTCTTTTAAGTACTTTCAAGGAAAAGTACTCAGACACTTCCCTGGATAGCCTGTTCCAATGCTTGACAACACTTTCAGTGAAGAAATGTTTCCTAATAGCCAATCTAAACCACCCCTGGCACAGCTTGAGTCCACTTCTGCTTGTCCTACTGCTTGTCACTTGGAGAAGAGACTGCCATCCACGTAGCTCTGTCTTTTCACCACAACAAATAAGTGTAAGATGGAAAATATGTCGATTTTGATTCCCAGGGTTTTTTTGTATCATGACCTCACTTGAGAAAACTTAAAGCATTCTGCTTTCATCCTATTCAGCTTCTTCTGTGATCAAGCTAATGAGCCCAGACGTGCCTGTCTGATGCTGGACAGAGCCATGAGAGCAGCTTCCTCAAAACCCTCTTGCCAGGAGGACAACATGGACTTGTCTGAGCTGTTCAGGCTTTAGATCCAGCACACATTCCTTCCGTTCTCCTCTACACCTCTCCTGTAATATTTAAGAGGTGTGCCTGACTGGATGGGAATTGCACTCTAACCCCCAGGGAAAGGATTTGGCCTTGAGACGTGGCAGTGTTTAAGAGATTTCCATGAAGGTTACATTGTATAGCTAGAAACTGGACTTAATAAGTTAATTTAGTGTAGGTAAGCAAACTACTGCCAAGCAGAGCTTGTCCCAGTGAGCAAATACTACAAAACTGAGTGCCTTGGCACGTACTGGGTATACATGCTCTTCATGTAATGACAAAAGATGTAAGGTTTTCCCTTTTACCCCATTTTTACCCCCCAAAACAGCTGTCTGGTTATGCGGTTTCCCTAAGGGAATGAAAACAAGTGTGTGTGTATATATATAAAAATCTGTATATATATATATATTTATTTACACATTTATATATATGATTCTTCTGAGAATGTGGCAACCAGCTGGCTGATTCTGTCCTGATTTGGCAGAGGAGAATTAACTCTGGCAAGTTAGGTCGTGAGAAGGAAGACACTAAGTTTTCCTCACCCTGTCTTCCTCTCTCATTGGTGTCTGCCTTGTCAAGCCAAGGTAGAACCAGCAGCATGAGCTCAACCCTGCCTAAAGAGGCTTCCTGTGGTTTTTGAACTTGCACTGCAAGGAGATAGTTGCCAACCTTGAGAATCTCTTGAGAACTTAAAAATACTTCACATTGTTTCCTCTATCTTCCCCCTACTTTGGTTTCTGGCAGGAATTTGAGAGAGATGCTCAGTTGTGGGTAGAGAAGAGAGGAATTATTTGAGGGAAGTGACCTGCAAAGAACAAGTCTGATCTCAACATATTATACTCAATAGCCTGATGTAGTTATTTATAGCAGTACTGGTAGGTGTTCTTTGCTATCTGAGAAAGATTTACAGGTGTTCAGTAGTTTGGGGTGCTCAAGTATTTCATCAGTGTAGTAACATGTAAAAATTCAAAGCATTCTGGAAGAGAATTTTACTGACATCATTGTAAGTATCTACACATCAGCAGTTAACCTAATAGTTATACATAGCAAAATACATTTTATAGAAAACTACTTTTAAGGAATAATCTGCTTTTCTTCTTGTCTGTTCTCCTTGAGTTTATTTTACTGTAATACTTTTTTGAGCAATATCAGAATTATGAACATTAGGGTTTTAAGGAATAATAAATTTTCATATAATTTGTCTCAAGAGTCTTTGTCTCTTCTTTTTCTGAACAGCAAAAATTTGATGTGCATTAATAAAAATATGAATAATAAAAATCTACCCCAAAAAATTATAAGAATGTCTTTTTATATTGACATGATTTTTATCACTTTAATTTGAAGAGCTCTCTTGTGTAGTATTATTGCCTGTATTTCATCAAGAGGCAACTAAAATAGAAACTTTAATTTTTTGCCCAGCTTCTCTTTGTGCCAATAACCAAGTGAACATCTTCCAAGTCCTGATAGACTGTTAATTTCCAAAATAAGTTGGTATTTTCTTTTCCTGCTTAATGGCTATGAGCAAATTTCCAGTATTGTTAAGAACATTAAAAATTGGATTGAGGATATCAACCTTAGATGGGGAATTTTCAGCAGTAATGAAATATGTATTATTAGCATTGGTACAAAAATATTTTCTTGCTAGTGATTTCTGTTAAAAATGATCATTATTATTCTCTTTCACAAACTCAAAGCAAATCCTTAAGTACTGATTTGTAAGATTTTTTTCACTAGAACTCCTCATGAAATTTAATTTTGTACTTTTTTCAGTTTTTCTAATACATTTTTACTCCTATTGTTGTACTTAGAAGTACAGTAGGAACTGTTCTGCATAGGAAGAAGCTGGCAATGGAACATTAAACTTTTAGGTTTATGGTCTGACTTCAAAATCAATCTAATTCAGCAGTAATCCAAAGTCTTGATCAAAGAGCAGCCAGAGCTCAAGTAAGCAATTTCCTGTTTGTGGCCACTTTTGTGGAAGCCAAACCAGCCACAGTCAGTGCCATGTTTTGGATGCTGGAACTTGGCCTCTTTGGCAGCCTCGGTTTAAGGAGCCAACAATTAAGAATTTTCATCAGCTTGCAGTGATAATCACTTTGTTTGTGATTTTTGTGAGCAATTTTGTCAGCAGATTTATCTTAATTTGGCAAATTTAAGAATAATTCGGGCTAAAATGTAAGAAACATTTCTATTTCATATGCAGTTATTTATTTTGAGTAGAAATTTTTAAAGGAAAAATAGAATTGTTAAACCTGAGAAAAATGTAAAAGGCAGAAATGGTAAAAAAGGATTATTCTGCTCAAATTCTTCTGCCCTTTTAACTTTTCTAGTGGCTTTTATACTGAAACATTGAAATTAATTACTATGCTAACATTTTGTAAGCTCTATGAAAACAAGCTTACAATTCAAGAATTCTGAAAGTGTGAATAATTAATCTAAGTTAAACATTCTGGCTTGTTAAGAATAGAACATGATGTCATGGGTTATTATAAAATATCTTGTCTTCGAATTTTAATAATGTTTCTTATTTGACGTGTTAAAAGACTTGTATCTCTTGATAATTTGGTCATCCTTATTTCATTTTTAAGATTACTGGTTACTGTTTTTGTATGCAAATTTCACTGACAGTATTTACAATATGGTGTAAATAGCTGTTGGAGAGGTATTATACTAAATATATTTTCCACTTGATAAGTTTTATGCTGCACATTTATTTTAATGCATAGCATTTTAGAGATTTTCTACAATGTGCTTTAATATTAAAAATGCATTAAATCTAAATTTATTATACTTATTTAGATGCTAATTATGTCATATGGTCCATTTTACTTTATATAAAATATCTGTAGCACACAAAGTGTAATCTAAAAATTGAAGAGTGCAATCTGATTGTAGTCACTGTTGCCTGAGGATTCTTCTATGATTCTCACTCCTATGGTCAGTTATAAAAGAGTGTTTGGTGCATAGCTTTGTATAATTGCATGTTGTTTTACTGATTTTTTTTTTTAAATTATTTTGATTGCTTTTTTTCCTCAGAAAACCATTGACAAACACTCAGGAGATATAATTAGCATGGACGACTTCAGAGCAATTTATCGAGCTCTTGTACACAGACCTGAATTTCAAGAACTATTCAAGGCTTACTCAACAGATGGCAACATTCTACCTCACGGCCAGCTCCTTAAATTTCTTGTAAAAGAACAATTTCAAACTGAAGCTAATGAAACCACTGCCTTAGAAATTATTATGAAGTATGAGCCCATTGATGAAGGTAGGCACAGTTTAACTATTTGATATCTAGCTCTTATTTATGGTGCTTCTCTCAATGACTGTGTTTTGCAAAACCTCATATCTTTATTTCTTTTAAAGCATATCTTTTCATCTATTTGTTATTTTTTCTTCCTGAGTTTAAATTTATTTTCATGGTGCTCTCTTTTCTCTGTTCTTTCCTTTTTTTCTGTCACTTCTTTATCTTTTTTTTTCTAGTCCTTGTATAAATTCTGTTCTTCAGCTCCTTACAAACCATTTTCTATTTGTTTTTCTTAAGGTTCCTAGCTGTCATTTTTCTTGCCTGCTTGTTACACTGCCTTCTCTCCCTTGAGTCATTTAGTGATAATGCAAGGCCTTGGACGAGACTTTTGTCCCTCTGACTTCCTTGCAGAAGGAAGATTTTCTGTGGAACATAAACTGTGTAAGATTTTCATAGGTGCCTGGTCACCCTTTCTGAACCACGAGAACTCTGAGATGAGGAGGGGTTCATAAATCTGTAACATGTTCTTCAGCTGTTTAAAGGTGCCTCAAACTGGGGTTTAACACTTCTGCTGAGTTTCACTGGTATCAACTTGTGGCAAAATTTACAACTAAGCTAAGAAAAGGATATAACTGCATTTTGTTGCAAGCTTTTATTTTATTCAGTGGACTATGTTTAATTCTTTCGTTTCCTTGGTTCCCAGTCTTTGAAAATGGGTGGAATTGATAGCTGGTTAAGAAAAACAAACCCCAGGAGAAAATATTTCTTCTGGGATAATAACCCGGGATTTTCTATGCTGACCTGTGGTAGAACAAGAAAATGAAAAATGCCACTTTTTCAATGAGAAACAGAAGAACATTTGGTGTTTCATTAAGAGGCACTTACTGTCCAGTAATAGCTGCAAAACATGTGACTCCTTGTGCCTTTTCTCTTTGAGGTTGCTTTTCAAATTTGACTGTATTTTATTGAAGATATTCTACTCTTTCAGAGGAACTAATGTTTCCTAATTGTACAAGCTACCAGTTTAAAAGGTTCCTTTTATTTTGTGTTACCTGTTTTGATGGGAAAGTTAAAAGCTATAACACAGTTAAACTATGAAAAATCTTCAGTTCAATAGAAAACACCTTTGTAAATATCAACTGACATTTTTACAGGTTTAATTTAATGTCTGGCTTAAATTTCAGATGCTGAGCCAAATTCTTGTTTGTTTCTTCACCTGTGATAAATTTGTTTGTCTCGTAATTGGAAATAATCTTGCTGAACAAAATAATCTCTGTATTGTTCATGCTCCTTTGAGTGAATTCAAACTCCCACTCAAACATATGTATTGAAAAGTTCCAGTGATGGCTGACATGGGAGATGATTCATCCAGTTTTGTGATAGACCATTTTGTGTAACTGTCGTTCTGAATTTGCTACAGAACTTTATTCATCAGGATGATCTGTTGGACTCCTCTGTCACCCTTGCCCTGTGTTTTACAGACAGGGAAAAGGGAAGGTTTTGACACTTGATTGACAGGTTTGCTAATAATAATGACCATTCTCTCCTAAATATGGTGGCACTGGTATGTCAAGATTAGGATGAAAACAATGACTACATTTTACATATAATTTAAATAAATCCATCTATGGCATTTAGTGCATCCCTAACATTTGTGCAGAGAGATTTCCAAAGCTATTGGGCCAGATAACTCTGAATTTACTCTCTGTGGGTACTGTAGCTAGTTCAGGAATGAATTACTCTTTCATTTTTATTAGACAACTTAAATGCCTAATGTCAAAATGCTACACTAACAGATTTTTTCATGTGTGTGCTAAAAGCTTGCATTTTTGGCAGAAAGAGCCATTTCTATGGAATTGATCACAAAATATGAATATGTGATTCACACCTGACAGTTGTGTCTTACTAACACCCAAATTGCAGTTTTGTTCTTCCCAAACATTGCATTATCTGCCCATTTTACTATTAGCTTTGAATAGAAGCCTCGACTCATTAAATGAGATTAAATAAAACATGCCAACTAAACGCATTTTTTAAGCTTGGTGTATATGTCTTTTTTAAAAAAATACTTCTCATTTACATGGATAGGATTAGAGGCACAGTGAGGATAAGAAGATACATGCCATTATTATTTTCAATGTAGTGCCATTCAAAGACCCCACTCCTGCCTACTTTACTGCTAGGCAATACAAAAACAGGGCAAAAATGCAATCCTGTCTTAAAAAACCAGCTTGCTTTGTAAATAACAATATAAGCCCAGTGCATCTGTCAGATAAAGGCTTTGAGTAATCTAGAATGCATTTGTGAAGCAAAAACCATTTTCAGTTTATTCCTAGTATACACAGTCATGAGGTTGGTTTGTTTTTTTTTTTGTGCATGTGTGTGAGAGACAGAGCAGGATGTAGAGCATAAATTTGCAGAAGAGAACATTTGATCCCACTGGCCAATGTAAATTAAACTTAATAAAGTAGACATCTCTGCCAAATTCCTACAGATTTCATAAAAAATCATATGAAGCAAGAAAGATGACTTTAAAATCTCAATGGATTCAGTGGCTGTGGCTGGATTTGTGAGACACAATAGTTCAGATGTGTGAAAGGGTGTGTAAATATCCAGTCTCAGGGAAAATTTTCAAAAGAAGGTGATTATGAGATAAAAGGCCTTAGAAAACTGGACTGCTGTTCAGATACTTTATTCCAGAATGGCCCAGTTACAGGTGTGGGTAAGGTAGAAAAAAAGCCTCCCTAGAATATAAACTCAGAGTAGAAAAGGAGTAACTATACTCTTACTTTAGTCAAGGAAATACTTCTCTCTTTACTGTTCCCTTAGAGCATGAATGTTTCATTCTGATGTAAAGTAGTCAAATTTCACAGTATGAAATTCCATCTGATGGTATTTCTGCCTGACTTTTAACAATGATTGAAAGATTCCTCCTTCCAGTATAGCAGAGGAACACCCTTGTCTCTGATTGCAAATATTTCTCATGAGTTCACCCCTAAAATTCCCAGCAAACACATCTGTACCCACTTCACTATTTCTGGGGGCCAAGTAACACAGACATTTAATTACTAACTTAGCTCTTAGGAAACAAAGAGCACACACATACATTTAAAACCATGGGAAACACCTTTCTCCTTTCAAATACTCAGATTATATCCATAATTCCTCTCTGATATGACAGTATTTGTATATATGGCAGAGCTGGAGTTTACCTTAACAGAAGGAATGAGAAAAATCTTTTTTGTCTTAAATCAGATTTAAAAAAAACCCAAACAATGTAAAAGAATATTGCTAATAAAATGAATTCTACACTATCCAAAAGAGGTGGGCAAGGAAAAAATCATGGAACTTTGTGAACAAAGAGAGGCAACAAGAAGACAGAAATCTTTTCTTGCCTTCCCTGTCTACAATGAATGGATATGTGTGTGCACACTAACTGCTGCTGAAAGGTCCTAATGGAGGAAAAGACTGAGGTTCCTCTGGGGGAGAAATGTAAGGCCTTGATGAAAGTCTTTTCACTGCAGAATAGTTATGGAGATGAATTCCCATTTCCTTTAATGTAGAAGCAGAAAATGTCTGTAAATGGTCAGAAAATAGTATGACTGGGCTATTGCTCAGAAATGTAAGGGTCTGTAATAAGCTCTTATAAAATACAAAGATTTTTAGGCCATTGATTGGAGACATGAGCTGAATGTTTTACTGAAGTCCAGGAGCTTACATATTAACTGACAAAACTATGCTAGATGTTCATTTTTGGGGGATTATGGTCATCTTCTTATTTGCCCAAATATTAATTTCTCTTGGGAATATTGCAGTTAACTTCTGTCAGTGACAAACACAGCCAGGAAAACATCATAAATAATTCAGAAAAAAAGCAAGACTTTGACAAGCCAGTGTTTTTCACTAATATAATAAATAAATGGAGAAAAGGTAAGAATTGTTAGAAAATAAAAAATACACACACACACACAAATAGTTACTAACTCTACTTGTAATTGCTCAGAGAAATATATAGACATGAAAAATAAATTAATCAGAGATGAAATCCAGACAACTCATGTAGTTCATTATAGGCAAAGCATACAGGATGAGTGTATTCTGTCTTGAATAATGTAAAAAAAATAAAAAATGTTTTTTAAAGATCCAGAAAGTAGAAACTTAATCCAATTGTTACAAGTATAGAACAATATAACACATGCATATGGGTGATTCTAAGTCAAGATACTAAATAGCATATACTTTTCAAGAGTCATCAGGGCAGCAAGAAGTCATCCTGCAAATCTCTTCGTTAAAAGACCAAAGAAATTCCTCTGTAATATTATTAATCCAATTAATCTGAGTAAGACCTCTGTTAAAAATATGGATGAAAGAGGGTAGGACCTTCTGAAATGATGCAATCAGGTCAGTGAAGACAGGTTGACAAATCCAAGTTCTTAGGAAATTGACTGTAACAAGCTTGACTAATGCAAGTCAAAGGTTACTTTTGAAAATAGGGGGGAAATGAATGATGAATTGAAAGACTGGAAAAGATCAAATGTAATATCTATTTTAGAAAGGGAACATCCAAGGAACTAGACACTCTCAGTTACTAGAAAAAAAAATGGAGCAAATAATAAATATGGAAACCCTTTTAAGATGGTAAAGGTGAGTAGCAGTTTGTCAGGATGTTCCATGGAGAAATAGTATGCTGTTTTCTCTATGAAAGATAACAACACTGGTGGATAGCAGAAAAATGAAAATTCTCAGAAATCTGAAAGAGAAAGATGCCCTGGACTGGAACTGTTTTTGTGGAAAGCAGTGGAATGAGGGAAGTGAGAGAGCAGTTTTCCTAAGTGAAAGAGTGTGAAAAAAGAGGAGAGGAATAATAGCAAACAGAACAAATATTTTGGACAGCAAGGAAGTTTCAGGGTAAACTTCTGTTTCCTAATTATGGAAAATTCCCTAGCAATAAGGTAATTTAGCTGTTGAAATGGTTTCACTGGGTTGTCTGTGGATTCTTCATCAATGGAAGTGTGGAAGAATATCTTCAGAAAGACTTCTGGTGGGGTGAATGCATGTTTGATGTCTGGGTGGCCTTTGTTTTTCTTTATCATTGTAAAACATTGCAAGTTTTCTAGTTCAAAGACCTGTGTAATTGAGAAATAATTATTTTCTGTCATTCAGGTGTAAAACATTCAGTCTGTCACACCCCGAAGATGGAAAATTGCAATTCTAACTTGTACATTCTGATTCTTGTAGCTGTAGTAAGAATTACCAGGGCAGAAAAGGGGGTTTTCCTGCAGCTATTTCCAGTCCCCAAGTTTGTACACATTGACTTCTAAGTTTCTGTTAGCATAAAATAATCTTGGATTATTTACTGCTTGTTCACTGCTAGGCTGCTGTGTTGACAATAAAGTTATTTTAGAGTAAGAACTGGGCAAAATCCCTCACTAATTCAAACTATGTTATGAAGCAAAGCTGACTTTTGAGATTATATCATTTGCAAAATGACTGCATTTGAAACATGACATTGGGAGCAGTAGCTGGCAGTGTAATGGCTCTGTTTGCTATTAAATCAGTCAAAACCAAAACAAATGGGATGACTATCACTGGTGTGAACTCAATTAGTTCATTTTGTTTTAAATGCAGTAGTGTAATAAGCTTGATTTGCAATTCATCTGTGTGGGCAGTTATTTCTTTTTTTTTATTTCAAATATTTCTAAACGTGATTTGATCAATATTTATTTGGAATTTTTCACCCCTGGGGAAGATATTTGGTGCTAGGAGTCATTGTTTCTGCAAGATTTTATTGAGAATTTCTGACTGACTTTTTAGAAAACAATCCTAGTTTTCTTAAAAGAGAAAAGAAGATTCTCTTGGTGCATTGCCTGGCATGTTACTTTCCAAAGTAAAAACCAAATATTTTACTTTATATTAAATGAGGACTACTGAAAACTCTTCTTACTGCCATCCATAGAAAAATAAAAGTATCAAAAGACATTTATTTCCTCTCAGAAGTTTGAACCAGAGCAATTCAGCTCCAGAGTCACATGTATCTGATGTTTGTGTCGCTTATACATTTGTTATGAATTTTGAAATTGCAGGAAAGTGTTGTGCTGTATAACCTTTAGCAGTGTTCAGAATTGGCTATTAAAAATTGCAGGAAGTACATAGATATAACCATCAGAGTGGCTTCACGACAGAGATATTTGTCCTTTTGTTTCTGTTCAGTGAGGAAGAAAAGGGAGATGTCATTTGAGGGATTTATAAGGTACATGAACTCAGACGAATGTTCAATATTTAAAAGCCAGCACAAGACCATCTATCAAGATATGAACCAGCCATTATGTGACTATTTTATTTCATCTTCTCACAACACCTACTTGATAGCTGACCAACTGATGGGACCCAGTCATTTATGGGGATATACCAGGTATTTAGACATTGTTTTTTAATATTTTAAACATTCTTTGGCTTTTTTAAAATGAATACTAAGTCACATACAATCTTACTTGGCAAGAAGGGACAAAGCCATCGAAGATGCAAATTGAAAATGTGAGAGTGGTATTTTATTTTGTGTGTACACTTTTCAATATATTTGCCAAACCATCTGTTCATAGTCTGGAAACAACTTATTTTTTTCACTTACATCTCAGAAAATCAACCTTGCAGCAAATGAAATCTATAGTATGGTGTACAGTACACGATTAAATCAGTTTTTAATCTCAACACGCCGTGCAAAAATAAATAACTCCCTGAAAGAAATGTAAAATTCCTGGGCAAGCTCTAATTTGTTCAATATGCAGCACGTGTGTTGGAGTATGTCTGTGTCAAGGACATCTGTGTTCAGTGCATGTTGCAATGTGGGCAGGTTAGAAACAATAAAAACAACAAAACATGGGCATTCAGCAGGGAGAGGAACCTCTGCAGTGTGTGACTCCAGGAGGATGATGACCAGGATGCCTTATTGGCAAGGCAGGGAAGAAGGAAATGTAATAAATTGTGCAATAAAGGCAACACAAGGATTTGTGTAATAAAGGTAGCACCTAAAGGGCAGGACGTATTAAGAATTAGTAAGAGATGTGACCAAAATTCTTATTATTTGATCTACTTTAGTGAAGAGAAAGCAGTTGGAATCATCATCTATCTGAATTTTTTTTTTTTTTTTGGTTGCTCTCTTAATGTTCTATAGTGACTTGCAGCCATCAGAAACAATACTGGATTTCTAACAGTATTTAAAATTCCATGATGTTAATGCTGCATTGCTGAAAGTAATTGTAAAGAGGGTATAACCCCCTCTCTCTTCCTCTTTATCTACTATTTGTGTGAGGAAAATGCTAAAATCAGCTAGAGGCATATTTGACATATTGTTAATGTGTGAAAAGCAGCATGTAAAAGACAGATTGGTGATTAAGTAAAACACTTTATAAGAAATGTTTCAGTTAGTTGCAAGTCAAATATTAGAAACCTAAGAATTTAAGGGATGTCACTAGCATGGCAGTTAAGTCAAGGTGCCTGAGAATCTTTAGCACTCCTCTTAGAAATATGGTCTGGGGAGAAGCACTGACTCCTGTAAAGACCAAGTGCAACCTGATTCTCTAAGTGCAATGCATTTTTAAATACAGTGATTCTCAAAATTGCAAGCAAGTTTGGAATAGTAACACAAAAGAGCATTTAAAATATTTATTCTTTTATTTTAAGTGGAAATTTGCTTTTATTCCAAAATTCCTTTATTGAAATGTTTGAGCCTTGTTTTTAGCCTTTTAAGGAGGATAATTTAAGTAATCCCATATTCTTTAATAAAGTTTATTACATAAAATAAACAACAGAAAGTATGTCTCTCCTAATTCTGTAGGATTTCTTTTGATTTGTGATGAAAATGAGGTGATTTTTCTGTAATTAATCACTCTGCTTGTAATCAGAAATACAGCAACTTGTATAAAAAGGTGTGCTATCTTTCTTTTGGCTGTAAAATGATTTCTCTTGTTCTTCTGAAGTGCTCTCCTAAAAGGATGTCGTTGCCTGGAGATTGACTGCTGGGATGGCACCAACAATGAGCCTATTGTGTATCATGGTCACACTTTGACAAGCAAAATTCCATTTCGTTCTGTAATTCATGTGATTGACAAGTATGCATTTATGGTATGTATGGATATATGTGTGTATGCATGAGTTGGTTAGAATGTGGTGGTGGCTTTAAGTAAGCCAGGGACATGGCTCTTAGAGATTCTCCAGGGTAAAAAAAATATGAAAAAATTTATGAAAAAAAATTATGAAGAAATATGAAAAAAAGGATGAGGCTGTGGCATTGAGTATTGCTTAAAATTAATTACAGAGCAATTGTGCTATCTGTTCTTAATGTGTTTTTAAAACTTTTTAAAGGAATCATAATCATTTTTCCTGATAATGAATATAAACCAGACCTAGTGCAAAGGGTTCAGGTGATCTTACTCAGCTTGTTAGGTGTGATTGTCACCTGAGATCATTTAAGCCAGGACTGAATATAAATTGAAGAACTACTTAAGAGTTAGTCTGATGTTTTCCTCCTTCTTTATATCTTTTAAAGGCTTTTGAGTCATTCATTCTTCTGCTGCTATCAGTCTGTCTTATATCTTCCATGTGAATTTATGAAATAGACAAAAATATTGGATAATAGATGAGTTTGAGACTTTGTTTTCCATTTCCTCTCTCTTTATTTTGAATGTTAACCCTGTTAAATGTTAGCAGCTACTGATTTTTTTGGGTCAGGTGACATCAGGGCAATGTTCCTTCTGCCTACCTCTGGAAAAGCACTGAATTCTGGAGAGTTTTTGGCACTGTCTCTGGCTTTTGTATAGGCTTCTGGCAAAACTCCTGCTCAGAGGAAATGCTGAATGACTATTAAGATAAATCTCAGAATCAGGCCAGCATTATGTCTGTGAATATATACATCCATGATCCTAAATTTATGTGGATTTTTATACATATGTGTTCATCAAAGCTGTGGTTTTTCCTGTTCTGTTTTCCATATAAAATTTAATTAGTCTCTGATTTTAAAAGTGACATTAAAACCATGATTTTATTCCACTGTTTTTCAAAACTCATTGGATATAACTCTCTTATTCTTGCTAATACACAACATATTGTGCTTAAGTCTAATGCAAACTTCATTTCTCAAGCCCAAGTGCCAATGAGATGATAAAATCAGAATAGGTAATGGTTGCTACCAGCTGTCCATGCAGGCTGGGCTTTGTTTCTCTTAACAGTCAATAGCAAATGCTCAGGGGACAAATATAAAACATAAAATGGTATTTTCCTTATTGGCAATTTAGGTCCTGCCTGAGCAGAGATTTCATTCAGACTATGTTTTTGGTAGCCACCAGTATTACTGGCAGCATATGAGATTTACTTATATGTTTAAATGGATGTGTTTCTTTGGAGTTGTTCTCTAATTTTTACTCAATTTCCCTTTTTTACCTTTTACCTTTAATTTTTACTCAATTACCCTTGCTTGAGTACTGTGATGAGCAAAGTGTAGACTGTCCCTAGAAAAGTTTGTGATATTGTGAAAAATAAGAAATATGCATAGCTTGTTCATGTAAAGCCAATCATTTCTGAACAAGCTTTGGGGAGACTATCAACTTGAAAAGTAGTCAAAAAAATCTGTCATAAACTAAAGCAAAAGACATTTAATCCTGCTTTATGTTGTCAATTTTAATTTTAGAATCTGATTTTACCTTTTAAAACCAAAAGAAAACAGTTCTTTTTACACCTCTGCATATGTCGAGCTCTGCTTCGACTTTCTGAGGTGCATTTTCTTCTTCTTCAATTGTGCTTTTTCTTTTCCACAAATGTGAGCTTTTTAAATTTTTTACTAACCTGAAGCAACTGATTTCTATTCTGAATATTTTGAAAATGAAGGCAAATACAGATTGCCAAGGGGATTTTTGTAAGATATTTTGGAAAAGCAACTATTCTTATTTTTATTTATTAATAATAAAATCCTAAAATTATATTTCCAGTCATCTGCCTATCCAGTTGTACTGTCTTTGGAGAACCACTGCAGCCCAAAACAGCAGGAAGTAATGGCAGACTGCTTGAAAACTATTCTAGGTGACAAACTTCTTTCTACACCAATTGGTGGTGAAGTAGATATGACTCGACTGCCTTCTCCTGAGGTAATAAGTTTTCATTTTTCTCTATGAAAGAGATGGAAAAAATTGCAGGGTTCTTAATTTTTTTTTTTTTTTTAATCCTCTGGAACTGAATTTATGGATCACATCTGGTGTCAGAAGTAGACTTCAGTTAGCAACAAAAGAAATTTAAAGAGCACAAAAAAGCCCCATGGAAAGATGCCACATGTTGGTGTATCTTTATCTGCTGATTTATTTTTTGTTGCTTAAATTGAAGGAAATTCCTGAAATTTACACATGTTATTGAAATGGAAACTTGAATCTGCTTTTTTTTTGTCAGTAACAGTGATGATGAAGCTTTTTCTTTTCCTTCTGCTACTGCAAAGCCATTTTTTTTCTCAGTGTGCTTCTCTCTAAGACAGTATTTCTCAGCTGGTGGCCTGAGACCCCTGGGATATGAAGTCAGAAAAGGCAATTAGATGGGTGTTGAAAATTTTATTGCCAACTAAAACAAATCAATTTCCATTGTTCCTGTCTTTGCACATAATTTTTGAGCCAGGACAAAATATTTTTAGATCTCTTGTAGTACAAATACATGCATACATACAAAATACTGATTTAGGCTTGTCACTGTTGCTAGTGATAGCTATATTTTATACTTTTTTTTTTTACAGTAGTTAAAAAAAATGCAAATGAAAATGTGGGGAGGAAGCATTGTCATAAGGAAAAACAACAAAAGGTTGTAATTCTCAAAGGATTTGTCAAGGAAAAATATTTTTGAAGTGATTTGTCCAGAAGATGTGCTGAAGTATTACCAGACTCTTAAATTTCCATAACAATGCTGTTGTAAATTTATATAATATTCACATTCCTGTGTCCTTTTTAAAATTTTTATTCTAGCATTATATTTTTTACATCACAGTGTCCAGTATAATTTTAAAGCCTTAAAAACTGTTTTTTTCAATTTGGAAAAAATATAAACTATATTGAACAGGAGGCCTTGTTTTAAAACTTCTCAAAGCACGGCTGGATTCAGTGTAGATTTCCAAAGATCATATGTCCTCTGAAGCAAGCACAAAATCAGTGAACATGGAATCACTGAATCACTTAAAAATATTACTTTCTATGATATATGTCCCTTACCATATGGTTACTGTGATATAGGGAATTCATACTTCCTATTTCCATAGCTTAGAGTTTTCATGAGTCAGCTGTGTAGAGTTTTCATGAGTCAGCTGTGTAGAGTTTTGCCTGCAAATGGATTGCTGGGTCTGTAAGTATGGAAATGTTGTCAGGTGAGATTCATTCTCCTGAACTTTTAACATATTAAAGTATTGTGAGGCATATTTCCCATCTGTGCAAGGTGTAAGGATTACCTAAATAACACCAATGTCCTCAGCTGGTTACAAAAGTTTGAATTTAATAAATTATTATCTTGAGAATGAACATGAACTAGGATCATCTCCATTTCTCCTAGATGTTCTAATCAAGCATGCAAGAAAAATCAGCAGGATTTTACTTAGCAATGGAAATATGTAGCTATGAGTGAATTTGTAAATTCAGTAGTAAGCTTGACTTTTGGCTGGCATCTTTTCGAAGAACCACTTTTGCTCCATGTTCAAAAGGAGTTTATTGACATCACATCTTTAAAACTTGGGATCTGGTGCATTTTCAAGGCCTGGGTAAATTTATTGTCATTTGAGAAAGCCAAATTGTGAATTTAGTCTTCAGACTGCTTTACTTCAGCTGTGCAAAAGGGATATTACAGAACCATAAACAATGAATTTAAAGTGATCTTTGTGGGAAGGATTCTCAGTTAGTGTGAAAAAAACCCAAGCTGTCCCCTCTATAATTTACTGCTCCACTTTTTTCAAGATGGAGCATGAGCAAGAATAGGGAAAAAGCCACCTCAGTGTTCTTCAAGATGAGAATTAAATGGTTCTCTTGTGTGTATATGAAGTGGGAAACCACATAGTTTCTCCAAACACTTCAGAGAAACATTTGCCAATTACAGGTTCCTTTTAGGTTTTGGAGTTTTGAAGGCTTCCATAGAAATTATTTTCTCTTCTATGGTCAATCTTCTCCTTCCTTCTTTAAGTAGATCTTGAGCTATACCTTTGTCAACTGAGATGACTGTGTGTGTGTGGAAGGAGGTTAAAATGAGGAACAAACCCACTCTTAGGTGGTTCCTTGGACCACCCTGCAATGATGTCTTCTACCATTGTAATCCTAAGTGAAAATCATCTGGAGGACCAGAAAATAAAAGTGGAGGATCAGTGAACACTTCTTCTCTCTGCTTTTCCCAACACTTGCTTCATCTAAAAACAAACCCCAGAAAATGTCAGGAATAAATGTTTTTTAATTCTTTGCCCTCAATCATATATTCACACTTCCAGAAGACTATATTGATATTGTTAATTCCCTGCAGTTCCTGTATTCTGTAGCATCTCAACACACAATTCTTCCTCTACACATGGAGGAAAGAGAAGACTTTGGCTCTGTTTCTTTCTTTCACACATATTCTTATCCCATGAGAAACTGAGGCTGCCCTTAACCTTCACCTATCCATTCTACCTCTTTCCAGAGCAGATGTTTTGCCACCCAAAGCAGCAGACCTGATACAATTCTCTGCCCCCAGTCTTGGCCATCACGGTGTTTCTAAAGAGACTTCATGAACTTCCTCTGATATTCACTGGAATATCAGGTCCTTTGAGTCAGTTCCTGCACTAAATTAGATTTGACATCACTGACTGGCGCCAGACATCCCTGCTGGTTGCACCAGCACTCCTGGTGATGTGCTGATAGAAAGTGAAAGAATGAAGTGTCTTATGCAGCAATTTGTAGATGAACTCAGAAAATACCAGTATGCTAGAAGAGATAAGGTTTTACTTACCCTGATGTGTCCTTCCTCTCTAAGAAAAGACAGCAATTGAAAGAAACATGCAGGCATCCAATATAACACAGAATGTAAATACATTGATGCTTTGATGAAGGGTTGTGCCTCAATTATTTTGCATTATAGTGCACTGAACTGCCTTACCCTGCTGACAGGATATATATATATATATATATATCAGATAGTTAGAAAATTTTTATTATTTGCAGATTTCCTGTCACAAAGTTGGCATGGAATATTGATGTGTGAGTAACTGAATGCCAAGTGGCAGCTACTGTGATTTTACAAGTTGTCTTTAATGTTTACCACACATCTGCAAGATCAATTCCTGTATTGTGGTGGATCAGAAGCGTTTCTGGCCAGGATTGCCAAGGCTTCCCTATGCTTGTTAAACCCGTGGGGTACAAATAAAAGGATCTGTTTAATGATCTCCTTGAGAAAGATCAATTCAACTTTATGGGCTATGGACATTTAAAATTCTGCTATAAGGGGGAAAACCAGCTAACCCCACATTCATGTCATTCTTCACACTTCTCTTCACCTTCATCCACTCAGTATACAAAGGAGATTTCTCTACACAGTGAGGGCTTTTACTGAGAAATTCAAGATCAAGCTTGTTTTAGCATAACTAATTCTGTTGCTTCAGTTATAAGATTAATTCCTATTTATTTTGACCGGCAAGTCACATATGCAAATGTCTTGACCAAGTCTTTGCATCAGAAATATCTTTGCTTCCTAGCAAGTCAAAGCATTTCTAGTCACTCTTTTGCCTTTCAATCTGTCTTTGTTATTGATTCTTTACAAAAATAAGTAGAAGAATGAGAATGTGGTATGTCTTGTGATGACATCAAAAATAAAAAATCAGTATTATTTCTCATAAAACTTCTGAAATCTCTAGCCTGTACTGAGTTCTTACAGAAGACTCATCTAATTCCTTCACTATTTTTAGGCATTGCACTCTTCTTGAGGGAACATGGCTTTCCCAGAAATGTAGTAAACCTGTGACAGTCATTATCTGTTGTTGATAGCTTCCCTGTAGTGTAGAGCAACTTCAGGAGGCAACTAAAAGCAAGACATTGTCATATTTTATATCATCACCCAGGTAGGTCTTGGGTCGATGGTTTATTTGGTGTACAAAAATCAGGAGGTTTGCTTGGCAAGGTATCTTCTTGGAACACTGAATTTTGGTAAGGAGTCTGCAATGAAGGCTCTGAGCACGCTGTATTGATATCCTGGCCAACCTGTAAGCATATTTCTCTGCAATCATGCTTTGGATTTCTTTTCAATCCATCCAGAGATTCAGTTGCCTGTGCAGAATATAATCTCAGCTCTAGCACAGCTGTTTAGCCTTGGACTAGACTTACCTGAAGTCTGCTACAGAGCACAACACAGAAGTGCAATTTTCAGGGTAGAGTGCTTCTCACTGGGTAAAGGTGCTGTACAAAAATCTGTTATGAGGTAGCTAAAATGCTGCTCCTGATATAATTAATATCAGTTTACCTAGAGCTCAGACACTGCTGGGAGTATTGATTTAAAGTATCTTGATAACTGTGATTTATAGGGCTGCCACAAAGACATCCATTTGCACTTCACTAAGTGTGATTCTCTTGAATTGTTAAAGATAGCTGCTGTTGGGTTTTTTTAACAGTTGTACTTAACAAATCATGTCATTATCTCAAAACCTTTCCCTGTGTTAGACTTCACAGGAGGTGTTGCATCTTCACCCTATATCAGTACTGAAGACAGCAGTGCAATTATGGAAATAGAATATTATGTAAAAGAAGAGATTTTAACCTTGCTATTCAGCAAGATTTTCAGGACTCGATATTCCTCTAACTAAGCACCTACAGCTCATCAGGAGAGGAGACAGGAGAACAACAAACTAAATTTAAACAGGAAAAGCTATTCTTTTCTTTAATACTTAGGTCTCAAATCCAGGGTTTATTCCTTACATTTCTGGGGAGTGAATTTTTACATTAATTGCAGTGGTCAATAGGTGGGTTTGCCTGATCCAAAGTGCTTGTGATTTTTGTCTTGGAAACTTGGCATTGCTTCAGCTGATTTGTGTTGTACATCACATTAACCAGAATGTACAAGAAAAAAGTTTTGTTCATTTAATTATGTAAATATTTGTTCCAGTTGATTGTATTTTGAGGCTTTTGCTTATGCCAGCCTTGAAGTCCCACTATGCTCTAGGGAAGACCTATTATGTTTTACATATTTAAATTTTTTAGTAGGCTTACAGTTTATATAGAAGTAAACAGCAAATGTATTTTTAACATATTTTGCCTTTCATAATAAAACTAGAAAGGAGAAGTTATAGAGAATGCTCAGACTTTCAGCTCATTAAAAGGCTTTTCAGCTCTCTTAGAAGACTTGGCCATGTAGAAAAAAAGGTGTCACATGTTTAGCAGGGCTGATTATCAATTAAAGAACTCAGATTTCACAGAGTCACTGATCTTCTAACCATAAATTTGTTATAAGTTTTTTTGAAGATGTTTGAAGTTCAGACAAAATCCTTGGTATGTCATTTTTTCACTATATGTTTCACTTCCAGTGATTTGGGGTAACTATTATTGGAATTTGCTTCTGGCCAAAAAAAGCAAATTTTCATATCACTGGAGTATTTTGAATAACTGTTTCTAAAAAGCCATTATTTTAAAATGTTATCTTTGTAGAAAACAAAACAAAAAATCCTTAAAAAATTCCTCCTACCTCAGGGTGTTTATGTTTTTGCTAACAGCTTGCAAACAGAATTTTAAAGACTGACTTAAAACATCATGACCCATTTTTATATCATTACACACACATACTATGGTCTTTTTTTTTATTTAAAGAAGTTTGCATATAGGAGGCAGTAATTTAACCATAGAAACTTCTTTCTTCCCTTGTATACCAGGTCTTTTTTTTTTGTTCATTTGTAGAATTAAGTCTTCCTGTGAATAACAAATTACAAGATCAAAAGTGGATAGAATTGCTTTTAAATTTTGGAAAATGTGAACATGCAAAGGAAAATTCAGAACTCTTAAAAAATATGAGTAGCATTAACCATATTAAAACTCTTCTAAAAATATCACAGGAAAAAAAAAATGAGTGCATCAATAAGAAATGAAGGAAATGTTAAAGGGCATCCTTATTCTGAGTCACCAGTGCAGAGAGACTAATCAAAGCTTCCAGCAGCATGGCATTGATAGATATTGGACACTGGATGTCTCATTCCACTGGCACCCTGGCAAAGTACCAGCCCGAGATCTGAAGTGATAGGGGATTATGAGCAATGGAGTTTGCAATGGAAATAAATGGAATGTCTCTCTCCTTGCCTATGGCTCTGGTTTCCATTATAAAACTTTGGGTTTAGGTTTCCATCATCCATACGCTTCATATTTACTTAATGGATACCTTAAACTGCAGCATTTCAGTTACCTTTCATTTATTGTGAAATTATTTGTTCCCTGCTCCTCCCATGCTCCCAGTAGTGTCACCTTCCTTTGCACTAGAGCATAGGGAATTTAAGGAATATTTCTGTGGGTCACTTTATTCAAGAGCCATAGTAAGTCCTGTTACTCACTGGCAGCTCCTGTGTCCAGATGTAGAGTTGAATGTCTACTACATAATAGCAGCTTTACTATTCACATAATTTTGTAGGTCAAAATGAAATATATACTCATAGGATTCTGTTGCATAGATGAAAGCCATGCTATTAGAATTGATACAGTTCAAGGATTTTTTTTCCCCTTCTACATTATATATTATGGAGGTTGATACATGTCCATTAAAAATAGAGAAACTGCTTAGGCAAAATCACCAAACTCTTGTTTCCCTGGCCAGGTAAGATCAGCATAAGGATCTACTGTAAAAAAGCACAAGTTACAAACAAAAGTTTTAATTTGGTACACAAGACAGGCACAAAGGCACTAACCGAATAACAAATTTCCTGCAGCCTCAATGATAGATCAAAACATTCCAAATTAATAGCAGACATGTCTTTAGGTGTGTATGTATATATATATATATATAAGTACATATAGGCATGGTAAAAAATATACCTTCTGTGTCTTGCCTGGTTATGACCTTTGGCTCTTAACATCCTACTTGTATCTTTTCACAGTTTCAGCACCTGTGGCAGAGAGCCTTTTTTCCTCTCGTGGGGTTAGATAGTCACATTCTGCTGTGTACTTTGATCCCCAGACTCTGTTTGGTTTATTTGGCTTTGGCTTCTGCCTCACTCATATCTCTTTTGCTTCATTTTGTAAACTTAGAAGATGGGTTCAATAATAGCAAGAGATGCAAAACCTACATAATTCTAGTTACTATTGTCAAACCTCTTTTCTGTAGGCATTAAAATTCAAAGTTCTGATAAAAAATAAAAAAGTTGGAACACTTGAGCAAAGCCTGCTCAGGATGGAGGATGATTATCTTGGTGAGACAGAGGAAGTGTCTGACTCTGACTTTCAGTCTGAGGACGAAGACACAGATGACACGTTACCTCTTTATCGATCGAGGAGTCCCGCCAAAAGAAAAGGAGATCGTAGATCTTCTCCCCCACCCCAAAAAAAAACAAAGGTAACTTTTGCTTCGATTGAATATAGAGAACACATAGCTTTTTTGTTTATTTTAAAAGAAGGATTCTATTATCTTAAAATAGAGACTAAATTTAAAAGGAAACTTTAACGTTACTAAGATCGATGCATTTGAAAATTACATGTTTTAGCACAAGATTTCAGAGTTTTCCTATTCTTATAAGAAAAGTCAGAATGGACCACATTTTAGTATCCAACTAAAAAAACAACCCCTCCCTGTGCTTCCATCTTAAACTTCAACCACATTTTCCTTTTTCAAGCCTTGTGCTTGTCCCAGGTGGCAGTACCACAGTAGATTTCAGATGAAGTTATCCAAGTGTTTTGTTGGTGCCATGGCCCACCTGGAATTGTGTATAGAGAACGCTTAGAGCAGTTCCTGATGGCAACAGGCAGAGTTAGCTATTTCTTCCCAAAGTCTACCAGTCTGTTTTTGAGATAGATAGATTCCTCTATTTTCTTCTGTTCTGTGAATTTTTGCATTAAATTAGGTGCACATTCCTGGTGTGCTGAAACATTTTTCAGCACTTGGAATTGAAGAGGTATTTTTACATTTATCATGTAGAGAGTTAGCATTGAGTGCTATTTCAATTAAAAATTGAGTGTAATGTCCTTTCTGAAAGTCAAATTGAACTTATTTTTTTAACCAAGTGTAGTTCTCTACCATGGAAAATCTGTTGCTTCATCAGGGTTGAAACTGCTTTGTTCAAGCATTCAACTATTCAACTATTTTAAGATGTCAGGCAGCTCCTGAAGTATCCAGTCACTCTTGCACATCATCCTCTGATTACCTCAATGTGGCTAAACTGGCGAGGCTCCTCAGAGCCCAGCGTTCCTGCTGAGAGGCAGTGTCTCTTTTTTTAAATATGATTTGAAGGTGAAAGTTTTTGCTTCTTTCTCATTCCATCTGACATGGAGAGATAGTAAGGAAAAATTCCGAGGAAGGCTGGAGCCTTCTTTGAACAGGAAATGCCAACTTTCTAGGCAATAGGTTTCAAGTTCATTTGTAAGACCATGTTCCAGACAAGAATCTATTCCACATACCCTTAGCCAGCAGCGACAAAAAGTGTCTGCTCATGTTTCACAGAAGAGAAGGTGCTTTCCAGGGTCCCACTCTGTAGAAATATTTGTCTTGGTGTCCCACTGTGTTGCTTGATGGGTGGAAGAGCATTTGAATCCACAGCCAAGATACCCCAGTGGTGCTGCTGGCTTTGCCTCTGCCAGTGCCTGCCTCCAGAGAGTTGGATTTTTTGGGATTTCCACGGCAGTAGATTCCCATAGCTCCTCATGGGACATAACCCCAGAATAATTAATGTGCTTCAACTTTGCATAGTTTAAGAGCCATGAGGAGGCAATCTCTATTATTTTGTCAGATGAGAGTTTGCCTTCAAAAGCTTTAAAGGAATGTAAACATGATTAACATCAGCAGCTCTCTGCTGGCTACTGCCCCAGTTAGTTCACAAGTTATGCTGTGGAAAATGAAGTGGCCATGTAGTGCCTCACTGTAATTGAGAAGACCCTGGTAAAATTTTAGTCATTTTTGCTTGTTTTGGTAATGGAGCAAGACTAAATTAAGATTTTAGTGAGAGAACTTTCAACCTAATCAAGAAAAAAAGAGCTTTCCTAACTTCAGAACAATGCCTAGAGGAATATGCCTTTGACTAATTTGCTTGGCACAGTATAATATTTTCCTGTTATTCTACATTTTATAGATGAATTTATGCTTTCCTAGTACTTTATATATATTAACGACTAGAAAGTTGGAGGTATATTTTTAAGGAGTAATGTTAAAAGCTATGAAAAATGATGTTATTTGCAAACCAATCTTAGAAGCAGGAAAACTGTAAAGCTATCCAGAAGAACATTCTGCTAGGATGCATCTCTCCACTCACCCTATGATTCCTATGATAAACATGGACACAATAAACTCAATTTTCTCTCAGTGGATCAAATCTCGCTATTAAAGGTCATATTTATTAAATTCATTAACTGTGACATATTTTCTCATGCTTTATGCATCCAAAATGATTGTTTATCTGAATTATTAATATTAATAATAATGAAATATGCATTATTGTGTCTTTTTTATTCCATTATTCATCTGATGATTATTAGGTGAAGAAGGCAAAGATTGCCCTTGCATTGTCAGACCTTGTGGTTTATACCAAATCTCAGAAGTTTGTGAGCTTTGAGCATTCCATGCAGCATCAGCAGTGCTATGAAAATAATTCAATTGGAGAGACTCAAGCACGAAAACTTGCAAGATTTTCAGGTAATTTCTTTTGAGTGAATCAGTTAAAAGTTACATTGTTGCTATGGTTCACTGCTTAGGCATTGGAAGGGTTAAAATTTTATGAAACACCTGCTGACTGATTTTATTTGGTTCTTTGTATAACACTTTTATGTCCTTTGCATAACATTTTTTTTTATTTCTGTTGGTTTTGTGAGGAAAATTGATATTCCACTTTGTTTTAATTCCATGTATTTTTATAAGAAGAAAAATTAACACATGCAAAATGTCTGTCTGCCTTTTGATTCATTGTTTTCTGCATCAAACAATTTAGGAGTTACAGTCAGTACTTGAAAAAGCCTGGAATAAATTTCACTGCCCCCCCCACCCCCCTTCCCAAAATCTGGGCTCAGTGGAGTTGGCTTGGCAGTCTGGCTTTGGTGAGAGCTGCAGATAAGAGAGTCCTCATTAACGGGATGGATAAACCCCGGGGCAGGCAGTTTGCTCCACTGGAGCAGACCTTTCATCCCAGCCAGGCTGGATTATCCCAAACTCCTTCTGCGCTGGAGCATCTCTGCTTGGTGCGGCCAGCGCAGGGCAGCCTCTGTGTTTTAGCTCCAGCTGCCTGCCCAGAGCCCTGAGGGGCTCTAGAGAGCTCAGGTCACCGGCTGTGACAATGACAATGGAGTCTGCCACATGCCCGTTCACTCGGGGCCAGCCCAGCTGCCACCCACCCCTTTGTGGAGGTGATTCAGGGCCTGGTGAGGTGAATGATGCAGAACGGCAACAAAAAGCAGGATTTTCCAGCCATCCACTGAGAGTCCTCTCTGGTTCCTCTGGCACTCTAGGGAATATACACTAGTTCTATCACCCCCCTCTCCTTCAAATAAACCACCCCCAAACAACAAACCAAACCAAAATCAACCAAAAAACCCTAAACAAACAACAAGGAGATGAGAGGAGAATGGAATAGATCAGAGGGATGACCCTGGAAATGTAGATTTTTTGTTTAATTACTAAAGAGGTGTAGATAGAACTAATCTGAAGTTTCCCACATCTGTGTAGTCTATGCCTACATATGAGAAAGGAGGGAACACTGCCAGCAGAAGGAAAAACAATGTACATGAATAGTTAACATCTTCTGAGGCTTATATAGGAATAATTTAAGTGGCTTTTAAAAATGTGCTCTTCCATGGTCTTAATATTATTTTGTTATTATATTTAAACCTCCCAACAGCAAACAAGCCAAGATCATCTAGAGATGATTTTTCTTTTTTCATTTTGAGCTATTATAGAATGAGGAAACTTCTGTGCAGTTTCCTGTTTTGTGTCTTAGTTTCCCATGAGAACCCAGTGGGCTTTAGTGTAGAAATCATATGTTTATCCTGCAAAAAGGTGAAGAAACAGAATATTCCAGTGAAGGAATGAATTTAAGTTAATGAACTTCTTACAAAAGTCTGCACCATATACAGAAATACTGTCAGATTCAAATACACAGAAAATATTAAGGTTTCAATATAGTATTTTAGGCACAGTTCAGAGTGGTCTGTGTATTAATTTTAAAATAGAATACATTGATATAATATTGTGTAAAAAATTGCTGGATCAAATTACTGCACTTTGTTTATTCAAATAGGACCACTTTAATAACAAAGGTTGTCTTACCAAGATTTTATCCTTCTGTTTATCAGCTAAAGAGTTTATTTCACATACTACAAGATTTATTACAAGAATTTACCCCAAGGGAACAAGAATGAGCTCTTCAAATTATAATCCTCAAGAGTTCTGGAATGTAGGGTGTCAAATGGGTATGTATCCTTGCAGACACTATTGCATTCTAGGCTTTACAGATACAACAGTTTCTTGCTTCCTGTAGTATTCTGGTGTTACATAGGTTACATATTTTCCCCCAGTGGCATTATTTTAATTTTTTGGTATATAAAATTTTCCTTCAACCCACATATCCCATCAGTTTTTCATCCCTAATAATCGTAAATAACACTTTGTGTTAAATAGCTGTCTCTTATTGCAGATATTAAATTTATTATATTTTATTAATTCCTTTAAACTACCTTTTTGAACTGGATATTAAGAAAAACACTAATAGCAATTCAGCTTTTTTCAGCTTCCATTACTCAGCAATGGAAGTTTCTTCTGAAGGGTCTGTGGGTTTCCAGTGGCTTGAGTGGCACAGGTGCAGGAGATGTGAGCACAATAGTTGACAGTAGTGCCAAAAATTCCCAGAACAGGACATGCTACTCAAACATTGCTGGTCAGCACAACACCCAGGTTCAGCTGGGAGCTGCTGGGAGCCTCCAGTCTTTATCTACATTTAGCATCTTAATTTCCAGTGCCAAACATACTAGTTTCCTGAGCAACAAAATAACGATTACTTCAGCTTCTCTTCATTGAAAGTTCTTACTTTGAATTTGGTAAAAATAAGCATGGCATATCTTCTGTACCCAGCAGGCTTTGAAAAACCTCTACCTGTAAGCACTTTGTCCTTTTTAATGGCTTTAGAGACAGTCTTACCTTCATTTGCTTGTTCTTCAGTTTAAAAGATTCTCAGTTACAGAATATTTTTCTGTGTCTGCCTGCCACATCTTCTTCAGCCCTAGGTAGAGTAGAGCAGAACAGTTTTTGTACCCACATAAATATTCTGTCTTTGAGTCGTGGCCAAGGCCACCTGAGGGAGGCTGTGGGGTGAGCAGGGCACTTTGCTTTAGGCTCCTGGTTTTGAGAGGTGAAAGGGATGGACTCACCTTGTTCTGTTAAAATACACACTCATCCAAGCCAGGCACAGACTTCACTCTGCCTATAGGGCCCTGGAGCTTATGTCACCCTTGTTCCAGGCTTCCTTTTCCACTTGTTTCCTTTCTCAGCTCCCCATATGTCTTCTGTGACAAGTTACCTTCTCCATCCTGACTGTTATATCGGGGTAGAGTTTTACATAACTACACAAGGAATACAAAAATTACTACTTAGTATAAAATTTACTTGTTTCTGTGTCCTTAAAAATGCTTATTTGCAGTACAGATTTGGACTTGGGCTGGACTATCCAAGTATCTTCTCATTACCACACTGTGTGGAGTTGGTTTGATTGTGTTCTGTCCTTGTGGTGCACCCACACTTCGTGTGATGTCTGGATTATTTACCTGGGTGCTGCACTCTCTGTATGCTATCACTGCTATCTACACTATATATTGCCATTAAAAACTAGTGAGTTTGTTTCGTGCTTAGAGGAAGCACTCGCCAGAGGTCCTTAATTTAAAATTGAATTAATCTCCCAGTCTTATCATACTGCAATTTACTAGTTTTCTTTCTAGCCTGTAAATCTCCACACTTATCTCTGCAAAGAATATTCGTTTGTTAGATCACAGGGCTGGAAGTCTTTCAAAATTACTACACTGACTGTTTACTCAGAGTATACTTTAATGAGAAGTCATTCTAAACATTAGTATGCAAAACATACAAATTTTGGTGCACAGGGGGTTTGGGCCCCTTCCTGGAAGAATTAAAAATATGCAGGAAGTGGTTAGATCTGCCCTCTTGGTCACTTCATTTGCATCTTCACTTAAAAACCTCTCCATTTTTCACATGGGAATAGGCTGATTAAAACCAATTCTCCACGTATATTATTTCCAAGCTATGTTAGATCTATTCTTAATTCCCTAATCTGCTTTAGATAACTTTTTGGCAGAAATATAGCTGCTCTTCACAATGCAACTCCCAAAGTGAGTGTCTCTCAGTGAATCTTCTGCTGATGTCCTTCCACTGATTTAACAAAGATTTTTAATTTTTTATGTCTGTCCCGTGTCTGTATAATCCACACACCCTTCCTGTCTGCCTGCCTTTGTACTTCACACCCCATGCACAGAACGGATCCCTCCAGATCCCTTCTACCTCTTCCCTAAAACTCTTCAAAGGACTCCCAGGTTTTTCCTATGCCACCAATTCCCCTTAGCTCCCTTCTTCTCCCCAGCCCTGCAAGCTTGCCTTTAAGTTCCTTTAACATCCATAACTTTTCTGGCTGGGCAAAGAAAATATATTAGGTTTTGTTCAAACCTACATATAATACTGCCTGCCAGGCCTCTGCATCTTGTAATTATGAGAATTGAGTTACTCCTTCACTTCCTTTAGTGATAGACCCAAAACAGTGCCTTCTGTACCTTGCCAGCAATTTTCTCTAAATTGCTTGGAACATATTAACTTGGAGCAGCCTGGCACTCAGCTAAAGCAGGATGAAACGGTCCAACAGGCTCAAGATTTGTTGGGGCTGAGGACAAGACATGTAATTGTGTAAACCTAATTTCCAGAGGAAGGCAAGTTAAAGACCTCAGTAAAAAGTACAGAGTTTCCACAAAATAGCTTTTGGATATCACTGTGCTCTCGCTGTCCATTCTCTGAAAATTGAGACTCGTAAGAACAGGAGGTTTTGTGAAAAAAGAGGTGTTATGGAGAAAACCCCCACTTTTCACAGTCTGGGGAAATTAGTATGCCTTCTGCATACAACTGCAGTGAGGCACTGGAAAGAACTGGTTTGGTGTATCCATGTCTCCTTTTTATTTAGTAAATAAATGAAATGAAAAGATTTATTCAGGGATAGAAAATTCAGGACAGTTATTTAAATAAACTCATATCAGTCATTTTTTATCGACTGAGAAAAACAACAAAAAATCTGAAACAAAAGAGAGCCTCGGTGAAAATAAAAAATAAAGACTTAAATATCCTTTTGAATATGGCATTTCCATGCAGTAGGAAACATTATACATGTATCAAAGCACTCTACAGGAATGACTAAAACATGTCATAAGTTATAGGAGAAAGCCACGGTGTGGCAGGTACAGAATTTTGTTTCAGAAGATCCCATCTGTGCTTTTTGGAATGTGCATACAATTTATATGCTGCTGTGGAAGTTGTACTTGTATGATGGTTTTTTCCTTTCTGTAGGTGTTGTTTTGGCCTGTGACACTGAAATGCAGCTTGGCAATTTTGTCACATCTGTTTTGTGACTCAATCTTGTGTGCAATAATATGACAAGATATGGTAAAAAATAGTGCATAGAAAGAGGAGTGTTAAAGAGCTCTCTAACTAGTTCTAATTTTAACTTCTGAAGCAACCAAGGGAAAAGAAACCAACTAATTTTGATCTTGGTTTGCCTCACCTGTGCAAATCAAAATGTCTCAAATCTGACCCTGCTTGGGTTCTGTTTCAATAACTATATTATTGCTGTATCTCACTTGCTTTAATAGTCCAAAAATGCCTCCTTAGGAAGTGAAAACTAGAGGATTAATTTTTTTTTAATGTTGTCCCTTGAACATCATTGATATGATCTTAACAAAGAGTGAAGTGGTACAGCTAATTCATGTCTAGACATCTACAAGATAGGTGGGACAATATGATTCAACATATGAAGCTCCCCAAATGCACTCAGCTTTCCTTTGGAATAGCTCCAAAGGCTTTTTTGGGAGTTGTTTTGGATGAAGGTTTCATGTTTCTTCTGCAGAAATGTGTCTACTGGCAGGTTTCTGAAAAAGCTCTTGGGCTACTCTGTAGCACGCTGCTTTTCAGGCAGTTTTTGGTGTGTGTAATAGATACTGGAATTTCACTTAAAAGCAAAGAAACATTGAAATTCCATTTTATCAGTTTTTCCAGCTGTCTTCACTGCAGACAACCAATAGAATAGTAAATAATTTATGTGAAGTCTAATAAATTTTAAAAGAAGATGGGAAAAAAAATTGCAGGAACACAATTGTTTCTGAAGTCCTTGCTGATCTTGTTCTAAAACCTGCCAGTGACTCAGACTAGAATAGGAAAGGGAAGTTGATAATATTCACTGTTCTGCCAAGAATCACAAGTTAAACAGATTTTAAAAATTATTTTCAAAAAGTTTCAGGTGTAAAATTGGTCAAATGACAACCAAAAAGCTGCTCAGACTTACACTGAAGTGTCACTTTCAGACATTAATTAGATAGCAAAAATCCATTTAGATTTTTAGGTCTGATAATTTATCAGAAATGCTTCAGGTACTTTTGCCATGAGAACCTCAGAAGAGAGGATCCCTGCTTAAACCCTTGGCAGATGTACTTGGACAATGGATGACTCTTAATCACCTGACATCCTTTTTCCAGTAGAACCACTCATAATTAAGTAGGAGCAATGTCAGCAATTATGAACTGTGTGACTGAATTCTTCACATTTCTAATGACAGTGTCTTTGGAGCCAGAGTATTAAATTGGCCCAAAGGCAATACAAAAAAAGACTGACTGCACATTCTAAGTGTGTTATGTCACACAGTTATGATTTACTCAGTTCTCAGAGGAGCAGTCCCTCTTCCTACAGCAGAATCCCTCACATTGTAAGTCATTCATTAATCAAGTTTCTGTACAATAAAAACAACCATTTCAAAGAGTGTAGGTGAAAAATAAAGCCAGAAATTATCATTTAGCTTAATTTGGAGTCTGTTAGGGGAGGGAAAAAATACAATTTGACTGTTTTTTT
>VZSE01006895.1:1563838-1861300 GCA_013398275.1 Promerops cafer | reverse complement strand
TTTTTTTTTTTTTTTTTTGCCAGGAAGAGAGGTGAGATTTTGTATGCCAAAATTTATAATGTCCATAGAAGCTTGCTCTGTGTTGTAATGGAATCAATCACTGTATATATATATATTTTTTTCTTTCTGGTAGAAAAAAAAATATATTTTTTTTTTCTTTATTTTTGCTCTGGTAGACCAAAATCCTTGTTCATAAAGTTTGGGTGGGGTCTCACCTATTCAGGTTTACTCTCTTTCACTTTGAAGCCCTTCCCCCTTGTCCTGTCATGCCCTTGTAAATAGTCTCACTCCATCTTTCTCAGACTTCTGAATATTTCTCTAAATCTGGGCAGTGCTGGGTTGAGTGCAGCTGTGACCTGCATGTGAGAAGGAAGCCCAGGCAGTCTGTGCTGATGTGGGATGGAAGCAGTGTCCTCAAAGCCAGTGCCACTGATCATCTCATAACCAGTGGCAGCATTCCAGAGCCTTAGGATACGGTCCCCTTCTCAGTGGTGTTTCCCAGGCTGTGTGGAATTCAGTTCAGATTTTGAATATCTAAGGCACAGATTTTTGTTGCATTCATTGTGAGTGGCCCACTTTAAGAACACAGACAATTGGAAAGAGCTGAGAGGAAGGCAACAAGGCTGATAAAAGTGTGATCTATTATATCTCTTTAGATTCAAATGAGTGAGGTAAATCATGGAGATAGGAACATTGGCACTGAGTGCTTTTTGCATTTGATGTATTTTGAAATGGCATAAAATTCATACATTTTGAGATGCACTTTTAAATGGCATAAAATGCAATTAAGTAACTCATTTTAAGAAAAAAATGGTGACAAATGTGTCCTTATCCATTTTAAAATCTTCCCATTTAAATGGGAAAATACATTAAACCTTATGGTTGTAATATAGCTAATAGAACCAGGAAGCAAAGAACAAAAAATAAAAAATTACAATTTAAAAGTCCCACTAGGAATATTAATGAGAGGCAGGATTACAGACAAAAGATGTGCAGTTTTCTTCAACTGCCTTCAAATCATATTCACAGTGCTCATTTTGATTTTATAAAGCTTTTGCTTTTAGTCTATAAATCAATTATATCTTGAATGGTGGTGCTTATGGAAGGTGCTGTATATGAATATTTAGACTGTCTTTAGTTCTGCAATTAGTGGTAGGACTGACTTCAGTTAACTGCTTGTGATACAGAGATTTGGGGTCAAAAAAAGCATTCCTCTGTGTATTATGGATTGGCTCATCTTTTTGGAACTAGGCTATTTCCTACCTTCCATTTGCTATATGAAGTTATTTACATCTGGGGCTTACTGGGACAGCCATGGCAACTTTGGTACTTTGCAAGATGATTTGAGTATTAAATAGTCTGATCTGAAGGGGATTTAACCTCGTGGTTCTGGGAATACTTCAATCCATTTCAGGTGCAGGAATCCCACTGAGGAATTCCTTTGCTCAGGTTGTTCCCCAAGCCCAGGTTTTGCTGTGCTGCTTTGATTTTGAGTCAATATTAAAAGACTTTTGGTGCTTAATGAAGGGACTGAGGGGAAAGTTTAATGTACACAGTGTTAAACTTCAGATGCCTTTACTTCCTCATGAAAACCATAGATTAAGATTATGTACTGCTCAGATGGTTTCATTGCAAGCTCGCTTGGGCTTCTTTCCAAAAGAAACTGTCAGTTTAAATCTCTCTTCATGTATGCATTAAATTTATGCTGTTTCATAAAACAACAGTACAAAGGATGTTATTGACAGTTCTGCTCTTGACTTCAGCAAAGCTAAAATGAAACACAGGGTAGAAATTCAGGATTGTTTGCAGAAAGATGTTGCTCAGCCCATGCTGCTAGGCATAGCTTTTAGTTTATGATCCTTGCCATTTCTCAAGAAGTGTTAGGGCTATAACTGCATCTGATTAAAAAGAAAAACTGTGCATCAACACACCATAAAGCAGTGCCCTGGGAGGCCCCAGGAAGCTATGAACCCTGTAAACAGTTTTAGTAGAGGTTTGCATCTCAGAGAATATGACACAAAATCTCACATTTGCTTAATCATGTTAAAACTTGCAATACAAAGAAACCAGTAGGTAAATTAAAACTACTGTTCTATGTGTTTTTAACTTGTTCTAAGGTCAAATTAAACTAAGTGAAAACACAGTGCTGATGTTTGAAGATATGAACCCATAATAACATTGCCCTTCACTTGTGTTGCAAAAGTAATTTTCCTAATATGATAAAATATAAAGTATTCTCATTTGCTTGTTGCTGTTGTTACATCAGATTTCCCTGCTTAGTCGCCTCTAAAGCTTGGTAAATTTAGCAATAGTCTCATTATGTGCAATCATGTAATTTGGTTCATCATGTGGAAGCTGCTATTGGAAGCTGCCTGTTCTATGTGCCTAATTTCAGTTGCACTTTTAAACCCACGTGTTCCGAAAGCGTGGCCCAGGAATCACCTGAGGGCTGAGGGATCCTGGGTTATCTGTAGTTCAGACTCCCCAGGGCCCCAGGGTTGCAGCTCTTGCAGCATCCACAGCACAACTTGATTCAGTGTATTAAAGTATGACAAGCATCATATAGCACCAAATGTGGGTCTGTTTCTGGGTGATGCGTTGAGTCATAAAAAGCAAATTGTGAACCACTGCCAAAACCATACCAAGAAAATACTTACCCTGTTTAAAAAAGGCAATATGAACACTCTAAAGTTTGATTTCTGTGGTTAGAGGTAAAACAAATTTCCTGTGTATGTTAATATAAAATCATGTCTGCATTTACATTAACACTTAGTTCAAAGCAGGAGTGCGTGTCGTGTTTTGCTGTTTTGGGGTTTTTTTTGTTTGTTTGGGGTTTTTCTAGACAAGGTTTCCAGTTGTTCCTACTTGCTGCATGTTGGTTCATGATGCAGAGCAACCTTAGCTAGCACAGATGGGATTCCTTTCAGATTAAACAGATGAAGCACTCTGGGAGCACTTCATGTATTCCACCCATTAATTGGTTTTGAAACGATGGAACCAGGTTCGAGCTCTTCAGAAGTAACCCCACCAAAAATATGTGTAGTGCAAATATCAGGTCCATTGTACCAGCTGCTTCATTCCTGTTTGTGTTGTTTGCTACAGAACTTTTTAAAAGGATCATCAAAGCAGTGAAGGAACAAATAATTTTTGCAGTGAAAACAATTTTGTGTGTTTTCCACTTGCAATAAGGATTTTTGCATTATGTCAAACGTTCATTCAATACATTCATATTATCTCATAGGAACATGTAATAAGGTCCTCTTCATGAATTATTATGAGGAATCACTTGAACTGCTTAAAGTCTTCTTTTCTCATTCCTACCCAACCACAGTTTTAAGTAAATGACTTCTTATCATTCTCTGTTTAACACATGTCATAGGTTCATAATGTCATAATTCATTGCTGATTTGACTTCTGCATTTTCTATTTTTAATGTGACAGGAAGCTGCAATGTACTGGAATAGGGGAAAATTTCATTAAACAGGTCTATTTCAATGTTGGCTTTATCTCATGAATTACAATATCCTGTTGATGAGAAGTGTGATATTTTATTATTGGTGCTGCAGCAAGCCAAAAATGTTTTGAACTGCCAAGGAAAAGAAAATCTGTCAGGTGTATTCTTACAATAATCACCAGTACTGGAGAATTAAACTCCAAGAGAGTGTATGCTCACATAAATTTAAGAGCACTTCTAAAATTGCTTCTAGTTCTATAAACTTACATTGTATTTTCACTGCGTTGTACTTTCTAACTGTAAACTAAAGCTTCTTAATCTTCTGGGTGAGATGCTTTTGTGATGAATTCTGCACCATAACTAAGGTTAGATACAGTCCTGTGGATTTGACTTCTGCACCAGAACTTTGTTAGCAGGTTTGGAGTGCAGGGTCTTGCTGCTGTAGAGAAACTAGGATGTGACTTCTGTTCTTAGGGAGAAAATGACCTCTCATTTCATATTCTCCAAGGTCTAATTTAGAAAGAAAAGGGAAAGCAGATACAGCAATGTAAAAATATCTGTAGGGTAATTCTGAAAACGGGGTGCAGTTCTAAATAGTGCACTGCTTTTGTGCACAAATAATTCATTATTGCATATCACTTAATTTAAGGGAAATAACAGGATCTTACATATGAATTGAGATATAGATACCTTAAGCTCATTTGCCTTTTTTTTTTTAATATTTGTTTTATAAAATTATATCAAATCTAATTCACTAAAATCAATACTGATATAACTTTACAGTGGCCTTAAACTTCCAAACACCGGGCACACAAATGGAATTGCAAGATGGGAAATTCCTGGACAATGGTGGCTGTGGCTATGTGCTGAAACCAGAATTCTTGAGGGATCGCAATACCACATTTACACCCCGGAATGTGGGAGGATACAGCAAACCAATGTCTCTGTCAATAAGGGTAAGGCTACTGAAGGGTTGCTTTGTTCCATAAAAATGGGAGAAAAATGCTACATAGCTCAGTGGCAACTATTTTCCTTTTTTTTTTTTTTCTTTTTTTCCATTTTATTCCCATTCCTGTTTGTTGGGAACTAATGTTTTCAACAAACTCTCATATAATATCAACTGCTGCTTGGGTGCTTTCCCATCTGTAGTTCACTTATGTTTGCTAAAATTATGTAGGGGTTCAGAGCCTTTAAGAGTCTGTAAAAATACATGATTTTTCATGATGCTGTATAAAGAAATATGAATAATGCAGCTGACAAATGGACCAGTTAATTGTGCTTGTGGAAACGGAACTGAAAACACAGAAATCAAATGTGCACTTTGGGTGTTATTTCTTTCAATATCAATAATACCACATGTGCTATTATAATGTTAATTGACAAATGGAAATTTTTAGAGATAAGATAGGAAGCTTTACGCTTCTTTTAAGTCTCGTTATCTTCCTATGCATATATAAAAGACTATTTATAACCCTAAAATGGTATAAAGAAGTGTGAAAGGAGGGATGAATTAATAAGTCTTTGAATTATTTCTACTTCTCCCAGATTATAATGTGATTTACCTCCCAAAAATACTAGAAACACATGTCATTTACAAATAAATGGCTAGAAAAGCCCTTTTTTTGAGGTCAAGTAGATTTGTTATAATTGTTCACTAATTAGAAAACTCCCTTTTCCCAACTAAAAAGTAATATTTCTGATTACACAGAATACTACTTGCATAAATGCAATTTAATTAGCATAAAATTAGTGTGTAATTGCTCTTTTGTTTCTTTCAGAGTAATAAATAGTGGAGATAAAACAACATTTAGTGACAATTATACAATACTTACATAATGCACGCACCTAATCAAGAACATTTTAGTGTCCTGACAGTGAGCATGCCAGTTATTAATAGACATGGCTGGATGATTTCAGGCAGCCAGGCAAATACATCACTTTTTTTAGCCCTAATTTGTGTGAAGCTGGAATTAGGATGAGGAGAAACCCCAAATTGTAATGCAGGAGACAGAGAAAATCATTGTCAATGCAAAGGAAGTGTCTGAGGCTGGAAGGAGCTGGAGAAGAGCAAGGCAGTGTTTTAGTCTGAGACTACAGGCTGGGAAGTGCAGGCTGCAGAGGGGCAATGGCTGAGGGACTGCAGGGCACAGAGAGCCCCATTCACAGCCAGCAGCAAAAACCAGGAAATGGTGGCTGAGGACAAAAGGAATTGGGAGCAGGAGTCAAAGGAAAAGCAGCTTCTGCTGAAAAAGTTACTAACCAGATGAATGGAGAAGTGACTTAACAGAAAGGAAAGATATAAAACATCTAGGGGGCAAATGTCTCAGAATGAATGAATGAAGAACAGAAACATCACATAGGGCCTGATTTTACTGAATTCCTTACCCTCAACCTGATGTGCCACCATTCCCATCAACAAGAGGCATAGAGCATTTGAAGCAGAAATAGAGATATTCAAAAAGAGTCTTCTCAGCCTAACAATTCTTACATCTCTCTGTATGTCTGCTTCACTAAAAATGGATTGGATTTATGGATTTGGGTCATAGTGTGCTTAAAAGAACTCACTCTTTTCCCAGCCCAGGGGAGACTTAGACTGGGTCTAGCAATGGGTCATGCAGGCCTTGGCAGCAGCATTCAGGACAAGGCAAGGAATCTCCCAGGCTCTCAGTGGGCAGTCCATCAGGGATTGCAAAGTTTTCTGGTGAAGGCAGTAGCTATTCCCTAGGAGGAAAGGGCATCCGTGTTTTCCAAGCCACTGCTCTTCAATATTTCAGGCTAGAACTTCTCTTGGAGCAAGGTGTTACAGAAAATATCTAAGCAAAAACGTGCAATTTGTGGGTTTTGGTTTTTTGGGTGGTTGACAGGGCTAAGAATCTCTTATGATGCTTAGTCCTGAGACCAGGATCAGGGGTCATATCTTGCACCTGTGCTTTCAGGCTGGTATACCTCTCTCAATACATTTCATCCACTGGTTTCTAAAAAGCTGATTACTGCACAGATGTTTACTCTTTCTTAGGTGTCCTGAAATATAGACAGAAAGCAGCCAAAGCTGTGACTTTCATAAATCCTTTCTTAGGCTGGGTGCCAGATTACAGGGCAGTCTGAGACAAAATTTCCAGGTAGCTAACTAAATTAAGCAGGAGCACATCAGGAAGCTCACTAAATAAAGAGTTTTTGTGTTACTGTGCAAGAGATGAGGCACTGGTGAGGCAGTCTGCTGCCTACACTGTAGCACAATGCTGATGTCATGGTGGGTCTTGATGCTGAGCCACTCCACACAGATTGGAATTCATCAGCTTGATAGTAGAAAATGTAAAAATCTCTGTAGACCGATTCCTCCAACATTATTATTTTGCATGGTAATAAAATATAATTTTTATGTGCAGCTATTGAATAAAAAAATGGAAAATTATTGTTCAAAATATGACATCAGTTTATATATATAAATATATATATATATAAACTGATGTCATATTTTGAACAATTATTTTCAGATTTTTCAGGTATATATAGAAATATAAATAAATAAATTTGTAAAGAGGGTGTGAAACACTGGCATAGGCAGCCCAGAGAGGTTATATGTCTCCCATCCTTATAAACAATCAAGGTCAGTTTGCACTGGGCTTGGAGCAATCTGATCTAGTTAAAAATGTTCCTAAAGCACAATATTCCTAAAAAATTAGCAAAAAATCTAATTAGGTGGAAAGCACCATATTCTTGATTCCATTGTGTTTAACATGTGTTTAGTACACCAGTTTATGGCTGGTATATACTTAAAGTAATTTCTTATGAAAGTTATTTCTATTATGGCTACTATATGGCTGTGGTGAATAGTTCATTCTTACAGTTATTTCAATACAACCTTAATTTTCCAGCTGATCAGTGGCCATCAGTTACCACCCAGCAGCATGTCAAAGTCCAACAAAGCTGACCCCATGGTGCAGATAGAAATCTATGGTGTGCCAGAGGATCAAGCAAGAAAGAAATCTAGTGTTATAAAAAGCAATGGTGAGCATCAGTCTGATTCTCTTGACTGTGAAGAAAGCACAACAATGTTTTATAAGGAATCACCAACTTTGCACCCCGAGGAGTTGTTATAGAAAATGCAATTATTTCTCTCTAGACTAGGACCTCCTGGCACAAAATCTGTAGCAGAAGTTCATGCTGTGTGCCATTTTTCTAGACTGGTAGATTAAGGAAGCACAAACTCCTAGCTGGGAGCACTCACTCTCCATTTCTAAAGGAAGATGGAAGGTTTTTTGCACTCTGCTGTGGGCTCATCCTGGACAGCTGGATGGGAAAAGGGCTGGAAAGGCCAAAATGAGAAAACCTGTGGGTTGAGAAGAAGACAGTTTAATAGGTAAAGCAAAAGCTGTGCACACAAGCAAAGCAAAATAAGGAATTCCTTCACCACTTCCCATGGGCAGGCAGGTGTAGAGCCATTCCCAGGGAAGCAAGGCTGTGTTATGGAGCTCTGTGGCTACTTGGGCACACAGACACTAACTCTGAATGCTCTCCTTCCTCCTTTCCCCCAGCTGTGAGCATGACTCCATTGCTGAGGAACATCCCTTTGGTCAGCTGGGCTCAGCTGTCCCTCTTGTGTCTCCTCCCAGCTTCCTGGGTACCCCCAGCCCCCTCACTGGGATGGGGAGGCTGCTTTGCAGAGTGAGAAAGACAGAAATCTAGACACTGTGTGTAATCAGCACTGTTTGGGTCAAAAATCCAAAATACAGCACCACAGTGGTTGATGTAAAGAAATTTAATCCTATCCCAGCCTAAACCAATACACAAATTGGTAAATTTAGACTTTTTTCTTAAGCAATTGTTGTAACTTGTCTCATTTGAAGTTTCTAATAGGATTAATCCCTTAATTGTTTGACAGGTGAAGTGTGTACTCTTTGCAGCTGTCTTTGAGCACTCTCTTATCTTTACAGCATAGATCTTCTAGATGTCTCAGACTACAAATTCCCTGTGATCTCCCTTTTTCTGTACCTCTGTCTTCTATTCTTCCTTTTTCTTTCTTTTTTTTTTTTTTTTAGATGGCTGCTGTTTTAAACCAGCCCCTGAATTTCTTTTCTCTGTATGAACATTGCTAAAGACAAAGTAACCCCCTTCTGTTCCACATTCTCTTTTTGTATTTCTAGTGAAGTGAACGTTTTACTACCTGAATTTATTTATTTCCAACACTGTGAAAGGAGAAACTTTGGCAAAAGCATGAAACTGGTATGGCTAAAGGAAAATTTAGGTTGAGCAGAAGTTCTTAACCTGGCTATCCTTGTCTCTCTTTTAAGGGGTGACATGAGCTGTCTTAGGCTTTTGCACCACTACAGTCAGTGGGAGTCTCGTTATTTATTTAAATGGACACAGATATCTAGGGAAAAATAATGACTCTTTACCAGTTCAGACTAGTGATAGCAGGTACAATAATTCAGTTATTGAGCAGAAAAACAAGGAATTGTATTTTAATCCTGTTTCTTTTCTCTTTTCATTAGCTTTGTGCCCTAAATGGAACGAAACTTTCTCTTTTAACATCCAAGTTCCAGAGCTGGCAATGATACGCTTCTGTGTGGAGGATGAGGTCTCTCTGGTTAGCAATGAGTTCCTTGGACAATACACTTTACCTGTGTTGAGCCTGAATACAGGTAAGACTTTTATATGAACCACCTCTAACAGCTCAAAAAAATCTGCAACATTCCAGGCTTTTATTTTTACCGTAGCATTGAGAGAGTACAACTTCATGCCAATTTCTAGAGGACAATTCTGTAACTAAATGAACAAATGGCACTCTCTGGTTTTTGAAACAGTTGTATTCTCTGAATGCAAATCCATGATGTTGAAATCAAAACAATATTAATGACAGGTGATTATTCCCACTGCAGTATTCCATTTATTCCTACTCAGATAAATTCAAAACCCAATACCAAATTAAAACAAAACAAACCACCAAAACTCCCTCAGGTAACCTATCTGCAACTTTTCAGAGTGGAGAACAACGGTTATAAATTAGGCAAAATATTTATGGCATTTTTCTTGCTTTTCTTTTGTTAAGCCAGTTGAGTCCCTGGAACCTTTGTAATGAATAGGCTGAACACAAAAAGCAGACACCGAAGTCAATAGGCCAAGGAGAAAGGCTTATGTAAAATGTCTATTTACTACCCTGGCTTTCCAAAGCTATTTCTGACAAAACAAACAGCTTTTATTAGTGAATAAAGATGGGAAGGCAAAACATTGGAGCTGGCAACAGGCACTGCGCCTATTTTATTGAGCTTAACAGGATTTTAAATGGCTTTTTTCCCTCATGTTTGGAAGTCATAAAGCTGCTTGTGATTCTTAGTTGAGGTTGAGGAGTTATACAAGAACAAAGACATTACTCTTAGAGCTCAGTTGTTTTTCTACAACATAAATTTTTACACTGATAACCTTTTACTTTCCTTTTATATGTATACTTCTGGATAATGAAAGAAAACTCAACCCACCAACTCACAATGCTGCACAAATTCAAATATCAGGCACTGCTGCTTACAAGTGCTTGTAAAATTAATGACTGAGGGTTTTTTAGATACAAATATTCAGTGTGGCCTCACGTCTCTCTAGGATTAATTTTGGTCACAAATGAGGGGTTCATATTTTGGAAAAGTAATAGTAGTAGATTTTTGAGGAAATATTTCCAGTGGAGTAATTAAAAATGCTAGAGAATGAGTCTAGGTACAGAAACTATAAATGATGCCAAAAAATTTGCCCCAATCCCCACTTAACACAACATTAAAAAAAGTTATTTGCCATCAGGATGCCCAGAGGCCGTAAGTAAAATGCTCCTAGGAGGTGAAGTGATAAATAATTTCAAAATTTATTGCAATGCTTAACACTGAGACCTCTGAAACCAGGTCTGGAACGATGGTTTTGCTTTAGGTACCCAAGCTCTCTAAACAGTGAAATGGGAAAATAATGTTCTTGCAGGGGGAGTCACAACAAGAAGATGACAAGGGAAGAACTGCCTAAAATGCTGAAGGGTGAGCTAGGATTTCAGTCTTAGTCTTCAGCACTCCAATTGCTTTAATCTGTACTACAGGACTGTCCCTCAGTCCCTAGGATTTGTATCCCTGAGGTGCCCCTGAGGGCAAGTTGCTTCCAAATGCTGAGCAGTGCTTACATCTTTTTATTTTCTTTGACAGGCAGTGGGGAAAAGTTCCTCCCTCCTCTGCATTTTCTTTTGAGAGGATTCCAACCTATATCCACACTGCCTTCCCTTCCCCAGCAGCAGACTCCCAACTGCCTGTAGGCTGGGGAGGAATGCTTGCTGTCCAGCTGTAGCAGAATTTGATTTTCCATGTAGTGATTATGTAGCTATACTCAGAGGGGCTGAAATTGAGAAAAATTCTCTACCTGGCTGGTTAAAGGCAAATAGGAAGGGAGGTCCTCTGTTACAGTCCTTGTGCCAATGAATCTGCCATGGAGAATAAAAATACAGGACAGGAACTCAATAATTACCTCTATTATCACGGGATCCATGAGTAGTTAATTATTTAATGCAAATTGGAGCAATTTAAATTTAAAAAAAAGAAGTTTTGCTACTCTCAGGACACTTGGTAGAATATTCTGTAGGTAGGGGCTAGAAAACAAGTCTTCAGAAATTAATCTTAGTCCTTGAAGTGTATCTTTGGATAGGAAATCAACCAAACCTTCCACATATTGTGTGCATGCCTTAAAAATTGAAATCAAATGTAAAGTGTCTGAAACCAGCTTTAATACCTGCTGCCCAGAATCTGAACCTTAAATACCAGAGGAACTTAGGGGTAATGTGACAGAACAAGGGGAAATGGCCTCAGGCTGTGCCAGGGAAAGTTCAGTTGGACATCAGGGAGAATTTAGTCACTGGAAGGGTTGTCCAGCTCCAGAAAGGGCTGCTCAGAGAGGAGGTGGAATCACCATCCCTGAAGGTGTTCAAGACACAACAGGATGTGGCACTTAGTGCCACAATCTGTTTCACAAGGTGGTGATCAGTCCAAAGCTGGACTTGATGATCTTAGAGGCCTGTTCAAACCTAAACAATTTTATGATTCTGTATAAAAGAAGCAAAAAATTCCAAACCCAGGCAAATGTGGGTCCCAAAGACTCCACAGGTATCCAGATGCACCTAAAGAGGGATTCTGAAAACTGCAGTTCAGAACACAGATACTGACCCAAAACAGAGACTTAAATTCCACAGATGGAATACAGAACATTATTATTATGAAATAATGGACATTTAGTCATATAAAGCCATGCAGGCTGGGGTTTTGAAGAAGAGATTGTTTTGTTTTCTAAGCAGATAAGTGAATTACGTTTGAAATGGAGAACTATGGCTTCTCCAAATGCTTCTAACAACCAGATGAACACGTAGTTTCTGGTGGCATGACTTATCTCTAATAAAGTGAATTACTCCTATGATATCAACTTTTTAAGATGTCATGGCAGAAGATCCTACACTTCACTTTTTTCTGCCTCAGCTGGACAGTGCATGGCTGTAGGCACTACCACTGCTGATTCACAAGTTATTTGATTTGTTATCAGAACAATGTGTGCAGCACATAACCTTGGATGGTACATTGTAAGCTTTGCCCATGTTTAAATATCACTGGACTAAAAGTCTTCCATTTGAAAAAATGCCACATCCTGAAAAACACTGGAGTTTTTCACTCTGTCTCCAGAAATACCAGAATTGAAATACTATATATACACATATATATATATATATATATACACACACATATATATATATACACACATATATATATGAGAAAAAACAGCACAAATGGTGTTGAAGTCCTATATAATTTCATTTTATTTTAAAGAGCTATTTACAGAATCATAAATTATGCCTTGTTTGCATAGATGATCATAAAAGCACTCCATCATAACACTTGTGCTGGTGATTAATACACTAATAAAGGTGTCATTATATTTCCAGGTTACCGTACCATTCCCCTGATTTCCAGAGAAGGCATCAAGCTGGAGTCTGCATCACTGTTTGCTCATGTCTGGTACTATTAGTGATGTTCTGGGGGATTGTCCCCTGCTTCAATAAAGTAGCATTTCTGGCTTTGCACCACCCAGTGGCCTGTTTCCCAGACTGGCATATTCTCAGTGATTTTATGAAGCCAGCGGGACTTTTATGGAAGGGGTATCCTGAATATGGGGCTACTGTCCTTGGCCCTACTGCTATTTTTCTGTAAGAGAAGACTGGGTTTGAGAAAACTGAAGGAGCCTGGAAGTGCACAAGTCCATGGGACCTGATGAGATACATCCACAGGTCCTGAGGGATACATCCACAGGTCCTGAGCTGCATCCATCATACTTGAGAAGTCATGGCAGGCTGGGGAAGTTCCCACTGGCTGAAAAAGGGGAAACATACATAGCCCATCTGTGAACTCAAAGGAACCACTCATGTTCATTATTTAATGGATAAACATGTATTTTATAGCCCTGAGGTCTATTCAGTGCATGCACTGACTTGAACCCCTTATGCAGCATAGGAGTGCAATGTGGGAAGGCTGCTGAACAAATATCTGTGGTATCATGATCTTAAATAAAACCCCCCACTGAAAGCTCACATTCAATATATTCTCTTTATCCATGAACATTTGCTTGTCCCTCTTTTTTTCTTCACACAAATGACCAGTTATACCTGCCTCTTGGATGTCAGAATAAAAGAAACAATGACATATATTATTGACAAATTAATATCCTGGATTAAATGTTACATTGTATCAAAACTTTTAACGTTCTTAAAAAAGCAAAGTATTGATTGGGTAAGATTTAATGTGAAATTTGCTGGACATCTGAAATATATCAGCAGGGAACCATTCTGTGGTTTTCTGGGGCACTCATCACATGCAGTGATGATAAATTACACCATTATCAGCATTGTTTCAGCACAGTCAGTGGAATTAATGGGCAAAGAATGAGGCCCCACACAGAGAAGTGTACAGAATTCACTACTTTTACAGTACTATTTAACATTAACAAAAATAAACCCTTCATTGCTGTCATAAGGACTTTCTGCATGTGCTACAAGTCCTTAGCATGGGATTCCTTAAACTCTGTCAGGAATCTGTGGCAGGAAGGTGGTAGCACTTTTAAGACAGTAGCCTTACGGTTAGAAATGTTAGGATATGTGCTCAGCAGATGACTGCCTATTCTCAAGGGCAGCTGAGACAAAATGTACCGTGGGAAATGGGATAAAGAAACATTAGTGGGCAAATAATTGAATCATCTTGGAGAACATTTAAATTACACTGTTTCCCAGTGGGTACCACTTTTCTTCATTTAACTGGACACTGCTCAGTTGAATGTTAACAGCTCCCACGAATGTGCCTTTGCTTTTCACAACAAGCTTCAGTACACGGCCTTGGAGCTCTGTGACTCTGTCATAGACAATCTGAAATAATATATGGTGAAACAGAAAAAAAATACAAGCTTGTTAATCTCTTTGACAGGCAAAGCACCAGGATGATGATTAATCCAACTTTGTGATAATTGCTTTAAACTTCCATCCAGAATAGTAAGCTATTAACCATGAGCCAAATTCACTTAACTCAGTGAATTTACCTCAGATACATATTTGACCTTGTCTAGTTTATATAAAGAGATTCTACCTTAGAATCATGAGCTTAGGCTTGTGAGATCTGATTAGCATTTTAAAATAAATCTGAAACCTGTCTTGAACAATGCTTGAGAGAAAAAAAATCAGTATTCTTAATTTTCCCTGTGAAAACTGGAAAAGATTGGACCCAGTTTAGCAAATGAAAGTTACTAAATTTAGATGTTTCTGATACTCCAGGAGTGCTGTTTGTACTTCTCAAAATAAATGAGACAGTAGTTTAGCATCTCTTAAAAAATTAATGATGCCTATAGATTTAAAGTAGCTTTTAAATTACCTTAATACTCTGAGAACACACAGGCATTAAATATGAAGTTATAATGGTGTATTTTCTGAATTTTAAAAAACCCCCAAACGATCTGGAGCAACAGCCTAACAAGAATAAGGTGCACTCAGAACAGATTCCCATTCTCAGCAAAAACTGCTGAGTGAACTGCATGTGGGCTGATAAAATGTGAGGGAATGCTCTCAGGTAGTGCAGGCCTGAAAAGCTCACTTAAGCTAAGTCCATTTAATCTAAAATTCCCTTTTCTGTTTAGAAACCTTTGGAAATAATAGTTTGGGATGGCTGTAATGAAATTTGCACCTGGTGCTTTTTGGTTGTCATGTTTACTGTGCCTATTTGGCCAAATTGTCTGTGAAATAAAAATTTCACAGCTTCTCTTTCACTCACCAAAATAAAAGTGAGATGATGAAGAAAGTCTGAAAAGCAAGGACAGGCACAGTAAGCATAATACAATTCAGAATAAATCTGTGATCTGACATTGAGGCAATGCTAATGTTACCAAAGAAAGCTGCCTTGTTTCTTTGCCAATATATTAAAGGTACCAGCTGTTGCTTTAAATCACCAAAAACTACACATATCAGCTGTAAATGCTAAGAAATTTAACTGGGGTAATGAACAACTTTCAATCTTTGGCCAAAAAGATGCTTTAATCTTTGAGCAAGGACAGACCTTTGCAGTGCAGGGGGGGAGGTTTTCAAATGCTCCCAGTAAACTGTTTCTGAAATGGCATTGCAAATTCAGCTGGGGTAAGGTATACATTGGCATCAGGAGGTAGGCACAGAAGAAAGGTCTGGAGAAGGCTGAATTAGGATGTGGATAAAACAAATGCCACCTGCCAGAATTTGGGAGCAGTTAAATCCTGAAAGGGTGGTGCAGTGAGAATATTTGCCTGCCTTTTACACAGATAGATCAGATGCAGGTGGGTTACATGTGGCCATGCAGCAACTCAGTGAGACAGTGAGGGCTGCAATTCAACTATTCCTGGCTCCAAAAAGAGAAACACTGTTGACCTACAGGGGTCTAATGACATTTTAATCACAAATGAGGGACAGTTGCTTCTCCTTAGGTAGCCATGGCACAGTTCCTAGATTTGGTAATTAATCCAAGGTAATTTTGATGCATGGTGCTGGAGGGAGAGGCCGTGGCTCCTGGTGCAGTTCCCCTCCTCCCCTTCCATCACACTGGCTGGGGCTGCCCTGCCTTCATTTTCTCTTTGAATTCCATTTTCCTGTGTTACTGCTCTTCTTCTCTACCACCACTTCTGAATGCAATATATCATTAACTACTCTGAATGCCACAAATTCCAAAATCCAAATACAGGCACAAGAGCAAAGAAGGATTTGTTTGCTAAAAGCAACTCCAAAACATCTGCTATAACTCATTTTACTGTCAGCCCTCCTGGACTTTCACATCTTCACTCTCACACACGAGTAAAAATCAAACATAAAAAAGCAGTTTTGCAAGGTTGATAATTTGCTGTAGGCAGTCATAAGCAATAGAAGTACAAAACTAAAATCAAAAATACCCAAGAGAAGCACATTTCAGATTTTTCTCAGTCTGGAACAAAGAAGGAAATTAATATACAGCTTCCTTCCAGCCACTTGGCTTTAATAAAAACTTATGAACTCATAAAAAAGGCTACTACATTTCTGTGCACAGTGTTTTGGACAGCAACTACCTTAAGAGGCAGCTGACTTATATTTTTAGTAGTTTTTCTTCCCTGGGGCGGCTTCTGCCTCAGTCTACCAGCCTTGGACAAAAAATGCATCCAGAATGACATCACATATGGAGGAGCAGAGCTGCTAAAGCACAGGCACTGGGTTGGAAATGGCCAAGTTCAGTGGAACCATATGTCCCCACTGTGATTAGCACTTCCCAGTGAAAAAGATTGAGCATCTGGGAAGAAGGCTCTCCGTTTTGATTAAGGACATTAAAGTTTCCACAGAATTTCTTTTAATGGCAGTGGAATACTGGTGAACCACAATTAAATCTCCTCCCAGTGACTAGTGACTAACTGCAGACAGGATTTTGGATTTCATTGCATTCAAAGGGATCTAAGAACAATTTGAAAGATAATTGTCTTCCAGTGTTGCTGGCTGGCTCTTATCTGTTGTCCACTTTGGATACCTTACAATGAATATTATGATATAATTGTGTTATTGTTCCTTTGCTTTCAATATCTTTCAAATGTAAAGGAGTTTCTTTAGACAGATTAATTTGATTCATTCCACTCTGATAGCAAAAAAGGAAGGAAAGAACAAAAACCATAAAGGGTAGTTCCTCATTATGCCACTGCAGTACTGTAGGGAGGGAAATTTGTCTCAGCTGTGAGCAGCAATACTACTCAGGGAGCCTCCTTACAGAATGCTGGCAGTCATCAGTGTAAGCAGGCAACTTTTGTAATTAACAGATGTGGGAAAAGAGAAATATTAGAACTCCAGGACTGAGAAACTAAGAGATAAGCACTCAGAGTCTGCTGACTAACCTAAGCTTCATCATATCTTATCTATGAAACAGGGTGGAGTGGTAATATTTTCCATGCCTTCTACTTTATAGCCTGCTGAAAGAGCATTTGTAAATTACTTTGAGATCTTCAGGAGATTTGTTACATGTAATAATTATAATCTCCAATCCCACCTACTGTTTCAATCTCATCTGCCCTTACAAATGAGCACAGTTTATACCACTTCCCATTCTGCCATAAATGTTTCTCCATACAAATGTTTCCTTTCACCCCAGAGGCATGAGCACTTCAGTGGTGTGTGAAATAATCATATATAGCTGTGAACTGATGGCATTTTAACATAAAAAGAACCTGGCTATTTATTCTTATATTATCATTTAGGAGAGTGACAACCAATTTTCAAATGTTAATTTGAATACCAGCATCCATTCAATTAATACTTTTCATGCTATTGTGCATATCTGCACTCAGAGCTGCTGGGTTATGGTGCAATGATGCTTGGCCTCATTTGGCTAACATGTAACTGTGGTTATGGGGTAAGACAGAGCACTGTGCAAGCTCTAACTGCTTTCCTGAAGAGAGACATAAAAGACACTGTTTCACTTCTGAGAAATATGAAAACCAGACAGTTGTCCCCATCTGTGGTTCAGCTTATGATACATTCCTTCTTTTTGGTCATCCTCATTGCAACAGCTCTAAAAATGCTGTATTGTTGTTTTATTTCAAGAGTGGGCAAAGGAAATAAAACAACTTGCACCTGTGTGGGTTGTGGTGACCTGCTGGGAAGTAGCTCTGCAGAGAAGGACCTGGGGGTCCTGGTGGACATCAGGCTGTCCATGAGCCAGCAGTGTGCCCTCGTGGCCAAAAAGGGATCCATGATCCCGGTGCATTAGGGAAAGCATTGACAGCAGGTTGAGGGAGGTGATCCTGCCTCTCTACACAGCCCTAGTGAGGCACATCTGGAGTGCTGTCTTCAGTTCTGGGCTCAACAGACCAAGAAAAGCAGGGAAGCACTGGAGTGAGTCCAGTGAAGGGCTGCGGAGATGGTGAGGGACTGGAGCATCTCCCTCATGAGAAAAAGCTGAGTGAGCTGGGCCTGTTCACCCTGGAAAAGAGAGAGCTGAGAGGGGGCCTCATCCATGTCTGTCAGTGTTTGCAGGAAGAGGTCAGGGGATGGACCAGGCTCTGCCCTGTGGGGCCCAGGAATGGGACAAGAGGCAACAGGAGGAACTGCTGCCCAGGAAGTTCCACCTGAATGTGAGGAAGAACTTCCCTGCGCAGTGATTGAGCACTGGAGCAGATTGCCCAGAGTGGCTGTGGAGTCTCCCTCCCTGGAGATGTTCCAGAACCATCTGGACTCAATGCTGTGCCCTGCACCCTGGGGTGGCCCTGCTGGAGCTGGGACCAGATGACCACTGTGGTCCCTTCCAGCCGGACCCATTCTGTGATTCTGTGGAACAAGAAAGGGTGGAAGAACGTCACCAGTACTCACAAGCTCATTGTAAGTAGGGTCAGAGCCTTTTGGAGCTGTTCTTGTTTTCCTTCGACTGACCTCATAAGGATCTGGCAGAAGATAAAATTCAGCCTGTGCACTTGGGGCAGAGCCATCTGGGAGGTGCTGGAAAACAAGAAGGTCATAAATATGAATATCCATGTTCTAGCAAAGAAAACAAATAAAAAAGTACCAAATGAAATCTGGGCTTTTAGCAGACACAGAAATATGTTACGGTCTCAGTATTCTCTGGGCTGAATTCTAGTGCTAGTGAAATAACAAGAATTATTAGAATTCAGCTTAAAATGGAATCAGGAAAATAAAAACTAAATAATACAAAGGCAGGGTAAAATTGTCTATCTTTAATATTCACATTCTGATGGAAAAACCCTTAAGCCTCAATCGACCCTAGCTCATCTTAATCTGATACAAAGTCTGGCCCTTCCACTTTCCAGAGCAAGACACAGAAACTGGATTTTAGACAGTAAGGTCCTGTTGATTTTAACCCCTAAGTATCAGTGCTGATGTGGGGAGAACTGATTGTTTCTAAGGCTGCTTCGTAAAACACATTATTATAGAAGAGCTAGGAGCATTTCCTGCAGCAATATGGGCAAAACAGGTTTTTTATAACAGCCTTTCCCATCTCGCCCATCACACAGCTGCAATCTCTCTTTAATTTTCCAGTTCAGGTTACTGAAGGATATTCCAGATATTCCATCTTATACAGTAGCAACTCGAGATCAGAGACAATCTATTCACCAGGCTCAGTCATCAGCCAGTGCTGGTGGGTGGAGAATTTTTTGATAACTTCTGAGGAGCTGTAAAGTTATTCCTAAAGCAGCATTACAATTACTCAGAAAACACATTGTATTACTTGAGGCTTCGAAAGAACACACAAGAAACATAAAAATGAAAAACTATGGAGCAGATATCCTGCTAGCACGTGTCACTTAATGCTGGGCTTATAATTAAGTACAAATCCTTGTGCTGGTTACACTACATACAGTCAGAAAGCACAAAATGGGGCGTATCAAAATATCAGAATTTTAAATCATATAATCAGCATTTTAGACAGGAAGTTTACCTGTCAGCTCCCAGGCAATCCAGTGACAGGATGCAAATAAGAATACAGGCAAAAAGAAGAGAACTTAAAACATTTGCAACCAATGAACCCAGAGGGTTATACAGGCACTCACATCTATCTCTCCCATTGTAATTTTACGCCTGGCTCAGAATGAAGTAATTTCTCAGATTTTGATTATTCACAGTATGTGTCTGGAAATATGGGGCTTTCTACAGCATTATCAACAACATATCCCTGGGACAGAAGAAACTGCTGTCTCCTAGCAATAAATAACTTCTCTATTGGGAAGGAAAACAGTGCTTGTGTGTGTGGACAACCAGCTCTTGCACAACAAACCTCTGGTTTTTTGTTATCTGAAATGATCCTTCAAGGCAAATGATGTGGTCAACTGCCAAGCTCATTATTGCTATCATTAACACCATCCAGCATCAAAGGATGCCCCACTCAAACCATTACATATTGTCAGCACTATGGGAGTGATTAATATTCCCATTGCTAAGTTCCCCAAAGCACATCTGATTTAAAATACCCGTGGGATTTAGCTGGGTGGGATTCAATGGCCAGCATAAGAGAGCCATTAAAGGGCAATGGAACAAAAGGGTATTTTCCTAGGACAGGTTGCCACATTGTTAATGCAGGATTTATTTACATTTATTTACAATTTACACTGCCCACTAGAAAGCCTGTCTCTGTTGATCTAGGACTGTACTAAAACTTCAATTGAGGATACAAGTAACTGTAAACTGAGCATCTCTTAAAAACCAGGGAGAATGAAATGCAGCCTTAAGTACCAGTCCAAGCAACCAGGGTCCAAAGTGTAATCAAGCTCTTCACTTCTCAATGAATTGGCAAACCTTGCTGTAACTTGAAGGTCAGCTGATTTTAGTTGTTTCAGACAAAGAAAGGAACCAGGCTGAGGTGACAGGCTCCAAAGGTAACGTGGTTTAACAGGATCTGGGTGTCCAGAAGCAGATGTGATTAACTGAAGTCACGTAAAATTGTCACTATGCCTTTGAGCTTTGTCATGTTACCTTGCCTTCGGCCAAGTGACCTTCCTCTGTCAGCTGATTCCTCCCAAAATTTCAGGAAGGCACTTTGCAGCAGTGCTTTGGCTGTATGAGATGGACTGAAAACTCCTTCCTCACCATCCCTTTGAATGTAGCTAATACATGTTGAAAGAGGTGAGTGATAGGAGAGGGTCAAGAGAGAAAATTAAAAAAGAGAACATTTTAAAGATTCAGATGGGAAAAGTCAAGGGGAGAGCTGTTGCTCTGGGATATTTCAGAGCTAAAATAAAGCCACTTTTCATGAATAGTAGCAATCAGCAGTCAGACTGCTAGAGGTAATTTGATGTGCAGCCACCTGGATTCCAAGTAGACATCGTAGTAGTTCTGATTGTTGGTTTTTTCTCCCCACCTTTACAGATAATATTTCACCCTTCCTCTTCCCTTGCTGAGGAAGGCAAACAGGCCACTCCAAATCCCACTATTGTCCCAATTCTCCACCTGCAGTGGCACTGCTATGCCATCAACCAACCAAAAAAGCTTCAGCTGAGCACTCTTCCAGCCAGATCACATGTTTCACTTCTCAGCTGCCCTCCCCTGGCTCCTGACATGACACAATTCATCCAATGAAGAACTCCAGCTGTTAAAAACTGTCCCATCTCACACTAATAATTCAAACCAGCCCCAGCCTTACAAGAGCAGAGTATGGGGAGCTTGTATGAGGAGCTTATGCTGGTTTCTCTTTTGATTGGCACAAGGGCTGAATTTCTTTTCTTGTGCAGAACCTGCTTCACCATAGGATTTCTTGAGGCAAGACTTGCAATGGAAAGAGTTGTACTTTGCTAGAAACTTCCTAGCAGGAGCAAGGAGTGATAGTGGCAGTTTGACTGTAATAGTGCAAAAACAAGACTGGGATTTACGTGGCAAAATTCTCTTTTTAAATCAAAAGTAGGTGGAATTTGAAGTAAACTGTTTTATTAAGACAACTGAAATAGCAGGCCAAAAAACCTCAAGTTTTGGGCAAACTAAAATTTCCCAGGGTTTCTGAGTTGAGCACTGAAATAAAAGAGAATGGAGAATAAAGGAAAAATGAAGAAAACATCACGAGAAACAGAGGAAACATCAGAAATATTTTTCTTACTACGGATTATGACTTCTGTCATTTAGTGATCACTTCTAACTCAGACTGCACTGGCTTATTTATAAATTTAGGTAAACATGAGGAATACCTGACCAAAACCACAGAATCCCAGATGGGGTCAGGCTGGAAGGGCCCGCAGTGGTCATCTGGTCCCAGCTCAGGCAGGGTCATCCCAGAGCACATGGCACAGGACTGTGTCCAGATGGTTCTGGAACATCTCCAGGGAGGGATTCTGCACACCCTCCCTGGGCAGTCTGCTCCAGTGCTCAATCACCCCACAGCAAAGAAATTCTTCCTCACATCCAGGTGGAATTTCTCTCTTTGCACCAAAGGGTACCTGCTGCCACGAGCTCATTATGGAAACAGAGTAAGATTCCTAGCAGGCTCATGAGTAGCTCTGAAATCCAGCAAACCCTCTCTTTGTTATTATTAAAGGATTAAAAATCCTCACTGATTTCTGTCCACAGTCCAGGCCAGAAAGAAAATCAAAGGGTGCCTTGGGAAAGCCATTTTGCACTTTACTCTGCAAAACCTTTGTAGCTTGAATGCACTTGTGATCAAGCAAACAGAAAAAGCCTAAAGTTTTAAATTGAGTTCTATTTGTGTTTAATTCTGTAGTCATTTTATTAACCCAAAAATAAAGGATTTTTACTTCCTTCAGAAGAAGTTACTCCCAATTTAAATTACTGTCTTAAATCTTTTATTGTGTTTGCTTGCAAATAAATCCCAGCTATAAAAATCTGTAAGGCTGTAAAGGTATAAAACCAAGCTCCCAACAAAAATGCCATAGGTTCTGCTGATATGCTTAGGGACAAAAAACCCACAAAATTCCCCAGTGATTTTGATCTGCCAATAAAAAAATCTGAATTTAAAAGCTGCCTCAAATTGAATTTAGGAACTGACTATATTTTCTTTCTTCAAGTACAACCAAGTGATGATTGAACTGTTTTCTCAGAGAATGACCAGCCTACTTGACCTTGATAATGACAGATTTTTTTTTTTTTTTTAAGGAACTCAGTTACAATTGCCTGTATTTATGTTAAAAAAGAAATTTGAAATTACTTTGAAAATGTTATTTTCTTCTAAAGTCAGGCAGGAGGTGGTGAAAATATTTAAGAATGAGGGAGAATGAGGGGGAGAAAATAATACTCTGGATTTACTTCTTTCCAAATCTCTAATTCAATACTGAAAACCTAACATACACAGCCTGTATCTGTTATGACTGTGTTCCATTTTCACTCCAGTTTTATTTTCCAAAACCAAAAAAAGTTGATATTTGCTTGCAGAAACCCACACAGATAGGTTACATCCTATATAATTTAATTTTAGATGTAGTAGCTGTGGCTGGGAAATAATGGATGAAGTTCAATTAATTTTTCCACAAGAAATATGTTATCCTAATGACTTTTCTCCCCTGATCATTACTAATGATCCACAACTCTCCTAACACAAGGATTCTTTGTTAGCATTACTTAGGTATAACTACTGCAAAATTTGCCATATATTCAACTATTTAGTGGTTTAGCACCCAATATGAATATTGAGCCATACTCATATGAGTTTTAAAATACGCATTTTAAGGATAATTAATTGTAAACCTTTTTAAAACTCACATCTTCCTAAGCAACAGAAAATGTTCTTTTTAGGGGGCTTTTGCCTCAAATTTAAATCACGTCATCAGTTTCTGTTAGTGCTAGACATGCAGATCACCTTTTGTCCTAGAGAGGAACAGACTGATGGCTCCTGAACATTTGATAGTTCCAGCTGCTGCTCTTTTTTCCCCATTTTTCATTTTCAGCAGTCTTGACAGTAAAAACTAATGATCAACTAACTTGTATTAACTAATGACATCTTTCCTCCTCTCTAAGTAACTACTTTTCTTCCCCCCAAAATTAATTTCCTTGACATTTTTAAATCTCAGTTTCTCTCTTACTTTTCTCCAATGAAAAAAAAAATAAAAAAATAAAATCCAGGCTTTAGAAAGACTCCCATTTCAGCTACTGCCCCTCAAATAAAAATAATTCACTTTGGCCAGTAGTTCTTTTAGTCTTCCTATCCTTTACCATCCTTATATTCTTCTCTTACATACACTGCTGTGAGAATTTATTTACATAGTGAAGAAAGGACTACAAAAGATTTCTTAATTGTTAATATCGAGATATCCACACACCTTTCAAAAGCAAACCACTATAATACGTGGTTAGGAAAAACCTTCAACAAGACAAAATATCAATATATTATGTGTAGACATTAGGTGGATTTGATTATTATCCAATAAAGGAGGATTAGAAAAAAATCCACAGAAGAAATCATCCTTGCACTGCAGTAACCTTTGTAAATTCCTGGCTGGCTCTAGACTAAATTAAAACGAGTAAGGAACATGGGAGAGCCATCACTGCTGCTGTTTTCCACTTCCTCTGAGTCCCTGTGTAACTGAGCAGAGGAAGGCTAAAGCCTGTCTTTCAAAGCTGCAGCTTAATTAGCAAACACAGCCTCTGCCTGAGGAAAAAGACAACACCCTCTGGGCTACTTCTAAACTTAAAGAGCTGAGAAATTAGTATTACAAAGCAAGAGGTTCCTTCAAAAGCAGATTAATGATATGGAAACTTCAGGAAAAATGGGATTGCTGTGTGAACAGGTGGTTGTGTTGCTGCTTCCCAAATCCTAACGTGGTATCCAAGACCCTTCCTTGTTCTTCCTTTGGGCTCTGCATATCCCAAAGCTTGAACACCTCCATTCTACCCTGCTACTGAGCTTTTCATTTTCCTCTCACAAAATATCCCCAAATTGCTTTGAAGAAAATTAAAAGTAAAATCCCATTTGCAATAATTAAATAATAGTTACAAAAGAAGATAATCCACTCTACAGTGCACCCTGCACTGTCTGCTATTGGCAGGACAAAACAGGAAGACAACTGCCAAAAGTGATTGCACAAATATGGCATTTTTTTCCCCAAATAACCACCTTTTTCATCTAAAATTTGAAAATATTTAACTGCTTCTCTTCGACAGCAGTTTTATTTCATTACATTTTCTGATCCCAATTTTTTTGGGTTATCTGGGTATGTACATAAAGACAGAAGACACACAGACAAAGATCACTTCCATGGAGGTCAGTGCCCAGGCAACCAAAGAAGAAATTGCATTTATCTCAAGTTAATGCAGGGCAATAAAAAATATTTTGCTGTCAGGGAAATTCTGGAAAGATTTTTTTTTCGAGCAGGAATTTTCTACCTTTTGGAAACCTGGCAGTGTCTGTGGAGCAAGCCTCCAGATGGCTTTGTCATTTACCATGCTAGGAATGCAAAGATGCTCTGTGCAGGTTATTGATGGGAATATCCAGATATAGCTGATGCCCAATACCTTCAGCATCCTCATCAGCCTGCCTGTAGCAGAGTGGCCAGCACTGGGGCAGCCTGGCTGTAACAGCTGCAGCATTCCTGAGGGGGACAACTGTGCTGGAAAAACAGGGTTGGAGCTGTCCTGACACACAGCATTTCTAAAGAGTGAACCAACAACCAACTCTTTCCAAGGTATTCTGGCTGTCAAATGGAAAAAAAATAACCCTGTCAAGGAGGGAGACCAGCAAGAGATTCACCCTGTCATATTATGGACATCTCCTGCCTTGGCTTGCTTAAGGTGTCCCCACATTGGTGCCTGGCCCTCGCTGAGACAGATCCTGCTGTTTTGTGTCACCACCAGTGACAGAAGGTGTTTATGGAGCTGGAAATTGGAGGGAAAATGGCCCATTCTGGAGGGATCACTGGAGGTCAGGCAAGATAATTCATGGTGTTCAAAACAGCCATGATCAGGCAGCTGATCCATCACAATGGGATGGAAATGTGATTCCAGCACATCACACAGGTAAGCATCTCAGTTTCAAACTGATCCCAAGGCACTGAGACACTGGGGTTTTCAAAATGAACAGGAATTACTTGTTAAATATTTTTAAAAAAAATAATTTGTGATTTTTTAATTAAAGGAGACAGTTCTGGAAAACAGACTGGATCCTGAAAGACTCAGGGCTTTCTAAGAATTGTGAAAAATATTTCTGATCTGCTTCAGTCATGTAAGAGGAAAGCCCATCTATCTCTCCTTAAATGAAGTAAATAAAATGAAAGTGAGGATACCCAGGAGGTCACACAGGTTTCCCTCCCAAGCCTTTTTTTCTATAGAGCTCTGAAACCAGAAAGTTGAAGAAATGTACTGAGATGTATCTCTGATGCTCCATTGAAAAAGAATAATTTATTGTCCCAATGATCCAGAAGGAGCTGTGTATCAGGACATACTCAATCCCAAATGGAGTGGGGATGAGTCTGTACAACCACAGCCTGTAACTGTCATGTAAAACAGGATCCTGCCTTTTAGAGACCATTGGCAGCAGACAAGGAGGACTGGAATTTTGCTCCAGCAAGAAATGACACAACTTTGTGTGTGTTTATTACTGTTTGTGAGCATAGAATTAAGAAAAAGACATCATAGAATGGGTTGTGTCTGTACCCAACTCACTCAGAGCTTAACTCCAGCTCCTGAGCTCTGACAAATTGCTGACCCTGATGCTTGGGACTCAATTATTATTACCATGTGGGCATAAAAAAAAGTTACCAAGGCTGAAAAAATAATATAAAGCAGAAGTGGGAATGTATGGAATAAATGCACAACTCCCAGTAAAAGATCTGAGCGAGAATCACACAGCAGGTATTTTTTTTCTGAAAGAAAAGGTAACATGTTCTAGATTCCTGAACCACATGCTGCATTACTACCTTTAAGACAATTAAGTCCCCTGGGATTTTTTTTTTTTGCATAGATGAGAGAAATCAAGGGTCAGTCATGCTTTAAAGCTGTATTATCCTGTGGATAAGCAATGTTGGTGCAGGGTATAGAATGCAGAGAGTAGATTTCATGAACAAGTCTCTGAAGATTTTATTTCAGAATTATCACCAAGCCCATAAAGAAACTAAATTCCATTGCTCTCAACCCTGTATTATTGCTGTGCTTGGAACACTTAATTTCCAGATGAATATTTAGTCACAGAGTCTATGACACTGGCTGAGATAAGAACGATCTTGTTTTGACCCTTAGAAAAACAGATCCCAGAATTTCTTCTTTTGAATAAAGTACAAAGGAGAACAAATACTTAAGACAAATCCCCATTTTGCTTTCCTTGTGAAATCACTCAGGATTAAGAGCATTGCTGCCTGTTAGAGGGCATGAAAGGAAATTAGCCTTTGAGAAGAGAAACACAAGCAAAGGCTGTTGTTCTGTTTCTATCTTTTTGCCACATACAAATTATTTTCTCTCCTTGCCTGGGCCCAGATAGTAAGTGTAAATATATAGTTATATATATAGTAATATAAAAACATGTAAAGAAACAGTGAGACTGTGATCTGTGTCTTCATTCTGCACTATTTTTCTTCTCAATTTCTTAATTAGTCACATAAGTCTGTCTATGTCTATCTTTAATTTCTCCAACTGTACAATCTCCCTGCACTTTTCTTTCAATTATTCTACAGCATGCCATCTCCCCGTGTAAGAAAGCATTTCATTATATGAGGCTTGCAATTTCTACTCTTAATTAGCCCTCGTTAGTTCTACTTATGCTCTTGCTCAATGTTCTAAATAATTCCTCTTGAACCTTCCTGTCTTCTCCCCTAAATATTTGCACAATTGACTCGTGTCCTTGTTAGTCTGCTCTTAACTAAGTTTTAGTAACAATAAATCACTCCTGGAGAATCAATCACTCCCCAGCAACCCTACAGAGAACTGTTCTTTGAACTTGTATTCTAGTTAAAAAAACATCCTGAGAGGCATAGTTTACTATCAAAGCCTTATAAAGATGAACCACTTCATTTCTGCCCCATGGCACCAGGACCTGGCCTTCCTCATTGGCATCTCTTGTAGCAACCTCATGTCTCACCACGGGCTTGTTTTATCTTCCCATTACTGTGGGATATAGATCTCTCCCTCCCCGAGGAAATAGTTTTCATTTGTCCAAGCTGGTTGTAGGGTTCTGGAAATTACTTTTATTCTCTTGATCTTGCTCTGTCTGCACTATTATTTTTAATGTTTTCTTCATTTGCAACCGGTGGCAAATCTAATTTTTGTTCACCTTCATCTCCCAGATCACTCATATTATTAAACAGAACTCAACTGTTGTTGTTTTTTTTTATTTTCTTATTCAACACATATCAACTATGTAGGGAATTACTTATTTAAAAATGAGCAGTTAGAATTTAGAGCTGAGGCAGTACTGTGACTGTGACAGATTAAAGGGTTTAACAAGAAATAATAACAGAACTTTCTGTACAACATATTTGTCAAACACCTTTCAAAACAAATATGTTTGAATCCAACAGTAATCCCTGTGCCACAAGAACAGACCTCATCTCTTTCCAATTTAAACTACTGCTGAGTTGTAGTACCCTTTGTTAAGAGGTGTTCAGCTAATTTTCAGTCTCAAGGAGAACATAGCTTATCTGAGCTAATTTCCTTTCACTTTAAAAGAATTTTCTATGAATATAAAATTAAATCCAAATTCTTTATAAGCTAGAGTTAGTACAAGAGCTTTCTTCCTGTGGCTTTTTATTTTGTTTTCCCGTGCCAGACTAAGGAGAACTGAATGTTACCTCCCTCCATCAGCCAAGCTGCTGATTTAATTCAGTCACTGATACTCTGGATAATTTTGTTCAGCTCAAAGTGGGTTTTTTTCCCACTTGTTTTCCATCCCTGCCTTGCCTACCTGTGCCCCTCCATTCCAATCCCCGTGGCTGCAGTAAGGAAAGCAGCACACATTGATAATATTCTGAAAGGACAATGTGGCTTTTTATTTCACCAGCAGGCACTGCGTTGTTGGCAGGTAGTATATATTTTCCATTTAAATCTATTTAATGATAAAGTGTAAAGCAGTGAGCCCACGAGAGGAACGATGGGAGCCAGCTGAGACTGAACAACAATCCCCAACCCTTCCCCAGCTGAGGCTGAGAGCCAACCCAGCCCAGGCAGCAGAGCACCTACCTGTACTCTGGCTGGGAGCATCCCTATCTCCCTGTGCTGCAGGCTTAGACCTCATCCCTTTGGATCTGGGAAACACTGGCTCCCACCTTTTCCCCCCAAAACCTTTAAACCATCTCACCTCACAAACACTTTTGGAAGCAATTTGTACCCGCACGGCGCAGGACACGGAATGGAAAGAGGCTGGATGTCTGTGGCAGCCTAAAGCTGATTACTAATTAGTCACCCACATATCAGCTATCCCAGAATCATTAATCACCAGGAGTGGTACATGACAGCTTCAGAGCTTTTCTAAAAGGAAAGCTGGAAGTACTTCTGCAAAGAACTGTAAGAGTTTATTTTTCTTCCAGCAGATCTTCCCCCTGTAAAATTGGTTCTGAATCCATCGCCCACGCACGCTTTCCTGAATTCCAGTAACATTTTACATTTTCTGGCGTGAGGTTCGGGATAACTTGGCTTTGTTCCTCCTCCCCTCTACCCCTGAGGAGTTACTCTGTCCACAAGAAGTAATAGGCAAAAAATGTTCAGCAGTGGGGATTGAAAGTTTAGCTGCTTATCTAGGAAAACAGGGCATGCCTGAAGTCATGGCAATGAAATCAGTGGCAAAAGCAGGCTTCCTCCTGAGCCAATGCTGAACCACTGCTCCCTTTGCTTCTCCGTGAAGCAGGCAAGGAAATATGTTAGAAACCCTTTTCTGGATGTCAGCAATATCTGTTCCTGTTGCCTCTGGTATTTTTCTGAGGAGTGAGCAAGCCCACCAGCAGGTAGCCTGGCTGTTTCTGGCTGTGTGGAACTAAACCAGCCCACTGTCAGCCCTGGGTGAGACCTGGTGGGCTCTGGATATCCAGATACATAAATAGCTGTATATATATATATCTATCTGTTTATATATATCTATCTGGAGATATATATATATCTCTGGATATATATATATCTGGATATCAGATATATATATCTGGATATCATATATATATCCAGATATATATCTGGACATCCCATTTTCTGTGTTGGTTAATGAAGGTGAACAGAACAGCACTTGAACATTTCAAGTCCAAAACCTACAGGCATTTCAATAAATCCATCTCCACATCTGCACAAGCCCCCGTTTTTAAGGTAGAGCAGCATTCTCTCAGTGCTCCTGTTCCTGCCTATTGCTGTTTGTCTGGGTATTGTGCTGCCACAATTGGACTATTCTTGTTCTAAGGTAGCAAATCCTTTCAGAGGCCAAAACAAACCTCCCCTGGGGCTCCTTTATATCCCTCCTATGACCACTTAGTGCACTTTGCCAGGTACTGCACTACTGTCTTTATAGAATAAGCCTGCCCTGTCTCACCCCTCCACCTGCCACATCCTCCATGACTCCAGAGGCAAACTCTCCAGGCCTCCAAGGTTTTCACCCCTACCCAAATGTTTCCTTCTACCCCAGCCTCACTTTATTAAGGCAATATTGCCTGTGGCCCCTGTGCATAAAGTGCCCAGTGTGGCACTGTCTGCATTTGAGAGGAGTGAGCAGTGCCCCAGTAAGCTGACTTCGAGTTATGTAATATACATATTTGGAAAATTTCATTGGCATCGTGGCTTTTGTATATTTGAAAATTGATTTCGAAGCTATTTTCCTCAGCAATCATGGTGATGCCATTCAAATCATAAGAAGACTTACAGAATCTCAGGATTCAAATGAAACAGAATTGCTGAGGGAAATATTGAGACTGAAACGTTTTTAGTATCTTATAAATATCTGTTTAACAGAACTTGTCTTCATTGTGCACCCACAGCTTTAATCTGTAGGAAAACATTACCAACCAGTCTTAACATCTCTGTGTTCAAAGAGTTTCCTTGGCTGCAAGTCTTTCCTTAGTGAAAAAATACAGCTTTTTCTTGCAGAAGGTTAGATTAGATTAATGGTCCTTTCCAGTCCCAAAATCCATAAGGCTGCTCTCTGTTGTTTGTCTTTGCAGAAATTTTGATAGAGTTTTCTTCCAGCAGGGCTGGCTTGTTTTACACACGACTGAAATGTTTCAGCTGTGAGGGAGAGGACACTGAAGCTGATCCAGGGATGGGAGTTGTGCATCTGCAGCAAATCTGGCATCACATCTGTGGATGCATCAGATGCAAAGGGCCTGTGCTGTGGAGTCCATGCATGCACCCACACTGACCAGTCCTCTGCCAGGTCTGCACCACACCAGGGCTCTCCCCACTGCTACAGCACGTTTTCTCTAAGTGAAATGGGCAAATTTTCTTCAGGAAAAATTCCTGCAAAGTTATAGCACTGCAGTCTTCTGGCTCCCTCCTTTAATGAGCCAGTGTGGCACCTGAGAGTGGCTGTACAAAATACCAGCTCCTTAGGGAGTCTCTTTTGCATTGTATATCAATATAGGATTTGCACAGCAGGATCTAGGTCTCCTATTAAAACTCCTAGAGGTAAACCCACACAAACACTAAATCAAATTTATTTATGTGGATCAGAAGTCTCTATCACAATTCCTGTCTGTTCTGTGAAGCTACATTTGGGATTAATTTGGCCCACTACAATTATTTTCACATCTGAACACATCATAAAATATCTTTATAGAGATAAATTAATAGAGAAGAGCAGAACAAAAATTATTTACTATAAATTATGAAATAAAACAAGATAAAAAAGTAATCTCTGCACAGATGAACCACTAAAATATAATTAGTGAGACTCTGCAAAAGACTGAATATACCTGAAATAGCTTTAACATGTCTTGAATGAGATATGATCTTGGCATACTTTTAAAATCCCTGTTCAGCTCAACCAAAAAAAAGAAAAGGAAAGGAAAGGAAAGGAAAAAGAAAAGAGAGCACATCAGAAAGATTGACTTGTATGGCCAGGAAGCTGAGAAGATTACTAATGGGATAAAGAACCTTCCTATTACAGGTCACTGGTCTGAAGGCAGTCCAGTATCCCAGTACCCTGAAGCACTGTTTCATATTTCAGATCAGAGGACAACGGATGGATGGCCAGGTGGAAGGAAGGAATTGGAAGCCCAGGATTGAAAAGGATGATTGCCTAAGTTAGGCTGCCACAACAATGACCTTATTTTCAAGTCATGAATCATTGTTAGTCTTGCTGAATGGGACTCCTACCACTTCTCTTCAAACTCCCTAAAATGGGTTTGATTTAAATTACCTACTTTCAAAAGCAACACGGTAACTTCAAGTTGTACTGTCCCTTTCCATAATGAACTGAACCCTGGATTTTATGTTTGCACTACAGAGCTATCTGTGATGTAATTTACTTTCATTTAATTCAATGGCCAGAACTTCCTAAGAACACAGTTAGGAGCCTACACACTTACAATGATGGAAACAAGGAGAAAGAAAGACTAATTCCAACATCTGCAAATTGTTTGTGTGCATCTCCACATCACCTGCTTGAAGTCTCAATGATATCATCAGCATGGCAATCACTGAAACATGCCCCTCCCACCAATTAGAACTTTATCAGAAGCTTATCAAAGTCACTTCGATTTAAAAAGCTCAACAGAAAAAATAAAGATGGGCTTGTGCTACATCCTGAAGGTAAAGTCTGTATAAATTGGACCTGCCAGCAGAAGCTGATCTCACCTGTCAAAGTGGCACACAGGACACAGAAAACAAGTCTCAGGCCAGAGATGTATTGAATGTTACAGCCCAGGATGGAGATGCTTGAATTGCAAACGAGAGGCCAGAGTGCCAGCAGAGAGCAGTCAGAGCTATGTAAGCCTCATGTGCCTCATAGCACTAATTAAACAATCAGCCTCATTTTATTACTGGCTGGTGCTCACATAAGCCCCTCAGTTTGGCCCCGTGTAGGAGAAGGGGCTGCAATCCAGTTTGGGATGGAGGTGCCATAGAGTATGCACGGAGAACCCACAATAGCTAATAAATGCTCTAATCCCCTAGCTAGACAAATAAAGGCTCTCTTGCCACAGCCACTGCTTGAGACATGAGCCATGGGAATCCAGGAGCTCAGCTAGGCAGGGAATTCCTTGTGGAGCAGCCCACACGCTCCTCCAGTGAGAGATCCCACTTCACACAGCCCCGGCTCCGTCTCTGAGGTCACCTCAGTGGCCAGTTCCACCTGCCCTGTGCTGAGGGAGCACTGCCAGCTCTCCCTCCCTGGCTCCAGGAACACTCAGCATTTACCTCCCAGCCCCCTGAGAGCATTGCAAAGCTGAGCATCACTCCTCCAAACAACACTGCTCCTCAAAACACAGCACTGCTCCCTCTTCGTGGACAGGCTGCACTAGAAAGAAATGTCTGGGTAATCAATGCCTAGTGCCAGGCTGACACGCTGCAAAAAGTCATGCTGCTGCATGATGCCTCATGTCTGACTGCTATCAAAGTGTGTCAGCTGAGAGGGCCAAGACAGTATCAAAATTGCTTTTCTTGGAAAAAGCCATTACCAGCCATTAAAGAAACTCAGTTTCTGTATCTGTCTCACACCTGGAACCATATTGAGCGAGCTCAAAGGGAAAAACCAATTGCTAAATCATGCCAGAACAGCACTGTCATTACTTTGAGCTGAAATTAGTTATCCCAGAAAGGCTGTTTGCAGATTAATGTTTTCACAGCACTCTGCAAATGCAAGGACTCAGGAGTTAAACATTCTGATAAAAATACTCACGAGGTTCCTCATGTGTTTCAGCATTATTGTCAGACGGGTGTTCTCGTAGGATATGACCAGTTGTACTCCAGGCTTGTGACCAGCTGGCTGAGGACCTAAAAAAAGGCCAGACAGCTTGATTTTTTAGTTAATAGAGGAAGTAGATCTGTAAAATATTGAAGTACACATTAGGTCACATATAAAAACCTGCGTGCTTAAATCAGGGATGAAATTAGCAAACATGGAGAAGGAGTGTGATGGAAGAAAGTGGTCTGACATGCAGTGCTCATTTTCTTTCCTGTTTGTTAACTGCCAGTGAGATTTTCTGTTTGCTAATTGCCATCAATCTGAAATTCAGTGGGAAATTTATGCTTGAGTGACAAATAATTGGGGTGGTTTTTTTGGCAGTCACTGATGACACTATTCACTATTGTTGCAGTTCTGTCTGGTTAAAACATTGGGTTTTTTCTTTTCCAGTTCCCAAGAGAAAGGATAAAAAAAAAGAAAACAGGGAAAAAAGAGCAAGTTTCCTGACCAGTTCCAAAACAAGTTAGAGAAATAAATTCTCCCTTCCTCATTCTGTACTTTATGTGTTCCAGGCTGGTTTTCATGCAACCCATTGCTTTCATAGATTTTTCTATTAAGATGCACTTTAAGAGTCTGATACAATTCCCACTTAAAAAAAAAAAAAAAAAAAAAAANAGGTTTTAAAAAATTCCCCCTAAAAAAAAAAAAAAAAAAAAAAAAAAAAAAAGCCACTCTTCATTTTCCAAGCAAGAAGAATCAGGCTCACAATGTGGAAGAAATGACTAAGCAGATCCTGTCCCATCTTCCTGCTGGAGGCACTGAGCCAGCTGTCTTCACTGCCAAAAAGGTGTGTCCTTGAAGCTGGGTAAGTGATGTGGTTTGCCTGCCCTGCAGAGACAGCAGGGAAACAGCAGAGAAAAGATGCCTTTTACCTCTGCAAACCAGGTAATGGTGAACACAACCTCTCCTCAGTATCTGTCTGACCTTTTTTTGCACCTGAGCAGGGGCTGAGGAGCTGGGCTTGAGCTGTTTTGCACCACCTGGTCACCAAGGACAGCCCAGACACTGCCTGTGAGAAGTTGCCTGGTTTTACTCAGGCAAATAGGGCTGCATTTAATTAGACCAAAGCTGTGTCACAACCACTAATTTACCTGAAAAAGTGAGAACTCAGTCCTGCTAAGCTTACAACACCACAGGGATGTCTCATGAGCTGGGCCCTGCTCTCCCACCTCCCCGTTAGACCAGTGGCTGAGTTTGAGACCTCAGACAGAGAAGTCCTGCTCTCCTCCCTGCACCTTGGGGTCTGCCACTGACACACCAGCCCTGAACCCACTGCAGGGTGACGTAACACCACGAGACAAGACAATACAGTGCTAATTAATTCTTTAAATAGAAACATCTGAGGAGCAGAGGCAGTGGGAAAGGGTGTTGGGAATGTCACAACAGCCATCGTGCAGCAGTCACACACTGCCACAGGAGGCTTTTTAGGGAGTACAGGACTGCTCCCCTGGGCAGCAGGAGGCTTCCCATTGTCCCTCAGCAGACACCTGGGCACTCCCTGTCTCACTCTTGCCCTCTCCTCCCCACGGGTGCCCCAGAGCTCTCACAGCCAGGGTGGTGGGAGCAAGGAATCCACCTCCTCCTGCTCAGCCTGTCCCCTGTGGCTCAGCAGAGGAGGTGGCACGGGGCTGTTATAATGGATAAGCCACGCTGGGTGTATTTTTCTGAAGAAACCAAATGTGTAACCTCTGGAGCGAGCAGAGACTGAAATAACCACTCAGCAGACACAATGACAGTGGTGTCATGCACTGCTGACAGCCACAGAGCCACTGTAATTGCCATTTATCCTAAGGAAGGGAACTCAAATGAATTAGAAATAACACAGCGTGTACATGCAACTGCCATAACATAATATCATTTTTCCAGGCAGCCTGGATACCAACGCTACTGAGTTTATGATGCTTGGAGTGGAATTTCAGAATATGAATCCATCTCAAATTTCTCCCCTTTAGAGACTACAAAAATACATTTTTAATCACATCCTAACTAGAGAAGGGCCTGAAACACTCCTGAAGAATTGAAATCTCAGGAAGAAATCACTAAGCTGGGGCTTAGAAGACCGAGCACAGTTCTTCATTTGTGATTCTCCCTTATGAACCTTGACAAATGACTTGGCAAGATTGTACCTTATTTCATTTCTTGTGCTATGCAAATAGGAACAGGGAGGGACAGGGGATGAAAACTCCATGAACCAGACAATGCTGAGTATTTTCCAGGTTAAGAAGCAGCCCATAAAATTCAATTCCTCTTTTTTTCCATGTAAAGCCACTTCACCATTTTTTTTTTCTTAAGCTGTGAGCCCTTTTGCCTTGAATTTGCAACAGGAAATGTAGAATTCTAGACTATTACACACAGTGTAACACAAGGGCAGTTGTGTTTTAACAGAAGGGCACGATTCACTTGTGGGGTCTGTTAATTTTGTGAATTGCAGTGAGTCACCACGAGTGGTTTAGCAAGAGCAACAGATTTCAGAGGCTAAATTACATCATCAGAATCCAGCTGATCACCGTGCCTTCCCTCTCCTACCAGCACTACCACTGCCTTTGTTTTCCATTAATTTTTACAGTGTGGTGCTTATATCCAGTGAAGGAATTTCTCTGCGGGAGTTGGTTTTATTTTTTCCTTGAAAGTAAGAAATGCAAATAAGTTTCTAACAAAAAAAAAAAACCAAACCCATAAAACAAAGAAAAACCCCCCAAAACAAACAAAAAACCCCAACAACCCCAAAACCAGCAAAAAAAAACAAACAGAAAAAAAAACCAAAAAAGGAAGGCAAAATGCATTTCTAATTGAATATGCAAAACGAAGTCTGAAACACACACTACAGGCACAACTATTACTAAAATATTTGCTCTTACTATGAGAGAAATTGAGTACTAATGGAAAAAAAAATAAAAGGGAAATAAAAAAATAACAGAGTGTGGGAAATCTGATAAACATTGAAGAGACCACTGTTGCTTATATTTCAGAGTAAAACCCAGTTACTGTTAGCTACACTCAGCTGGTATATTTCCAATTTTCCCACACTCAGTGCTAGATCATATCCTCTTTGAAGTCCAGGTGATTTTAGCTTCAAATGATAAAAGAACACACATACAATAATTACTTCCAATCTACCCAGCTTGGGCAGATGGACTTGAGCTCTGCATTTTTGGGAAGTGTCATGCTCTGCTTGCAGCCCAGTTTAGACAAGGACCAAGTGCTGGTCTGTTGCAGGTACAGGACTAAGTTACACTGGCTACAGCTGAAGGAAGAGTTCCCCCCAGGGATCAATTTTTCACTCTCTGGTGTCGATGCAAAAGCTGTCAAATACCAAATGCACCTGTAGTTTTGTCCTTTCTGATTTGTGCCTGTGTGGCCCAGTGTTCTGAGTGGAACTCAGCCACCAGCCCTAGACAGAAATTCCCAAACACTGCCAGTTCATAATCTCTTATTGAGGAACATAAACATGAGAAAACTGTGGGTCCTTTTGTCTTTTCTAATGAAGAAATGAAGGCAATTAACGTTCAGGTTTCTACTGGAGGTGAAATGACCTTCCCAGTACTCAAGTATGCAGTTCTTTGCTTTATCTAGATGGTCTTTCTGGCATGCTGGAGAACTTCCAGCTCCATATTCTACCATTTGTGCAGTGTTTTCCTTAGCAGCAGCTTAAAATCAGCTCTGCATTACGCTCTGCACAACGTTTGAGAAATAGAAACAGCGAGGAAGATGTACTGACAAATTCAATAGGGAAACTGTAACTTATTAATACATTGCATTTCCCACGTGGACTGCAAAGCAATGTGAAGAAACTAATTAACTAAGTGTCCACGCACTGCCATTAGGGAGCTCAGTGTTATTCTGTATTCTGCACCTCAGATTTTTCTTAGACCTTTCTTCTTGGTGACAGCCCGCTTTGACATCTGGCATCAAAGACCACTGGAACCTGTTTGGTTTTCCAGGGCTGGGGTTGAATGCCCCAAGCCAACCATCTGCCTGCTTTAGTTACAGCCTCCAAAGTATCTGACTTCACAGTCAGCTGGAAATGCACCCACTGCCTCAGTGCTTCAGTCCTCCAAGCCAGCCAGGGCTGCTCACGGGTAAATGCTACTAAATCAGGAAGAGAACTTGTGGCAAAAGCTTTCCATCAAGAGTGAGCAACTTCAGAAGATCAAAACACTCTGGGACTCGAGCAAGAGAGCCTTTTTCTCCTCAGGGACTATTCATGAGGACTGTGGTTCTACATGGAGGGGAATACCACTTTACAACCTCCCTGGAAAGGTTGGGTCTCCTTTACAGGGACACAGAACCTGTTCCCCTACTGCACCTCAAGGCCAGAGGCTCACAGAAACCCATGGAGCAATAATGAAACAGAACTGGGGCTGGGCTGTACAGTGTTCTGCCCATAGCAGAACCAAAACTGTCTGAATTATTCATATTTTCAGGAGATATGAACTCTAGAGAAGAGAAATAAACAAGTTTGACAGAAAAATGTTTTTGATAGACTTCTTTCTTCCTTCCTTCCTTTTTTAAAGGGTTTTTCTAAGAGTCTGATTGTGAAATCATTCCTGATATCTGCTCTCACTGCCTTGTAGTGAGCTTGGTATAATGAAATGCTGACAATATCCAGGGTAATGCAGAATTCACCCCACTGGGAGTACTGATTCACTATTCATGTCAAGTAAATTTAACACTGATTTGTAATCTCTCTATTGCTGGGAGCAGAGTACAAATTCATAAATTTTAATTTTTATTTTACTTTAGTAACTGTAATTACCTACAACATTTATAAATTAAAGCAGCGTAAAAGAAAGATGCTGGTTTGATCAAAATTCATAACCTGATCCTATTGGGCATTAATCTTATTTCATATTGATCCTAACCAAGAGAGAGATGAATTTTTTCTTGCTTGAGAGAGAAGTTATCAGACCCATGGAAAGCTACAGCCCATATTAAACTTGAGTTATTTTTCAAAACAGACAAGTATTAAGACCCCTACAACCTCAGAAAGCAATGAAATTTGTGGAGAAAAAAATTGTACCTTTTTTCATGGCAGCCACCTCTTTTCTGTAGGCTCAGTGAACTCAATTCCTCCCCAGACAGACTATGGCATTACTGCAGAGTTCACCTTCAAATCAAGAGTGTTTCTAGGCACCCTCAGCCAGCAAGAACCTCTGGGGCCACTTTGCTCCTCCCAACAACTCCTTGTTTGCTTCCTGGCACCTTGGCATGGCCAGACACCCCCTCCTGCCTTAGCTGCACTCGTGTCTCCTCTGGGTGCCAGCAGTGTGCAGAAAAGGCACAGAACAAAGATTTCAGTGAGCTCACTGGGGCATGGCAGCAGCCTGACTCCAAAGACGAGGTGAAGAATGGAAAAACATCTGTGAAATAGATGTGTTTCAACAGATTTCCCAGGTGGGCAATCAGCACACGCATGGCAGGTCTCCCTCTGATTGCTGAGCTCACCTGCTTCCAGCTCACCACAAATGGTGCAGCACCCAGAGCAACCCAGCCCATGATTCTTGTTTTTACCAGGTCTAAACTCATTGTTTGGACCTCGTGTGCCACTGCTGGTTCATCAGTAAATGATTGTGCTCAATTTTCTAGGCTGAAGAGAGCTGCTCTTGTTCGTGGTTTGGGTTTCGTTTGTTGCTTTCCCCTGTGTTGAGCAAAGGCTTTGCCCTAAGTCTAGAAGTGAAGTATCCAAACTTTAAAAGGCAGAGTTCTTGAATGGGAAATAAAACTTAATCCCCCTGTAACCTCACTGCCTGAGGCCAGAATCACACTAACCTTCCCCAGCCATGTTGTGACCCTCACCACCAGTAACTACACAGTGAGGAACAGATGGGGTTACCTGACACACAGCTTTCATCAGACACCACTAAACACATTCTTGCCTCTGCTTCTTCTTTCTCTTCCTTGATTTTGCTGTCACAATAAAAAAAGATGGCTCATCCATCCTTCAGACCATACTTGCTCAGGACACTGCTGTAGGAACTATGATGTTGCAAGTTATTTCTCAATTTTATTATAGATTCAGTTCGTGGTTTTGCATAAAACTTTTACACCCAGATTCTCTGTAATAATTAGGCAGCTGAATATTTGTGACATATCAAAATTATTCTGGGGCTTTAACTGCCTTGTGCCTCAGCTCACTCTGACATCTTTGCTTAAAGACACCTGCAGAGAGATGCAGCCCATGGACCCAGGCTACACGTTCCTAGCACCCAGGACATCTTTGCATTATCTCCTTGATCCTTTGTAAAAGTTAGAGCAACCATTAGTAATTTTCAATAGTCATAATGGGTTTAATATGATAATGGCATGCCCTAATCAAATAAACTCTGCACAGGGGGAGCCTTCCAAAGGCTAAGAAGCAGAATGGGATTTATTTTGTTCTGATGGATTAAAAAAAAATGGTCCCAGCAAAAGAGATAATGAAACCTCTGTCTGCAGAGGGATTAAATTAACTTAATGGACATGCAAACTAAATATGCAGAGATACCATCCTTTCTGAAATGTGGAAAACTGATGATCTTGGAAACTATCCTATCACTTGGAGCACATAACAACCAGCTGAACTGTTGTGGTGCAGAGTGCAGCTGCAGACTCCTTTATGAGGTTTTATTTTGCCTAAAAAACCGAGTACAGAAGATTGTTATCAGTGCAGAACTAAGGCAGTGGAAGACAATAAACATTCAGAGTTTAGTTTTTATGGTTTATGCTTTGGCTCTTAATGCTGTCGTGTCAGAAATTAGATTAAATAAGGCGCTGGACAGAAGAGGAAAATGGGTTAAGTATTTAGATAGGATAAGGGAACAGTGCAGCATCTCATTTAGCAAGAAGTGAATTACCACAGTCATTAATAATGTATGCCTAAGCATTAACATAATGTTCTGTTATTCACTTGCTCCACTCATTGTGAAAATTACTTTAGAAGTCACCCCTGATTTTCTTCACTGCAAGCACATATTGTGCTTTGTCATGACTCACATCCTTTCCTCCAAAATCTTTGAATATTTCGATTTGTAAAACAAGAAACTTGCCACGGTCTGGGCAAGTAAACTTTTGCTTTGCATGTAAGCACGTTTATTCAAAAAGAAACAAAGCAAGGCTGAAAGGAATATAAGAAAGAGAAAGAAATCTACAGGTGACATTAATAACACATTTTCAAAGACCTTGAGAAATCAGTAATTATTTGTGGGTATCCTTATATCCTAAAAAACCCCAGACCATCTAAACACTTTAGACTCACCTTTGCATAAAACTATCAAGTATTATCATTTCTTAGAAAATAAATAAGATTGGTAATCCACATACCTAGGGTCAGAGCTGATGAATCCTCTGCCAAGGTATTTTTGGACCAATTGAGGAAGAAGCTGAGTACAAGCTCATTCTGAAAGAGAATAAAAATGCTGTAGGTAATGTCCTATGTTGTACTCTGTTCCTTGTATCATTGCCCTCCAAGAAGCTTGCTGGTAATTTTTAATGCTTATATTAGAGTTGGCAATAGAAGGGAGCTTTTCCCCTCTGATCATGAGCTAGGAGCCCAGGGTTCTGTCACTCCCTGGGTTCTGCTCAGGCTCTGGGAGGATGATGGTGTCCTTTAGCACTCAGGGATGCTGCACTGGTGCCTACCTGGCCCCTTTCTGTCAGCAACTTCCAGACAGCAGCAGGGGCCAGAGATTTGTGCTCTTGCTCCATCTCCAGTAGCTCAAGATTTGTATTTGCAGCTGCAAGCACTCTGAGAGAGCAGCCCATCTGTGAGACACAGGCAGAGACCTCTTTGCTGTGAGCTGTGCAGTCAGCAGGAAACTTGCCCTTGGCACAGGACTGACCCCAAGCACCTGACCTCGTGTGTGCCTCCCCGAGGCTCAGATCTTGTGCAAACCTCCCTCCCGTGGCAGCTTAATGGACACTCCTGCTGAAAAGCTCCATACTCAGTTAAATCCCACCAGAAAGCCACAGGGAGTGAAAGGCATGATCATATTTCACCATCCTGCTTAAAAGAGTAATCCACCTCGTGTTCTGCTATAACTTTTATTTTTATGTACTGACCTGTGCTGCTCTAGTGAACATATATAACAGGTAGTTACATTCAGCTGGAGAGTATTAAAACAGTAAACCAAATCCCCAGATTTTGCAAGGTAATAAAAACGTGAATTCTTAAATGGACTCTGAATCAAAGCTGGACAGTAATTGCATTTTATTAGCTTTTCATAAAGCCATATTTCAGAATGGCCATTCCTTAGGATGGTTAGAATTGTTACAGTCATGCTGATGTTACTTGGACTGACACTGTAATGAATGGGTAGGACAAGAGACTTTTCAGATTCCAGCATTGAAATGTCACCATTGTTTTTTTCCAGTCAGTGGAAAATAACGTGTCTCTTATCAGCAAGATGTACTCCATGTAGTATTTGTGTTGTTTCTATTTGACAAGATGTAGCATAATTTGTGCAAGGAAAAAAGAAAAGGAACAGGGTAGTGACAAAAGCAGCTAATGAGGAGTTAACATGTGGTTACAGCAGACAGAGGAACAGATGTGTATGTTCAGATAAGATTTAGAAATCTGGATTTATTTTAACAGTTGCCTTTCATTTTTCACTCTACTGTTTGGAGTTTTTCCTCCCACACTGCTATTTTCTTTAAAAGAAAAATCAGGGGGAAAAAGGAAAAAAGAAAAGAAAGAAAAACCAACATAATTGTTTTCCTTGAATTGAATGACAGATCCTTAAGTTATTAGCAGTGGACTGCCAGTACACCTGTCTGTACTGAGCATGAGTAATTATTCTCTCATCTGATGAAGACAGCTTAGAGGGGAAAGCCCATACACCTGCCACAGCTTCCAGCAGCTTTAAACAGCAGAGTTATTCCCTGGGGGACCTTCACTGGCTCTTTCAGCACAAGTCCCAAGTGCAGGAAATCTCCAGGGTTGAGAGTATATTTTTGGCAGCCCAGCCTTTATTTGACAGCATGAAAATAAGCAGAGAAACTTAAGTGGCCCTATGAGTTCAAAGATCTTGAGAGAAGTAGGCAGGAGATGGAAATAAAGATACACAAACTGACTTGAAAGAGAAATAAAAAATCCCACACTGAGCAGCATGGCGTTCTTTCTGCCTCCTCCCCACCTCCTCTTTCTGCAGTAAATGGAAATGCAGGAACCAAGAGGTTTGTAAAATGGAGGTGCAGAGATTGCTCCAGGCAGTAATGCCAAAATCTCATTCTGAAGGAGAGAAGGCTGAAAAAACCCCAAAACATTTGGTTTAAGTACAGAAGTGGAATTGTGTAGAACTTACAACAGGCATGAAGAGGACAGGCACGGACCCTGCTGGTGCCACAGCTGATGGCAAAGCTTTCCTGGGCCCATCACACTCAACAGGTACTGAGGGGAAGCAGCAAGGCTGATGCTGGCAGAAGGAATGCAAAAACTTGCAGAACAGATCATGTGGCAGGAGCAGATGCAGCAGGTTGTCCAGGAAAAAGTGCTCAAAAAGCAGTGGGGGGCATCTCCTGCGTGTTTGTGGAGACAAGCATTTTGCACACTGTTATTTACAAGGCAGCAATTTCCCCCTGACCTGTGCTAATCTGCCTGCTGCAGGACTCCACCACTTAGATTTCCACCAGAAAATGTGTCAGTGCCTTATGAAGTTCCCCCTTTTTCAGCAGACCTCCAAAAACCACACTGCACTTTCAGGTGACTCCTAAATCTGTGAGACCTCCATCAGCTGATCCCAGTTAATGTGACCAAAGCACAGAATTAAGCCTGCACCTGAGTACACTGCTAAATCTAGATCTATCAGAGCTTTGAGCACATCTCTGAGCAGTTTTAGGGTGGAGAGTCCATTTCTAACCCAGCAGATTTTGTTACACAGAAGTGGCTGTGGGTGGCAATCTCAGAGACCCCGTGAGGCAGAAGGGAAGGCACTGAGGATGACCACAAGCACTCACTCATCCTTTTCCCCTCTGGAATTCTTACCTTTAAATCAGCAAATGGAAATTCCCTAAAATACTGCACCCTTAAGGCTTCTTAGGAAGTCCTCCTATCATTTGTCTAACCATTCTTACCTAATAAAACAATAATCTTCAATAGGTAATTCTGGTATTTTTGCAGGTCACTCAACACACCAGCCCAAACAGCAGCAGACTGGTATGTGTGGTCAGTCTGCCTACAACTCACAGACCTTTTTCCAGCCACTTAACCCAAAAGGCACAAATTCCACCTTTACTTGCACTAGGATACAACTGAAATAAAATATTTCAGTGGCCTTGGGGGGCTGCCAGAGCCCTGCACTACTGCAGCATGGTAGAATTTGTCTGGTTATGTCCATCAGACACCAACTGGAAAAGCACTCTGCAGTTTGTGAAACACAGCCAGACTTCAAGGCAGGTTTAATGTCGATAGAAAGAGAAGCAGCCTCCCCTCTGCTTTCAGCTTTCTTTTCAGCTGTGCTAGAGTGGATTTGGGGTCAGAGAACACCCATGCTCCTGTTGTACTTTAACAGGATGGAGACTCAGCAGGGAAGAAAGAACCCAGAAAAAGCTGTCCTTGGTGCAGCTGTTATAACTTCAGGAGAGGACAGTGGGACAGGGAGGGCTTTGAACCCTCCCATTTTGGCTCTGCTGGATGCCTTGCCACAGGGACACAGGAGTTCTGGGGGTTCAAGGGACCCACACACCCTGGGAGCACTCTGTTCCCCCACGTTATGTACCCCCTTACAGGCACGTGGGAGCTTTTTTCTCATCTCTGCAAACCCCGAGGAGCGCCAGTGAATGAGACAGAAATGAAATATGGGAAGCTCTTATCAAATTGATTACTTTTACAGTGTAAAACATTAGTCACCCTAGAACAATGCTGTGGTCCTGGTTTTTACTGTGTGCTTGAAAATGAGTGAACATAATTTACAATCATTTCCATTTACATCCTCTTTAAAGTCCTTTTACAAAGCCTATAAGTCACTATAAAGCTGTTTATGGAACCTATCCACAGCTGAAACACCATCACTGTTTGCTTACCTGCCTGCACAAGGTTTATCTTCACCTCCAAAGTCCTCAGTTCATTTGGATACTTATTAAATCTTTAAGGACTCAAACTCCAAAAGATTTCTTTTTTTTTTTTTTTTAGTGAATCACTTACTGTGCACCTGCACTTACTATTGTGTTTGACACTGGGGCCAAAACCAGAATTAGTTAATGGAGCTTTACCTTCCTTTTGTGTCCCCAGGCAATGCACAACCCTCCTGCAACAGAGCCATAAAATGAGGAGCCACTAGGGCAGCCCTAATTTATAGGATGAGATTTGGGCTGCAGTCTCCATCCAGCCCACCACTCAGTGAAACAGAGAAAAATATAACAATGGTCAGCAGCTGTCTTTTGTCACAGACTTGCTTTATGCTTCAAGAACATATATTTTTGTCCCCTTCCATGTTACCAACTTTCAGTTCAGTATTTCTTGGTGCTTCACCTCTTTTTGGTGATGTCACTCGGTTGTTTTACCATTTCACGGAGCAAAACTCAAAGATTCTGCAGATTGTTGAGAATTTTGCCCTGCAGATCTAAAAATTTCAGGTGATTCAGTGTATGCAGATGATGAGTCAGTCAGCAGTGGTGCAGCTGGCCCAAAATTAAATATTATTTTGCTGTGATCAGAAATACTGACACTGGTTTGGGACAAGTGGAAAGAAATTAAAAAAAAAAAAATTAAAAAGGTGCTGAAACCTGTTTTTCATCCTGTCCTAAGTGACTCAGTATGACAATGAAGGTGCATCAGCTTCTGCATGTTAGTGATTGATGCAATGAAGACACCTTGTTCAGGAACACAGTCTGGTGAAGGAGTTATTTATAACAGTGCCAACCTGAATTTAAGAAAGGACTCCTATTCTAGGTATTTCTTCAATAAAAGTAACTAAGTGAGGCTTATGCTTTAAGTAAACCACAGTCTTAAAAAAAAAAAAAATCCTTGAAGAGGGATGGACATGAGCACGTTTAATCATTTAAACTGGTCCAAGAACAAATATTTCCACCAACTGGATGTTCCTGCATTTACTGGATCTGGCACTAAAATTCAGAGCTAGAGGAAGAAAAAGTTTCTGTTCATTAAAGAAGGGTTTGAAGAAACATTTAATTCCATTTGAGCCCCTGTGCAAATAAGAAGGCAGCTGTTTTCCACCTCTCCTCCCTCGTTCCAACCATTTAGCAGAAAAGGGCAGTGACATTCTGACTTACTCTTCATTATAATAAAATTTTCATAATCAGAACTTAGTCTGGACTAAAAAGCTTGCACTTAAGGCGTGACCGAGGAAGGAATTTGGATGTAATCTGATTCTTTCTTCATTTCTAGGATTTATAATTACTTGATTGGTAGAACCAAGCATGTAGTCAGTCCTGTGTGGGCTGGACTAAATTCTCCAGAGCAGAAAATGGTGCCTAGTCATTTAGGGTAATGTGTTTACAGAGATTAAAGGTGTTACAAGGGTATTTTATAATGAAATAAAAGCTCTTCTGGTACCTCAGACAATACTCCAGCCTACTCCACAGCTACAATACATTACAGCAATTCAGCATAAAGAAATGACTGCAGCAAGAAAGTAAAAGGAATCCTGTTCTACAGGCAACTGATCTTCCTAGATTTCTTCACAAATTTATGAATTAATTATATATTCCTACATAGTTTTACTATTTCATAGGAATGACAGTTTGATAGTGCTTGAAAACTGAGAACTCACTAAATGGTTTCAGCCAGGCTCCTTAACATTTCAAGCAAAAGGACAAACTTGTCATGGGCAAAGTTGTCATGGGCACAAAAAGGGACAAAATAATTGTATTTATTTTTATCAAGAAAGCCTCCTAGCTTGCCTTTATGCTCAGGCTAAAGCCAAGATGACACCACGATATTTTTAAAAGAGTCATACCAAAGTGAAAAGTAAAAAGAGAAGGGAATACAAAGGCAATTACCCACCAACTGGTCTCCTTGTTCTAAGTGGGTCAGAACACATCAGTATTTTCTAAATTTCTCCCACCTCCCAGCAGGAGAAGCATATTGAAGTAAAAATAATGATTCAATGTTTATGGAGTATCAATAACTTTAAAGGTTATCATCCAGAATTGCAGGTTAGCTGCACGGGGGTAAGCAAGATGATTTCCCACATGCAGCAGCATTTTATGGATGGAAAGAATCTGCTCATTTCTCTGCTTGTTACCCAAGTCCAGCACACCAGCAGCAGCACAGCCCTCACAGGTACAAAATTGCTTTCTTCTCCTCGTGGTTCAGACCTCCAGGCTGTACCAGCCTGGAAAATTCCTCCCTCTCAAGAGTCCCTAAAGGTTTCATTTAAAAAACAGAATCCATACATGGTGATAGTCATAAATAGATAAATAAGTCTTATTCTTGATTAATATAATGCATTGCTGTGAAGGTGTTTGGGATGCATGTTTTTCTCAGGAAACCTTGTGTTAATTAATGTCATCACTGGGTGAGGTGCTCAAGTGAGCTGCAGCACAGCTTCCTAAAGAAGTTTTAAGTTCTGGAACTAACTAATGAAAACATTTACTTTCAAGTGATGCAGCCAAGTTTTTCATGATGGCACACTTGGGATGATGGCATTGACTTCCAAAAAAGCTTTCACTTAGAACCAATCTTATTTTGTGGTTGAGGACCACAGTCTGTCCCCGAGCACATCTGTGCAGAGTCACCTCTGAGCACCTGGGCTGGGGTTGTGTTCCAGTGCTGGGACATGTCCCCAGCTCCAGGGGTGTGTGCTGCAGGCCCGTAAAGGCAGGAGGAGGGACACTGGGAAGCCCATGGCTCTGGCTGAGTGCTGCCCCGTGGGGCAGGAGGCACAACAGAGCTCCTGGGCACCACTGGGAAGGGTTTTTATGCCCATCCCAGGGCTTTCAGCAGCCTGATTTTTCAGCTGGAGGTTAGGGTTCAGCACAGCAGTGCTTGGCTAAAATTAAAGATCCGTGTAGCTTCCAGCAGGCCAGAGCACAGCAGAAGATACTGAGCTCTTCATTTCTAGCCCACGGGCTTAGATCAGCTTCTCCTCAGCTGGGACCAAAAGGTGAATGTGAAATAAACCCACGGCCCTGACATGGGGTCAAAAAGGAATCACAGAGTCCTTTGGGTTGGAAGGAGATCACCCAGCCCAAGCCTGCTACCACAGCAGGGTCACCCAGAGCAGGTGACACGGGGACGTGTCCAGGTGGGTTTGGGATGTCTCCAGACAGGGAGACTCCATGACCTCCCTGGGCAGCTGTTCTGGGGCTCTGCCACCCTCAGTGTGAAAAAGTCCTTCCTCATGTTGAGGTGAAACTTCTTGTGTTTTATTTGCACAAGAATCTACCCAAACCTGAGCAGATTATTTGGCAGTGTCAGTCAAAGGAGCCAAGCACCCAAGTCAGCTGCTCGTACCAAATTATGTGTAACTCAGTGAGACAAAAAGATTTTTATCCTCTTTGGAAATCTCCTCAGTTTCAACTCAGGGCTCAGAGTTTATATTCATATTAAAAGAAAACTTCTGTTTGTTTTCCATATGGACAATTTCCTCTTTAATCTCCATTACAAAGTCACAGCTGGGAAAGCTATACAGTTAGGCAGCAAACTTTTTTTTTTTTCCTCCTGCAAGATATTTGAGATTTTGGAGATCAAACATCCTGTCACACCCTCTTTTGGCTGTCCCTACTATGAAACCCAAGCAGCCCGAGTTTGTGCTGTGGCCCTGAGGCCATGGGACATGACATTATAATGAATAAAAAATGAGAAAACACCAATTTTAACGGACACCATGCATCATTCTGATATTATTGAAACATTCTGGGTTAGGTCTTATGTTTGCAAAACTCTCTTCTACCTGTTAAATACATTTTGAAAAGAGTATTTCTGGGCTGAAAGAATGGAACTTTTCATTTAACAACTGTCAAAATCAGACTTTTCAATATTTCAAAGCTTACTTCTTTTTTTAGACATTACATTCCTCAGAACCTACTCCTTACTGTCAAAAATTCAGTGAATCACTACTTTTCGATGGCAGCAAAGGAAGAGAAGTTTCTCCTGAAAAATGCCCTGCCAGGTCTAATAAACTATTTCTCAGTCATACTTGTCTTTGTCTTAAGTTTTGATGAATGCTGCAATGGCTCCATCCCCAAATGCATCATCAGAAGATGTGTCACTTATGGGTTTTTTTTGTTTTTTTTCCAAATAGGCAATGGAAAATTTCCTGAATCTCTTGGTAAAATGCTACTAGAAATCATGTGCAAATAAAAGAAATACTGGAAATGCTCACATTAGCCAGTTTCCTGGAGCCTCTTAATAGCTGCTTCAGATAGAGGTTCAAATCCTTCACTCTTTTATGTTCAAGATCCGTAAAAGGTAAATGCCATGAGTGGGGAAACCTGCAAAAGAAGAATATTTGTAAGCAGAACTCTTGCACTGTATTTGCTGAAAATATTTCCAGCTCTACTTAACAGAAGAAAGCCAAGACTTCCTAAGAGGTTTTGCAGGTAAGGGAAGGAATGCTTACAGGGTAAGCTTGCAGGTGACATTACAGTGACTCACTTCTAATAATTTGCTGGTAAATTGTCTCATCCTGAAGCACTTTTTCTCTCTAAATAATTAAAAAGTAAATAAATAAACAAATCCTAAAAAACACTTCTTTGCATTTCATGGTCTCTAAATAGATCTAAATAACTCTATGATCCCAAGGAAACGTTGTCTTTTTGCACAACAGATCTCTGATCTCAGCCCAGAGTTGACATATCCTTACCAGAGAACATTGAGCACCAAAGCCTTACAGCAACAATGTGACATTTGATGAATATATCATTGCTTGTATTTTTACCTCAGCTATTTAGAGTGTAGATAAGGTTTTCAGAGTAGGTCCCTGATCCCATATCTAATTTCAAGTACTAGCATAATAAAAATAATATATGAAAACAAACAATCATCACACTAACAAAATCAATCCCAACAACAACAACAACAAAAAGTAAAACTAATGTTCTTGCTGAATTTTTATTAAGATGAATTTAATTTTGGGTTAGTAAATAAATTACACATGTGTAGAATGGCCTTATGTCAATTTTCAAATACATTGGTGGTTGAAAATGTCAAAACCTCCCATTTTTTTACTTGAATTATCTTTGCATTTTAGAGACAATGCATATTAGATCAGTCAGAAGGTTTGAGTTTTAGCAACACACACAATCAATTTATATTAACCTTGCCCTGATAAAGGGTATTTATCTCCCAGGCTGAAGGAGTGTTAGAAAAGCTATTTGTGTTAAATTGCACATAATGGGTTTTGTGATACGAACTGCTAATAGCAGGATTCATAATTAACATGATGCTTTATGTCCTCTCATGTATGAGACAGAGCAAGGTGGAAGTTTTGATCTGGTTGTATTTGGTGTCCCACCACCACTGTAAAGAGTCCAGCGTGTTGTTTACAAGCCTCTTTTTTCTCTGCTATGAGCTTTTTTATCCACCCGATCTCAAGAGGTGTCTGGAAGGTTCAGACAAAGGATCAGTCTGGTTTGTGACACGCTGGGAAGGGACACCTGGGCAGCCTTTAGGAAGGCAGCTGCAAAATCCTGTCGGGAGAACCCCGGCGCTGCTATGAGCTGGTCCGGGGTTAAAGCAGCGAGGGAGCAGGGTGGCACCAGCAGGTAAGAGCTGAGGGCTCCTGCCCGTGGCACTGGGGGATCAGGGCTCAGGGAGGGGCTGCACAGGTGGGCAGGAAGAGGTGAGCCTTGCCTCACAAAATCACAGTGGCAGGACACACAGTGAGGAGGGAAAAGGGGCACGACCCTGGTCCATGGCCCAGGATAAAACCAGAGCCCAGCTCATCTGGCACGCAGAGATGAGATGGCCTGAGAGTGCTCTGGGCTCCTCTGGGGCACAAAAGCCCTTCTTTCAAGGGGTGGGAGAGGAGAACTGTCTGGAAGCAGCTTAAAATGAATTAGTTTGTGTAACACAAAGAGAGGGCTGGAAAGTGCAGACCCTCAGAACAGCGGCCAAACAGAGGACAGAGAAGCTGCTGCTTGATAGCACCAATAACTGCTGCAGTGAAGGACAACATGCACCTTGTGGTGGCACTGAACCCTCCTTTTAAAGCCCTTTCATGGATCATGGCTTTGCCCTTGTGAATGCACTCATCTTAGAAAAGGTGAACTTTCCAACCTGATACTTTGCATCCACTCGAAACGGATCAGAAAAATAGAAATTTGCACCGTGTGCCAATGTCCTGCACAGAACATTGCATTTCCTGCTTGTCTGAACATTGTTCTGTGTATAAATTATGTCACCTGCACGCTTTGCTGGGTGAAAAGATTTTTGGCACTTTACAAAACAATAATTAAACACAGTTAATACCCTCTCAGAAATGAAATGAGAAGGATGGTGCTAGAGTGCAAGGGCTTGCTTAGGGCAGCTGTGTTTCTAACTTTTAAATATGGGCTGAATGAACACATGTCAACAGCAAAATTTCAGATTCTGAGAACTCTGATCTTCTGCCATTTGTTTCTTACAATACACTCATATTTAGCACTTGTATGAAGCACTCTCATCCTTCATTGTTTTCTCCTAATGAGACATGAATATGTACAATTTCAAAGAATAATTGCAAAGCAGAAACCAAGTCCTTTCTGTTAGCAGTTCCAATTATTCTAGCAATATTAAACATTTAAATTTTTTAATCAGACATTTTTAAACTGATTTTGTGATTGCATTGTGGAACAAGGCTTTTTCCTTCCTTTGAAGCATCTGGCATCAGCCAGACTTGGAGCTTTGTAGCACACAGGCAGACTAATGGTCTGATATGGCATGGCACTTTCAGTAATAACTTCCTATAAAGAAATAATTAGGTTTTTATTATTAGAATAAAATTTGGGATACATGAAAATCCTCAAATTAATGAAGTTCTGCTAGAACACAACGCAAAATTATAACATTAAAAAACGTGCCTATCAAAAAACATCATAAAATGAATTGTTTTAACACAATCTCAGGGAAAGATCCTGCAGTGACAGGATACTGCTGGGACTGAATTATGGCAAAAAAGCACTGGAGCTCCTAGAGACAGCCTCAGTAAATGCAGATTAACCCTCTGTGAGTTCTGAAGTGCTCTTTAACAGTGAAAATGTTGCAAAGGATTTTATTCGAGGTAGATTTATCTGAAAAATGACTAGTACTATTTTTGAAATTCACTACAGGGTTTCTGAGGTTTATGTGTTTCTGAAGAGAAATGTATTTCCTTTCAAAGGGCTCTGCTCACCACAGGAAAAATTCATAAACAGGTACTTGCTAAATATTTTATTTTACAACCTAATGGTTAGCGTGCAAGAATCTCCAAATCAAAACCATGACTCAAGCAATTTCAGTATTTGTTTAGTGAAATTTCAATCCTCACCAGCTGCTGCAAACCAGTTCATGTGAGAAAGCCATAATGAATCAAATTGGAGTCAATAAAATCCCCTCAGGCAGGAGACAGATTCTCTAGAATTAACTAACCTTGAGCCATTCTTTCAGAGTGCTTCTCACGAGCTCGGGGGAATATCAACTTTGGATCTGAAATTCATGGACTTTAAGTTCAAACCATCTTGTTTGTGGCTATTTACTTCATGTCAAATCCACAGACCTTTCTCTTTTCCAAGTTCATAATTTCAATCTCAGCTCAGTTCAAGTAAGCTGCTTGTATTTTAGGCCAGCTTTATGTTTTTTTTGTAAACTGAGCTTGAAGAAGGGCTTGTACCAGGTGAGTCAGAAGGGCTGACTAAGAGAGGACTACTTTGTACTCACTGGTGTGTGCAGTATAATGTACATGATATATGCAGAAAAAATAACTCCACTTGTATTTCTAAAGCCATGGACAATCATTACAAAAGCCAAAGCTGGTTTATATAAGACAGAAATAAACCTGGGGCTCACTGCCCCAGGAAACTGTAAAGAAATAACATTCAGAAAAGGAAAAGCAGGAATGGACATGCACGTGGATAGAAAGTAATATTCAGAATTATTGCAACTAATGTCAGCAGATTTTTCAAGAGATATTAAACTGAATGATGTGAGGCACAAAGTATTGGGCTTGGGGCAGGACAGTACATAAGATTATTGTATATTTCTCAGCTGGGATAATGTGCATCAATGTTGTAAAAATGTTCATCATGGTGCTAGAGTCAGAGATTTCTGTTCTGACCCACTGTGAACATTCCTACATTGCTTTAACATATAGATCTTGCCATAAGTTTTGATAAACATCATGAAGAAAGTAAAAAACTATTAAAGGCACCTTTAATTAAGTCAACACCACTTACCCTTTAATTTCAGGAACAGCTCTGTCAGGCCCAAGCTGTTCCCCTTTTGTCCTCTCATTAAAAAAGGAACAATAAAATATAAAACTTAGACTGCCACAATGGTCTGTGATTCAGTTTCTTCTGGGGCTGAATAGAAGGCTTGATAGAATATGTAGCTCTGCCTTTGTGTTTCTAAAAATACACCTGCCGTGAATATTCCCACCAATTATCTGAGCACAGAAGAGAGAACCACTTAACAGCAGAATAACATTCACTATTATGCTGCCTTACTCTGGGAGGGCATGAGATGGGAATTGCTTCTGGAGATGGCTGTGAAGTCTTGAGAACTGGTCAAATGATTTTTCCACGAAGGTGACCACGTTGCAGGTTTGCACCACCTGGATGAGGTACACCTGTGTCGGGGAAAAAGGAGAGGCAGGGCAGAGAAACAATCAAAGAGACAAACTAAAAAAAAAAAAAAAAACCAAAAAAGATACAAGAAAATACATAGGGTGATTTTAACAAAGAAAAACCTTCCTTTAATGTAGTGCCAAGCAGCAGAGAATTCAGTTTGCAATTCATAGTCTTTGCTGCACGGAAGGAGAAACTTGCCTGGGTAGCATACAACTCAAACACTGAAAGATCACTGCAGTGTGTGAGAACTAATAGTGCACCATTAAAGCAGCATATAACAGCCTCCAATTTCTATTAGGCTTCCTAATTTTGTGCCATGCTTTCCTTCTGGATGCTTTAATTAGCTCTTGATTTATTTTTCACTATAGGGAATGAACTGTTCTCCTTAATGGCTCCCTGCAAATATCTGTCTGCCTGGTGTTTTTGCTCTCTGCTAGCTCACTGCTTATGGCACCACTATTCATCCCATGATACTTTTAATGTAGCACAAGCACATCCTCTATAAAGGAAGAGGGAGAGTGCATAAGTTCTTGAAAGAGTCATTAAAGACCCAGGCAAGTGAGGGCAAGCAAAGAACGAAATACATACGGGGTCGGGCTTCTTGCTGAATCCCAAGACGGTGGCCCTTGCGATTGACCTCTCTGTGTCCAGCATCACCCATTCCTGGGGGACAGTCTCTGGAGCTGGAGGCTTTGCAGAGCTCCCCAAGGACATCTGTGCAAGCGTGTGGATCAGGTTATTGAGTTTAACAGGAAAGCACTCCAAACTTTCCTTTATTTTCCTGAAGAACGAACAAACAGAAGAGGCGCTGTTTATGCTTTTTTTTTTTGTTTCCACTCCTTGACCCCTCTTTTTACGGATACAAGTCCAAAAAATCCCAAATTTTAAAGCCTACCTCACATACCCCACCCACACCAGTCACTGCTATTTGCACTGCAGCACATCCAGCCCCTGAGCTCTACTGCTTAAAGGAGTGTTCTTGCCACAGCCTGCCTCAAGGCTTAGCTTGGAGCTGCTACTCCTCATGAGCTGGATACCAACCTTCTCTCAGACATCACAGACAAGCAGAACATTTCTATGTGTGTTTTGAGGAGTCCCAGGGTTGAGCAGCACGTGTTCATTTTGGCGAGCAGGAGAGGAGGCACTGGTTATGATTATATTTATTTTTGGTTGCACTAACCTCACATGGGCTCACACGTGTTTGCGCAAGGCTCTTGGATTCAATTTGTGATTTAGCTGAGCATGATGTGTTGCTAAATCCTCTACATAGCTCTTAAAAGCTCTATCCCTGTGGAACTGCTTAAGATGAATTAAAAAAAAAGAGAGAAAGAAATTTTCTCCTGGTTTCTCACTCCAGCTCATCCTTGTGAGAGGGGAGTCAGAGCACTCTTTTGATTTCCTAGAGTTTTGAGATCTTCCATCAGAAAAGAGACAATAGATAATAAAAACCCCTAGATAAACATGCAGATATGTACTGCAAATGTGGAAGTGAACTCGACTTGAGGAATAACACTACAAGATAATCACAAGTCTTTGAAGAGTGAGATGCAGTACTCATTAGAAAACACTCTCTTGAATTCAGTTGCTAATTGAATTTTAAGACCTATTAACTTCTGATGGTAATTTTTTTGTTTCCCTAATTATTCCTACAGCTCTCTGAAGATATCCTATATCTGTTCTGATGTTATAGAACAACAATCCTTTAGTTTAAAACCCTCTACCAAATTGTCAGGGGTTTGCTGTGTTTTATTTTTTCCCTCCCTTAGTTTTGGATTCTAACTAACCAGGTTACAAGGGCTGACAACACCCTTAACCACCTTCATCATGCCTTGTTCAAAGCTGAGCAAATGCTTCACCTGTCATTTCAAATTAGATTTTTATTCATGGGTTTCTGTGAGTGGGTTGAATATGTAGTGCAATCGTTTGAAATCAACTCCATTCACCACATTAGCCTAATTTCCTTTATCTCAGATGCTCTGGCTAAAGTCTGTATCTTCACAGATGAAACCAAACCAGAAAGAATAAGGAATATTGTACCGACAGTCATCTCCCCAGCTCACCCCCCTGAAATTCAGATTTCATTCAGAATAGTGTGTGAATTTATCATACACTAATTAGGCATAGTAAACTGAGGAAAGATGGATATGTTCCTCTTAATTTAATACAAGGAAAGGTACCTCAGAGTTGATTTGGTTAATTATCTTAATTATTAATCACATTCTTCAGAAACAGATACAAACTATTTAACATATTAAACAAATTAACACTGATGTAAAACAAGAAAACAAATCTAATTTCAAAACATTAGTACAAAATCAATTCAGTGATGACTAACCAGGCTGCATCAGAGGTGAACTCTTCCTTTTAAACTCCTATGTATTTAATTTAATGTGTAGTTTAAACACTTCCTAAATCACTGAGACATTAGGTTATAGAATCTGTAACTGGCCATATTATGGCAGAGCACTTAGGGAATTTGCCACATTACTATAAGAGGCACGATAACTTTGCAGCTAAGCACACTGCATTTTAATTTACATAAAACAGGCCTCAGCTTGTAAATTAGTACTAATTCAGAACTGCCTGACATCAGACTACCACTATTCCTTCCATGGGGCCATTAGGCTTCTAAAATACTTTTAAAACCCAGATTGCTAATCACATACTTTAGATCTAAACAGAGCCATGTGTTGTCATTGTTGCAGATTTTTCCTGTGAGTTATTTGAAATTATTACATCAAAAATCAAGTAAGAACAGAAGTATGAGTTGCTTTCTCCCCCTCTCTGTTTTGTCTGCATGCAGTCCTCTTTGCTAGGGTAGGAAACATGAAGCAAACCTTATTACATGTCATCAACAAAGAATTCAAGGTCTCTTTGCTATTCTGATGCTACCTCAGAGGATGCTCCCCAGCAAGGTGGAACAACTCTGCTTGTGGCTTTCTGCACTTTCTTTCAAGGGCAAACTGGCTAAGGAAACCTTCTTTCCCAAAAGCTGGTTCCTAGCTACATATGGAGCAATGGGGTACATCAAACCCGTGCCTTTCATCTTTTTTTATTTTTGCAGTTTATTTTTGGCCTGGATTCCTTCAGTGACCCAGTTTATCACATTGTGGTACCCGATTCCCCTTTCTGCTGGCATTTTTAGAGCTCATCCCGAGGGCCAGAGGTGGAAGTTTCTCCTTGAACTCTCCCAGATCCCCACACACCTTCTTTTCTCCAGCCACATTATGCTTAGCAATAGTTGAGAGAAGTAAGGTCATGGGTATTCTTTGTAAAAATCCTCCTCTTGCTCCCTGGCCATTACATTGCCTGTGCCCAAAGCTGGCTCTGCCTTCACAAAGATGCCAAAAAAGTTTCTTATTTACTTGAGAGGTCTGGTAGCCCAGGCTGCATGGAAAATTAGTGTCTGATGGTCTAATGATAGCTAAAGTAGGTGAACAGTACAAAGGGTATTAAAAGCACAGGTTAATCAGAAGAAAACTGGAAACTGTCATTAACTAGAGTAATATTAGCAGTGAATCCAAATACTGCCAACACAGTTTTCAGGGAGAAAAAAGCTATTTTCCACATGACAATAACTGCTTACCATGCAGATTGGTGCCTGACCTACTTCTCAGAAAAGAAAGTTAAATATCTGGGATTATTGGAAAGTAATGACTTTCTGCTTTCCACCTGCTGAATTGACTTTGAATTTCAGATTTGGCTTCGGTCTTTCTGCAGAGCTGTCAAGTGACAGTATCAGGTAAAACATGAACAGACTGGCTGGCTGCTTGTGTAAAAGGAGATGGATGAAAAGTTTGGCTAACGTTTTCACGAGTGACTAGTGGTAGTTTGCCACTTTAGTTTTAGGAAGCAGACATTCCTTATGGGACTGGTGTTCTCAGGGCTGGTGCTTCCATTTTTCAGGACACACCAGCCTTTATACACAGCCCATACAACCATTATTACTGACTGGTTATTCAGATCCTAGCCTTGGTGGATATTTCTTTATCTTTTTTGATAGTATCCTGCTTCTCATTTCCATCTAGGCCTGAAAATAATTTAGAGTATAATGAGCAAAATTTATTTTCATGGGATTCTCAGATGTTAATGAACAGTGTTTCATTTATATTCCAAATTCCATTCATGAATTTACCAAGCTCCATTTTAAAACAAGTTGAGTAGTATGTCCCCATATTAATAGAGTTTTCCAGAATATTACTGCTTTCAGCAGCAGACCTTTTATAATATGAATTCCTCAAAAAACAAATTCAAGGAGGAAGTCTACCTCCTGTTTCTTTAGGGCACATACACCACAATCTTTACAAACTACTTGAATGTCACTGAAATAAAGGTTAATGTTGTAGTTTGGTCCATTCCTTTTCAGATGCCAGCAACTTTCACCGTGTTTCACCAGTTTGGGAAATTTTTTGCTGAAATACCCTCAGCCACCTGAGAAACAGAGATTGGCTGACCAGTCTGAGATCAGCATCATGTTTTGGAAGGAGTTTCTGTGGATTGGCCAGCTTGAAACTGCTGGCATTTGTGGTTTGAAGTGGATATGCTTGACCTGGGCAGTGACAGGTAACTAAAAAATGAGTCCATTAATAAATAAACAAAGCAGCTGACCCAAGCAGCACCCTGCTCTGTCAGGCTGCTGAAAATATGCATTGTGCTCCCTTGGTAATTGTCAGATCCACCCTGCATCTCTTATTCATGGGTTGCTATGAGTGGGTTAGATTGCACACTGCAATCAATTGAAATCAACTCCATTCATTGCATTGGGCTAACTTTATGCTCTTAAAACCAGTTTTAAATATACCTCCCTGTGCAGGCACATTAAAAATGTCAGGCAGCCTGCCACACCATGCTGACATTGGAAGGCATCTGCAGAAAACCGTAGAGGAGATTTCTATCCAGAGGTAAGATGGGTTTCCAGCTTCTGATAAAGCTGTGCTGTCAGGGGAAGAGGGAAGGAGGGAGGGGTAAGGATCAAACTGAGTTTCAGGGATCAAACTGAGTTCAGGGCAGATGCTGGAGAGACAAGGCTGTTTGGTTTGGCAGTTGGTGCACAGGACTGAGAAGGAAACACAGAAACTCGTGTTTGACTCTCAGTTGGTGCATTGTTTATCCACGATGTGAGGGTGGGACCTTCCCGGGGGCTGCGGGCTGTGAGGCTGAACGCTGCTGACCCCGTGTGAGGAGAAGCACACACAAACGACACCACAGACTGTTGCACATGACTTAAATCAAGAGTGAGGACAAAGGAATGCAGTGAAACAGAATGTTTTACGAGGCTGAAAGGGGTCAGTACATTACAGCCACAATTGTTCTGCCGGCCAAAGAGGTGACGGCAGAGAACAAATTAACGAATTCTGCCAGGAGCACTTGTGACATCATTCATCATTTCATGTTGGTTTTAGACAACACTAGGGCCAACGGCAGTGTTAGTGCTAAACCAAACTCAGAAAATTGCTAAAAGCAATCCCTTTCTACAGAAATACAGAGGAATACTGTTAGATTTCCACGAGTAGAAGATTGGGATTTTTGGTAGGCACATTATATGATTGCATCTGAACGATTACAATAACTACCTTGTACTTAGAACAAGAAACACCTTTCTGTTGGCAATGCTTAGAATTCCAATGACCACTCTTCTTGTCTATAAAACAGCTTGTAAAAAACAGTGAAGTGGTTTTGGAAACAATCATAGAGAAAAAGGAGCTACAAATTGTAATGGATTTGAGAACAACTAGAAGTTGTGCTAATAATCAGAACTTCCAATTTCCTTGTCTTTCTAAGGACAGTTTGAAAAACAGATACAGGAATAAGTCAGAAATTGACCATGAAAAGTATTTAGCTGGATTTTTTCTCATATCAATATTTTGTATAACAAGGAGATAAGGAATAAAGATGATGTAGGTAACACAAAGCTCACAAAAATCTCAATATATTTACACTCCTAAAGCCAGGTTGGAAAGTGTTTTTGCAGAGGGCCAGTCTCTTCATGGACCCAGGTATCAGGCCATCCCAAAGTCTTTATTTTGAAAAGTGCCTGGATACTATTTCTGGAAGTTAAAATCCTACTAGACATGAGGCCTGATATTATCCCCATGTTCAAACATGTTGAAATGTTAATATATTTTTGAATTAACAGAAATAATGTTCAAATGAATAGAAACCAGAATAAGGAAGAAAAGAAGCTCCAAGAGAAATGAGATCCACGGAAATTCATCAACTAATGGAAAAGGGATTTTCCTCTTGCAAATGAGCATATATAATACAAACATATCCTAAGAATATTAATGAATAAAATATGCACCTAAGCAATACCTGTTGTTTCTATGTGATGCAATGATGGACAATAACAAAGCTTCAGCATTTTGAAGGAAATTGGAACAATAGCTCTGGAGTTTGCAGAATGCATTTTAGGAGAAAATAGTTTCAAATAAGAACAGCACAACTACTTTGTTGGTGTGCAGGAATTGAATGGAATTTCCTTCATTTCCTTAACACCATCCCTAATGAGAAATCTAAGGGGAAGAAGGACATTCTGGCCTCTGAGTCCTACCCATAGTCTCTGCGAGCTGAATGGGATTTCCTAACACAAACCTCTACCAGGCAACAAAGCACCCAGCTCTTCCAAAGCAGTGTTGGCCTTCTTCCACATGCTCTGGCTGAGGAAGACTGCAGTTGAATTCCCACTCTGAAGTCCCTAACCCTCAAAAGAAAGAGTGTGGAGATCCAGCTCTGCCCTGGACCACGTCTGCATCCTTACTCTTCCAGCTAAGCAAGGCTGCAGTGATGCCAAGCCTAACCATAGCTGACCCAGCTGGAAGCTGATCCTTTCCACCTCCAGAGGGGCCCCAGCTCTGAGCTTTGCATGCCACTGATGCAATCTTCACTCTGAAGACTCAGATTTCCTGCTTGATTTGTATGTCCCAGCCCATTTTCACTAACTAAATGAACTGGGTATTTTACCCACGAGAGACAGGCACAACCACCTGAACTAGCTGACAGAATCAAGACTTCTACAGTTTAATTAGAAACTGCATGTTTCCTATTTGAAGTGGAAATATAAGTCTGTAGTTTGGGAATATGTGAAATTTTAAAGGAAAGGATAAGGTGGGAGTTGATGGTAAATGTGAAGCTGTAATTAAATTTTAAAATATAACAATCTTGCTAAGGGGCAGGAGTGAAAGCATATGAAAAAAGCAAGTGTTAGAGGAAAAGGAGCTCAGTGCTATGCTCTGTGTAAAGTCATGGAACAATAACCTTGTTTGACAAGTTCTTCTCTTTTTTTTCAATGAAAGGTCACCCTTAAAGTCTCTAGGTCTCTGCCCCAGCCTTCTCCAAACTTGCTGCCTTGGTTTCCTCAGATTGTAGCAGATTCTAGTGCATGGACAGGAGACGTATGAACAGCACACTTTTAATTTCCCAAAACTTTCATGAGGTCAGAGGAGTCTGAGTTGCTTTGCACGAGTAGAGGGTGCCCTGGGAGTCCTTGGGAAAGGCTGGTGCTGCTCAGGGCAGACTCTGACAGGGAGATTTTGTCTCATGCTGTGCCTGGAATTGCAGTGGGTTTCCAGAGAAGTCTCCCCTCATTCCATCTACAGCATCATCACAGCTACAGCTGGAATTATATGTGATGCAGAGGCCTGACCTGAAAGATCAGGATTGAGGGTCTTAGACTGATTTATGCACATCAGCTGCAGCTCCTCCTCATTAATCCCCAGCTATTATCATGAAGAGGTGAAAGGTTTCATTATCCTAAACAAATGAAGCTTTAAATGTACCTATATTCACACACAAGGCTTTCCAGTGATTGATCTGTTAATTGTTTAAAAGCAAGAACCAGCACTGTTTTGCAGATGGAGAAACTATGGCTGGCAGAGGGAAAGTAACTTCTCTGAGGCAACACAGAAGGTCAAAAGACTAAGAGAAAAAGGAGTAAAATGCAGAAATTGAAGGCTCTTGCTCAGACTACTAACAGGTTGAGCCTCTTTAAGCAGTCCAAATCTGTTTGCATGTGGCTGCTGCATTTAAAAGCAGAGAGAAAACACTAAGATACAAATCAGGATGGTTTCACCATGAAAGCCTAAGAAATCTCCAGGCACTGAGTGACTTGTAACAAGTGTACCACAAATGCACAACTGTTTCTTCCAGAAATTTGAGGAAATTGGTTATAACATGCATAAGGAATGACTTTTTAAAGTAAACATGTGAAGACAAATTATCCTTTTGTGTAATTTCCCTGATTAAGTTTCTCAACATAAGAGAAAAATGGCTCCACGCCTGAAGAAGACAAGGTTTCTGGATTATATTCTGGTTTTACCTTGTAAAGTAGCTTGTAGCCTGGAGAGCTGAGTCCTGAGGACGGAGGTTATCATACACATATTTCAGATCCTGGATGCTGTTTAGCTCAGGCAATCCTGCATGCAGCATCTAAATGTAAAATAACATTCGATCATTAGTCCGCTGTTCTATAGAAAAGAAATTTAAATGAAATGGGCCTAAGTGAGAGAAGAATCAAAACAGTCTTGTAAAAGAGTTTTGCTGGTCTGAGCAGTGGCCCTGATGCCTGGAATAATAAAGTGAATATACTGCATTGTAAACCTTCACACTGAGGCACCTGAACGAGGCGTGGCTCAGAATCAACGATCCATTGCAGCTGTTTATTTTCTCTTCAGATACCATAACCTCGAGGTGTGCATTGCTAAGCCTCCTTCAGATCCTTCTAATGGTGATAAAGGGAAGGTGACCAAATTCAGCCACCTGAGCAATAGTAGCCAGGCTTGTGTTATGCTCACAGTGTTGTCTTAGCCCTAATTCAATTTAGCACAACATCACCCTCTCATCCTGGTTCAACCATCACTGCTCCTCCTGCAAAGGGGTCACAGATTCACCCCCTTTACAGTGAGAGGAGGAGAAAAGCTCCCTCAGACACTGATTCATGGCAGGAGCCCTGGGGTGGGCAGTGAGACCTGCCCTCTGGAGCAGGTATCCTTCCCCATCGATGAGGGACAGAGCTGTACCAGTTAGTCAGCCAGACTAGATTCAGAAACCAAATAATGCCAATATTGCCCTTGCAAACTAAAAACTTGAGGAGATGAGACAGCTCAGTATGTCCAATTGCCCATACAGCTCTCTCCAGGCATTTTCAAATGTCAACAACAACAATAAAATTTACTCACTTCAAAACCTACTGATTTTTCTCTGCAATCACGGCAAGTTGGGAGTGATGGTTTTTTGTGTGTAATGCAGAAAAACATCACTCCTTCAGATAGCTCAGATGGAAATGTATCTGGATTTGCAGTCACCACTGTGCATTTTTCATTGATATTTGTGTCTAGCTCAGACAGAAAGACCCACTGAGTTTTTCAAGTAACAGCAAAGAAGAAAGGAAGCACTGATTTTATTTTAAAGTTATTCCTTCAAACATTCTCAGTGTTTGTACATTTTCTTTTTGGCATTATGAGGAAAATCTTCCCCAGCCCATTCCAAGCCACCACTGGACAGTTAGATTGTTGTCTTCACAGAGTTTTGACTGGCAAGGAACAAAGAGGCAGAAAGCTCAATGAGGTGAATTAAAGTGGGTTGACAGCAGGGACAATAACAATATTCAGTACTGAAGGACACACAGTGCTATTTATCAATATACCTTCAACCCATTTATAAAAGATGACAACAACTCCTGCCCCGACTGGAATAAAAAAAAAAAAAAAAAAAAGGTTTGTTGCACAGGCAGATTAAGCTCCTTGCCCTTCACCAGAAAAGGGAGTGATAAAGTCCCTTTTATTGACTTTCTATATGAAAATATCTTTATTCCAGTAATGGAGTTTGCATTTCTTTAAAGTAGTCAGAAGGTGTTTGTATCCTGCCATCACCCTCTTTGTAATAGTCCACATCAAATCTTTAATGAGAGTAAAGCTGATGAGCTACAGGCATTTACACAGCTGAACTCTGCCAACAGACTCATCTCCCACAGATGTTTCTGCTTCTGAAAGCAATGGAAACTTCATGGATTATTTCTTACTCCCAGTAGCAAATGTCAGTACAGCTTTAGATACATGCTGCTCACCACCAAGAAATAACATCAATTCCCAAACTGGTCCAAAAATCCCTCAATTTGTTCATAATCATGTTTGCTAGAAACCACTAATTGTCACTGATCACCCAGGGTACAGTTTACTATTCTGTGAATATTCTGTGCATTCAGTGTAATATTCTGTGAAGTACTCTGCTTTTTTTCAAAAGAGTCTTATTTTAATTTTTTTTTTTTGAACAATGTTTTACAAATAGCATCTGAGAAAACAGAATGTGGGAGTAGAATTAAAGATTAATGATTCAGATTTCCAAACAGGGAGAGAAATCTTAGACTTTCACTGATACAAACAAGCAGTGATTAGTTAATCTTATCCTTCCGTGATGACATCTGAAATTCTGCATGGAAATGAATTCAAAGTGGAACTTCACAGTCTATTTATTTTTTCCAGAAGTGACCCATGGAACTGAAACATTTTGATATTTACAGTTTCTGACCCACACTCCAAGGGCAGAAACAGACTCACCTTTCCAAATATTATGGGCAAAACCAAGGTTCTCCCAAACCGGTCTCGTTTGTTTAACTCCTTTTGCTATGAAGAGCTCCTTGATGGGGTGTGAGTGTGCTGCCAGTTATTTTTCAATTATGAAATGCAACACAACTGACTGAGCTGCAGCCCACTGACAAATATTAAGACATGTCTGGATGCTGACTTTCAGCTCAGCTCTGTTACCTCTGCTACAAGATCAGCAGAAACAAAAGATGCAGCATGTCCTGAATGCAGACAAACCTGAGCTTTGGCCAGGCAGAGATGGTGATTTCAGAGCTCCTGCTAGGAGCATTTTCTTAATGATGCCCTGTGAAGGCTGGCCTAGAACAGAGGCTGGACAGAGTTAAAGAAAAAAGCAGGGATTTATTAAAAGGATATCCTCAGTGGATACACCTTGGGCAGCACAAGAGCCCAGCCAGGGCTACACCCAAGATGGACCAAAAATGGTCACAAAATGGACAAACAGTCATGAGGTGTCTCACTTTTATAAGTTCAGGTCCATTTGCATATTGGAGTTAATTGTGCAATTATAGCTTTAGGTTATGAATTCCCATCCTCCTTGTTTTTTCTCTTCAGTCCACATTGTTCATGCTCTTGGGCCTGAAATTTGGATCACTTCTCCTTAGTCCCAAGCTAGAGGAGGAATTGTTTTGTCTGGCTACTCTGTGAAGAGAGTTTGCCATCCCCTAATATGAAGCTCAAAACTGCACAGAATCTGAAAAATAGAAAAGCTGAAACCTGAGGCATCACTAACACAGTCTCTATCATCCCAGAGTAATCTGACATCATTATCTCTGCCACTTGCAGAAGAGGGACTGCCCTGGGGACAAGGAGATGGGCAGGAGATGGGGCTTTATCTGCACCACACAGTTTTAGGCATCTGTTCAGAAATGCAGGGATTACTGATGTGGATGAGAACAGGCTGATTCCAGAGGTTCTTTAACTTGGACAGGATCTCCTACAACCTCACTCTGCACTGCTTCCAGAGGAAAATTGTGCTTTATGATGGGAGTGCAGTTCTGTTGCCCCTTTGTGGCTACTAAGCAGCAAGTTCAAGAGATCTGGAGCAATCCTTCCTGCTCCATCTTAGGGAATCTCTCACTGAATCACTGCATGAGAACCCATGGGCAAGATGGAAGTGGCAAGGGGAGAGATTCCTTCCATTTCTCTCGCCCTCCCCCATTGCACAACTTGGAGATGATAAAGTGGTGTTTACAGAGCAACTTTCTGGCTGTACCCCAATCTCAGCAGCTCTGTTTATAAGGCCATGTAGGCTTTTTCATGCACAGACCACTCCCTTAGGTTGTGGGGCCCTGCACACAAATTTTGGATTGATATCTTAGCCAAGCATCTTAGCAAATATTAGTTAATGTAATATTCTTCTTGCACCCATGAAGGGGAAAATCATTAACCTTTCCCACACAAGTAAATAGAGGCATAAATCAGACATGGAATTTGCCATAGCACATGAATCAGTAGGAATACTTAAGGATAAAAACTCCTAGAGGCCTTAAAAAACCTATACAACAGAATTTTAAAGCCTGTGTCAATATGGGCACTGCTCTTTCTTTCCTGTGTTTGCCATCCTAAGAAGGGACTGTGGAAATGTGCAACCCCTCCATTCTGAAGGCATCATTGTAGTGCAGTGCTGCTAAGCACTGCCAGATCACCCACCCTGGGAAATATTTACCTTACTCTGTCTTGTAAACATGAACAGGAATGGTAAATGCAGACCTAGACAAAGGGCTGAGTGAAATCCCTGAATGCAGAACTTCTACACGGCTTCCTTTGCAGTTCTCTGCTATTTTGTAAAAAAAATAATGCAATATAAAATGGACAAACACCAAGCAGCTTAGCTTTCCTTTTCTCAGAAACTGGTACTGGAAGTGGACAGCTTCTTTGCACAGGAAGTGCACCTGATACCCCCTTCAAATCAGAGTGCTACTGGAGGCAGCAGAGGGGTGGTAAAAGGGAAGAGAACCCCAGGGGAAACTGATTTTTGGTTTCATCCTCGAGCTTCTTACCATCTCTAGCAGGTTCAGGAGTAGCTGGCTGTGTTTCCTGACTATATTGTAAGCTCGACAACAAAGCTCCACAAACTGCTGGAAACGCTGTGGGTTTCTCCCACCCTCTGTTATGAAATACTCCATCTCTGATGTGAAGATGAACGGGGCTCGGTCCCTGGAAAAGAGAACAATTACCTGAGAAATTTCACCCAAAATAGCTAATCCTGCCAGACAGTTAATATTTGTAACTCATTATTCACAGTTGTGTTTTTCAGTATTACCTTCCTGATTATTTCACCTCTCCCTTTCTCAGTGTGGAAATCTCTGTTGCTCTGTCTGATGTCACTGACTAAGTGGGACAGAGACAGGTTTGACAGCAAGTGAGAAATCCAACAACTGAGCAAGTGTTTTCTTCTGGCTCTTCTTTGCTTTTCTTTTTAAACCCTCATTGCTTTAATTTCTTGACTCCATCCTGAAAGTGAATCTGGAAACAAGTTCTCTCTTGGTACTGAAATATTTAAAGGCTGTTCTCAAAGAGGGTGGGTTATAAATATCGACTCCCTGCTAGGCAAGAAGGGAATTTGAGAAAAAACCCTACACCTCCACAATCCAACAACAACAAGAAAACCCCAAGGTATGATGCTATCATTAAATATACACCATGCTGAAGAGATGTTTCTGGCTCAAGTTCAAATGGAATATAAATACATTGTCTTGTTTTCCTTACAGTTACTCTGTGTTCACCCCTGGGTAAATAAGGAGCAGAATCTGACAACATGGCTTGCCTTTTTTTCTTATCACCAGCATAGTTTGTGGCTGTGGCATGCTATTGCAGAAGAAAACAGATTAGCCAGGCTTCTCCTAACAATCCTATCGTTCAATAGCTCCAGAAAGGCCTGATAAACTGCATCCTCACACAGAAAAACCTACTGCAGTGGTTTACTCATCCCAGCTGTGTACTCAGAACCATGTAAACAGATTAGAGGGCTCCACTCCAAGGCAATATTCAGTGTGTTAACCCTTAATTCAAAATAAATTTAAATAAACTCCATGTCCTTGGTAAGTTCAAATGCACAAGTAAATTTCAGGATGTCTATTTCTTGCTAAAATCTCAAACGTGGGCTGAGTCAACCCACTGCTTCCTGATGAATTCATAATTGAGACAGATGAGCTTTCCTGGGAGTTTTCCTCATCTTCCCATAAAAGTGCCTGCCTTACCTTACTGCAGAAAGAAAAGCAAGTTGTCATGAGATGATAGGCTACAGCTGGAAGTTTAAGTCACAATAAATGACTGGAAATCAGGTGGATTTCCCACTTTTATGTTTGGAAACTCTTCCATGGCAGCCAACATTGCATCCACATCTCCCATGGCTGTCTTTCACCTCCAAGCAGTCCAAGCCACTAGGGTGGCTTTAAACAAAAAATATTATTCAATTCAGCAAAGCAGTACCAGGCACGATGAAGGTCCACAATAAAAATTCTTGCCCTCCACATTTTTCTGTATGGTGTGAATTCACATTTGGAGGGTTCTGTTGAAGTGTGACTGTTACACAGTTATTGTGTAGTTTTGTGCTGTAGATCTCAAAGAACTACAAACCTGTGTCTATTACTGATTTCTGAGAGTTCAGGTTTTCCCAGAACCTTCTTTCACTCATTCATTCATCTTTCATCTTATCTTTTATCAGTGGTATTTAAAATAGATGTTAAGTGTTAAATAAATTGATGCAATTATAATAATGAAATTCAATTTGTTGAAGCCCATAGGAAAGCGAGCAAGATGGAGAAAATTATCAATGTTAACATCTTGATGTATATGTGGATAGAAGGCCAATCTAAATCCTGATTTGAAAGCATTTTAGCATCTCGAGAATGTCTAAACCCCAAATTTGTTCTTGGGGTAAAATAGTCCAAGTCAAAAACTAGCACTATAAATATGATGCATTTTGTTCAAAATTCACATTTGACTTCTGGTGTCCAACTGCACCGAGAGATACAACTACACCATGAAAACACAGCCCTTTCTGAGCTAGTCCAAGTCTCCCACATGGAGCTACTTGAGCTGAAAATAGATACTGCAATCAGAAATTACTTTCCTGGAAGAAATACGGTGTTTAACATTGCTGGCTTGGGCTGTGGGCCAACGTCCCCATAATGCAATGACTGCAACATTAGTCATTTCTCTTACTGTTGTTGCTAAAGGGTCTATGTGAACACACAACTGATATTCTAATATTTACATTGTTTATAGATTAATTTTACTAGTGGGGATGACTGAAAGCAGCTTTAAAAGGTTCTTAAATTTCTCAGTATCTTTTGTGAATATGTTCTAGGGGGTTAGGCCAGTCCTCCCTTGTCAACATGCAAAAATATGATGTAGGAATTTGATTTCTCCAGTTCTGTTTAAGGTCTTTTGCTGTCAGAGCCTCTCCCACAGCTGAAACTCCAGTAAATAAGCTGGCTGTTCACAAAGGGAACACTTTGCAATGTAAATTAAAAATAATAATAAAAAACCCCAAAAACTCACATAAAGCCAACTTAGAATATGGGAAACAAGACCTACTAGAAGGAACAACACAGCCATTTCTCACAATAGCATTATAAAATAAAGTTTCAGTGGGAAGGGACACTTACCCCCTGGAACAGAACATAAAGGATTCTGAAAAACCAATTGACAGCATCAATGTCTGTGCACAGATGTAAAATGTTCCTCGCCGCTTTCACAAACTCCTTTGGATAATAATAAACTAGAAGGGAAAATTCTCCAGCAAAATTACAACCAGCCAAGTCCAGTCACCGTCCATCATGATGGGAAAATTCACATCAGCAAACAGAGGCTGTTTTAGCCTCCAGGAGGAGAAAAGCAACGCGTGCCCTCTTGCTGCATGTACCACACCCCATGCAGATGAGCCTCACCCTGGTGCACAGGCTGAATTTCTGTATTTAAACCAGGACATCTTTAAGGGGCAGCCTTTTCTGGGGCAGATTGCCAAGGTCACATTCCATTCTGGAATTTATTGGATGAGCAGTGCATCCAAAGGCCTGGTAACAACAGCCTTCACTTGGACCTCTAGCTATCACACAGCTTGCTCACATGAACTTACCTAGAAGTTACAAACATCAAATATTTCTTACCCAAAACACCCTCAAGATCACAGCTAAAGCCTATAATATTTTATATGCATGAGATGTTTGATGACTGTGTAACAGCCAATGGGACAACAGCCCCCTGGAAAAAAATCTGTATTGATACAACTTGCTGCCTCCATCAAACTGAAAAAATGCCTGGTATCAGTTTAAAAAAAACTGGTATGATGAAATACTTCCAAGTAAAAGTCTTTTACTGTATCTCTGTAGACCAAAAGCCTTTTTTTTTCTTATTTATGGTGTGCTAAAGAAATATGGAATTGAAGCATTATTGAATGACCCCTATGTGCAATTATAATGTCTGGTACCATTATTTTTAGAAAAGCCTCACGGAGAGAACTAGTACAGCTTGAGATTGACCAAAGATGCACAGCCAATAAACCCCCCAAAATCATTAAAGCTTCCTTATCACATCTTGCCTTCTCTTTTCTTTCCTTTTTTCTTTTTCCCCCACTAAAGCCCTAGATGAGATTAATGAACCCTTTGGTTTTATGGTAGAAATCGGTCAAAAAGGCAATATTCCTGTTTATGACAGAGTCTGTTTGCAGCCCTGGACTTTAAAGACTTATACTTTACTATGGCTGTGACAAAAGAGTTTACCCAAGCCATTCAGTGAGAAACAAGGCTACTTCATGGGGGTTTTATTCTTTTTTTGCTTTTTTTTGTTGTGCTTTTAGAGATTTAAGGTTTTCATGGGAATGTGTTTTGCAGTTCCTCTGGAGATTATGACTGTTTGGATGATAAATCATGAGAGGGGAAAAGAGAAAGGAAACCTCAAGGAAATGAAGAGATCATCAGGCAAAAATAAACTTGGTCTGGGGTGATGGGAACATCTGCTGGGACTTCACTGTGGGCTAGAATTATGCTGCATTCCAAGAAAACCAGTAAGAGCATCAGGATTTGTTATGAAACACTAGATGTACACTGATTAACAAAGCTTGTAAGGTCAACAATGGTTTCAATTTTTCCTACTCTGCATCCCACGGTACAGAACATTTAAGAATGATACACTGACTTCTTTTTATATTAAGTAGGGAAAACATATGAGATAACCAACAACAAATGACCTTTGCTCTGATCCAATCTAAGCTTCCCAATAGTGCACTTATGGAAAAGTCCAAGTCACAGACATTAATGCAAAGATATAAATCTCTTGTAGCCCAAGTTTTCCGATGGACAGTGTGTGAGAAACCACACAAACCTCTTTGCAATTTAAAAATCAGCTGCTCAGCAGCAAAACCCTGCTTTAAAACAATTCTGTCTGAGTCAAGAGTAACTGATAATATTCAGCATGGCTATGAGGAATTTAGATGTATCCAATAAAATGGGAAAAGCTTTTAGGCAGTTCTTGACTGCTGACATCCTTTGCAGCAAAAGCCAAATGCTCATTGAAGAACACAAAATAGATGAACATGAGTGCTTATTTCTCTAAAGCCAAGTGAAAATATTTAATCATAGTAATCATAGACATTTGTAGACAGAGTAAAAAGCCATAATCAATGGCACTCCTTTTATATATTAAATAATGAAACAGGGAACAACCACACAACACAATTCATCACCAGCAAACATAAGGAAATATGCCTGGGCCACAAGACATACTCCATTTTTCTTCTTATCAGAACAAGATCATAAACATGCTTCTGGGATTCTTATCTAGCCTATTCTCAAAGATTTTTATGATAGAGTTCTTCTGCAACCTCCCTATCAAATTTCTGTTTTAGGATGTCCCCTCACAGGATTTTTTCCCCTAATGCATAACCTAACTCTTGCTGTGCTTTCATCTTATTAATTCTTGCTCTTTCCTAAGGGAACATGAAGATCCCATCTTACAGCAGCCTCTAAAATATTTGCAGACTATTACCATGTCTTTCCTCCATTCTCTACAGACAACTGCTTCCACCTTTTCTCACAAGTCTTGTATTCCAGATGTCTGATGATTTTAATTGCTTTTTTTCTGGACTCCTTGTAATTTCCCTGGGCTCTTTATCTTTCTAAAAGCAAAATGCTAAAAAATATTCCAGGGGAAGTTTCCCTGATGCAAAGTGAAACAAAATTATTACATCAAATATCAAGCTTTTCCATCCAATATCTTATCATCAACTGGCATTTGGCTGTGGAAAACTCTCAGATCCCTTTCTAAAATCTGCTAAATCCAAGCTTTCACCACCACCAAAACCTTGTACATAGGGCCTATACCTAAAAATGAACAAACACATTCTCTACCCCATCATAATGGTTTCATCATTATTTTCATAATGATGAAAATACTGAAAGATGCCACATATAAAGAGGTTCCACTCAGTATTTATTAGCTCAAACCCTGCCAAAACTTGAAAGATGTCACTAAACTGGAGTAAGTCACCAACATCATGGTGGCCCTTGTCTGTGAGGAGAGGCTGAGCAACGTGGGCTTGTTTAGCCAGGAGAGGAAAAGTTTTCAAGAGGCCAAAGGGGATTTTCTTTTATCTATTCTAAAAGAGATGGATCCAGACAAGAATAAGAGAGAAAACTGAGCCAGCTGAAGTTCTGACTTGCCATAAGAAAAAAAAAAAAACCCAATAACAAAAAACCAACCCAAAAACCCCTCACTATGGGGAAAAGTAAATATTGAAACAGGTTGCCTTGGAAGATTATCCTGGGAGGTTTTAAGATTTAGCTGGACACAGACTTGGGTAAACTGGTCTGAATTTAGTTCTGAGCTCATTCCCATAACAAAGAAAGATTTCTGAATGCCCTGAGTGTCCTTGGCTTAAGTAAACTACATGTCCTGGACAATTAAAACTTGCATCTAATATTCTTCTACCTACATTCCTAAACTAAATAACCAGACCTATATCAGGTAACATGGTTTTAACTCTATATTGTGCCATTTCTGCTGCTGTTTGACATATCTACTGCAAGAAAAGATTTCAAACTACACATCTGAAATTTCATTTCTGATTGCAGTTTTACCCACATTATTTTTTTATATTAATGTCTACCTTTAGAGGCAGAAACATTAAAGTAGAAAGAATTTCCTGAATTCCTTAGGTAGATAGTTCTTAACCTATTATGGCCTTACTTAGCCATTAAGTTAATTCTTCTTTATGTATATTGAGTTTGTTAATATTATTTTTTACTATCACAGCCTCAACGTTAGCTCTTCAGTCAAATCACTGTGTTGAACGCACCCACTATTTTGATCAGCCATAAAAGAAGCATTTCACACACTGGACTGTCCTATTCTGAAAGATTTATGTGTTCCTGTCAGCAACTGAATTGGTGGCACCGAGATTTAATCATGTTTAATGGACATAGTGGAAAACAAGCTGTAGTCCTGGCCTAAGCTAAGGGCTCTGATTCATGGCTCTGTTACCACCGAGTTTCCCCCTGTAAACTGAGCCAGAGTAGCTGCTCATTCCTGCCCCTCTCCAGAGTGCAGGGAATGTGACTTTACTAAAACCCCTTTCACTGTGGGCCAGGGGAAGCTCGTGAGCGGGCGAGTCAGGAGATGTGAGCCCAGCTGGACCCCTGGGATTGCTGTGCTGGCAGGACAGGCAGCAGGGCTCTTGGCAGCTGGGCTTAGCTGCACTCCCAGCTCCTAGGACAGACCCAGAACCTGCCACAGGGACCCAGCTGGAAGCAGGGAAGCTGGCAAGGCTCATAATGGGAGCACACAAGCTAGGTGGAGGCAGCTCTGGGTGGATTTCACTCTGGCTGCAGTGCCCAGGCTCTGCTGCAGCCCGAGCACAGAATTTACTCTCTTGTGTCACAGCTCCAACCATCCCGTGCAGTCAGCAGACAGCGTACTTCAGAAGATCCTAAAAAGATCCTCCCTGAAAGAAGGTCTGCTCTGCTTTAGGAATACACATTTCTTGAATAGTTTCAGACATTGTCCTGTTGCCTGTGTCCAGCTGAGGCCCTTTTCAGCTGAGCTGGGCTCCGACAGACACAGCTGGAGCAGCCTGCACTCAGTCAGCAGCAACCAGACTGCAAAACAGCATCGAGGTGAGTTCAGTCCTGCCACACTTCACCTTCAATACCCGTATTTGACAGTGCCCAGTGCAGCATTCCCCATGCCTTACCCCATTTCCTACGACTATCCCATTCTCTGTTTGTTAGAGTTTATTACTAACACTATTGATAAACCACTCAAGAGTTAATTCACAAGGAGATTGGAGCAATTCCTCTTGTTAACAGAGATTGTTGGACAATTGCTTTTTGTGTCCTGACTGGCCCTCAGCAGTGCAAAAGATTTTAAAAATGAGACCTAAAAGGTGCTTTAAAAAAACCAGAACAAGCAGGGTTATAAGCCCTACCCGTGGAATATTCAGCTAACAGGCCTTTTCAGTATGAGATGGATATTTAAAAACACAGTAATAGATGGTTGCAGGGCATTTGTATATCACCAGGCAACACAGGGAAATAAACCAGTGATGAAGAAATTGAATTGCAAGGAAATTCCTCGGGGCAGGGGATGAAATCTTACATGAATTAAATCCATCAGTGTGCTTTCCAGTTAAGGATGAAGGACAAAGGCATAGTATGCAGAGCAAGCAAGAGAAAAAAAAGGAAAAAAAAGGAAAAAAAATGTCCAAGAAACAGAGATTAATTTAAAAGTGCTTGATGTATACTTGACTGTGCATGAGAAGAGCTGCCCCTGAATATAAATGTACATTTCAGTGTGTGTGAGAACAGCTCTCTCCAACATAAAAAAGTGTGTATAGAAAGCTTTCAGAAAGGAGTGATACAATACAGTGTTTCTGATGGGAGCAGGGAGGAGAAAATACACATCTCTATAAACAGTTACACTTTGAAAAGGATAATAAATAAAACCATGATGTCTTTCCTCCCTTTTCTTTCTGTTTTTTTGTTAAACTTCCCGTCTCCAGAGCCATATCCTATAAAAAATCAGAGGGTGGCTAATAGAACAAGGAGGGAAGAGGAGAGGAGGGGAATTTGATAGGAAGTCACTTTAAATACCTCATGTGCAGCCAATCCCCCAAAGCATTCTGCTGATGGCTCTGGAAGCATCAAGCAACTTCTCCAGCCCACATGACTGTTAACAGGAATACCTGATAACTTCTCCAAGAAAGTGAAGATGGGAAAGCAGTTTATGCCACCCTTGGAGTGAAGGAACAGCCAAGAAGGATTCTGAGAGCTGCAGCAGACAAGAACTGGTTTCCAGGAAACTCAGCTCAACAAGAAGAACAAGGCACTTGCATGAACAGAACAGGACATGGTCAAATCCACACAGTTTTTTCCATACAGTGCCTCCCTTAATTGTCTGAGTACTTGGAAAAGGATAACCAGAAAAATTGAAGATATGGAGTGGGCAGTGAACATAATTTACTCTGATTTCAAAGCATTTCAGTTGCACTCCCTCCATAAGAGACTATTACTGAAAAAGCCCCAAAACCCAAACCCAAAATAAACAATGAAAAAGGGCAAACTACGATCCAGAGTCAATAATCAGAGAAAGCACCAGGCCAGCAAGAATAACCCCCTACCCCTCAGGGCAGAGACCACAGAAATGCATCTGAGCCCCCTGACTGCAGCTTGTGCTGTTCACGTGTTCCCACACTCAGGCTGTGCTTCTGCTGTTCAATTTGGGACAACCAGAGGCACCTGACTTGCAGAAGTGATGGATTTCTCCCCTGATAAATTCAAGCCCCTTTAGGCCTTGTCACCTTGGAGATGATGCTGCTTCACCGACGGGTTTTTGTGCATATTTCCCCTTTCATTTTTTATGTGGATCACAGTCTTGAAACATCTGTATAATCTTGTTAAGATCATTTGGGCTACTAAGGTGCTTTAAGTCATGAAATGAAATCTTTCCAGGGTTTCAGTCAGAGATTTTTGGAGTGTGGCATGCAGGAAGGGCTGAAAGTGAATATTGGTAAAGAATTAGGAGCTACCATTTCACAGAAACCAATATATCCAGACCTATCATGTCAGAAAATTAAATATAAACTACAGAGAATGAATTCTAAACACTGAAAATACCCACTGAAATCTTCCAACATCTAATACAGGTTGGTACAAGTTTTCATGCAAAAATTTAAAAAACAAAAAATGATTGTATTTTTAAGTTTTTTACTTTCAAGTTTTAGACTCCATATGAGTACTCTAAATAAAGTTTTAAAAGGGTAAAAAGAAAAAAGCAAAATGTGTTATTCTTAAATTCTTCCTTCTTCCCCATTTTTCCTTTCTGTAAGAAAAAAAGAGAACAAATGCTGATACAATACAATCAAGAGATGCAGATACAACTTATTTTTCCATGTCCATATGCCAACATTTCTTTTCTAGAAAGAAATACCTGAAAAGATTTTTTTTTTTTTAAAGAATCAACACTTCTAGTGAGACATTAACACACATTTTAGGTTGTTAACACTAAAGATGAAATGTGTTACTTTTAAAATAAAAAGAGGCACTTCTACATTTCTATATACTCAGATGTTCTGAAATCCTTCTCAGTATAATAAAACACCAACCTAGGAAGAAAGTGTGGGAAACATAAATTTCCCATATTTTTGAAGCTTCCCTAATAACTGGAATTTCCCAAAGGAATAGTTAGGCTGCCTCTAGCAATTAACTTCGTAGAAGAAAACCAGCCTAGCAGATTTAAATTCTGGGAAAACCATGCCAAGAGCCAGGATTAGTTTGGCAAAGAGACAAGAGGGTCTGTGTGATTCACATCAGGGAAACGAGAAGGCCAGTGAGTGCTGGAGGTAATCAGGATGAGAGGATATTTAAAGGAAAGAAAGGGCACTGATGCTATCAAAAGGTGGATTTACAGTGTGCCATGAGCTGCACGACTTCGTGTCCTGCCACCAAGTCTCACACTTCACACCACTGACTGAGAAATCAGAGGTGACAGTGCTGGAAGTGACTGGTGGTGGGGAGGGTGTGATTGACTGCTGAATTTTGGAGGAGTTCAGTTAGCACAGGATTTAAATAAATCTCTTGCTGCTTAATTCATGGAGGAAAGAATGTTCAAAAGGAGCTGGTCAGAACTGAAAGGAAGAAAACAAAGGCAAGCAAAGCATGGCAGGTAAAACCTGATGACTGACCTAGTCCTGGTCCTGGCTGATAATCTGGATAACATTACAGCTATTGATGTGTGAGAGGGTCTGAGATGATTACCACAGGACACTCAACAGATGAAGAATAAGGCAGTTATATGAAGAAATTAAACAAGAAATATTTCTTCGTACTGTTTGAAGTATACCTGCCTGTTTTGGGGGAATGTAGGGTGAAAAGTGGAGGCTGGGTTAGAGAATGAAAGGAGCATTTTATAACTGCTAGCAAAAGGTGGCATTCAGTGTGATTAAAAAGAAAAAAATAGGAAGAGAAGATAATGAAATCTCACGGTTCAGTAGGAGAGTTTCCTATGGGACTTTGGGAATAACTCTTCTGCAAGCACTGTTTTTATGCTATTGGTTAGACAGATCATAAGTCTCCCTCCAATACTTCTGAAATATTAGCCCTAGATCAAGGAAAAATGGGTTATTAGCACTATTTAAAGTTTTTAAATAGTACTAATACACTGTGAAGGCACATGTAGAAAGAAAGTTCCTGATTCCTCTTCCCTCTCCCATCAGGAAAGGCAGATTTTTGACTTGGAGCCAAAACTGAGCAGATTTATTGGATATCATTTAAAGATGAGGGCAGGAATTAGAGAAGTTTATTTTTTATGGTCTTCACAAGTAGGAAGGCAAAAGTGAGCATGACTGGATGAATCATGTCAGCTCCAAGAGGTTCTCACTGGATGTGAGAGGAAGAGCTGCAGCCCATGTGTGTGAGCTGCCAAAGCACTCCCTGCACTTCCCTTCCATCAGAAGGAGGACTCCACGTGCAGGACCTGTCCTCAGGAAGTTTTATGAGGAATTAGGTTTTTCTAATGGCAAAAAGCACTCCCTGAGAGCAGGAAATGGCAATCAGCTTGCAAAGATCTGTGAGGAATGATTGTTTTATATACTTTTAGACATTCCTTGTCTGTAATCCTTCCTTCATCTGCATAGATTTCGTTTCACACTCACACACAAAAAAGATTTCTATGATGTGTGTAAATCCCAAGTACAGGGATTTGTATCAGGTGCTTTGCATTCTTTAAAGCTCCTACAGAACCCCAGAAATGGATGTAGAATATCTACTGTACAACACTCCCCAAGAGCCAGCACTAATAATTGTTAGGTTTGGCAGCACTGTGCTGCTGTTTTTTTCAATATTATTTTAGAGTATGATATTCTGGGAGTGCAAAAAACTCAAATAAAAATCTAACAAGGACTCAAATAAAAGTGCAATATAAGAGCTGTTAAAGAAACCAGAGGCCAAACCTGTTTCAGGAATTGCCTTGTGGGAATGAGTAGATACAACTAACACTGAGAGCTTCAAATTTTGAGAGAACCTGAAGTATGTGACGTGTAAAAATGTGATGTCCCTGTGTTCCTGTGTTCCAAATAATACGTTACATTTCATGAAGGTGCATACAATTAATAAGAACAATAGTCATTAACACTGTGTCACTAAAACATTAATACTGTATCTGCTCAGTTTCATGTGGGTTTGAGGAAAACAATGATTATCCCACGGTGTTTGCATCCTGCTCTCATGTGGGAGACCCAATTTTCCTAAGGAACCATGAGGGCAGTCCAGGAATGGAGGTCCTAAACGTGTGATTTTATTCTGTAGTTTAAAAGTAACACACTGCATTGAGAAATGGGAAAAGAGGCTGCTCTTTGTGGAAGTGACTATATTTTAAGTTTTCATAGATTTAATAAGAAGGTGTAGTATAACTGAGCTGTAAAACAGTAACATTAATATCTATTTTTATCATTTCTATTACATCATATAAATTTGGTTGTTGTGTCCCCTCTTATATTTGCTTCATCCTGTTGTTCACTCAACGAGGTAATTTTTTGTTTATGTAAAATTATTACTCAAGGAAATTCCTGCTAGGTTCCAATAGTTCTGTTGTAGAGAAGGATGCAGCACTTGACAAGGAGTGTGCCTGAGTGTGTTTTCATTACTCTGCTCTGCTTTATTTTTTCCACAGCAAATAAGGAGGATTAAGGGTGCATATCTTGAATGATGGATGATAATTCTAAGCACTGCAACTAAATCTTTTGACTGCCTGACTTAGAAGTACTTATTATCCTCATCAGCTTCCCTCATATCAATACTCCCATGCTGTTATGTCTGTCTAACACACTGAGAGTCTAGAGAAGGCAAAGGCCAGCTTAACCAAAAAAAAAAAAAAAAGAAAAGAAAATTAGCTCAAACTTAATTCTGATACTTGTTCTGGAAATTTTTAGAAAACACAGATGAAAGACATACACACACTACTCATCTTGTCACTAAAAGGGATCATTCATCCATTCTTTACTCTGCTGTAACAGCTCCTTTGTGTTTTGGACATACTGGCATTACCTTATCCTTTTTCCATTTCAATTCATTCCTTCATAATATGTTCACATTAGAAACTTGGATACATGACCACACTTTTATTTATCCTTAGCAAGGCATAGGTACATCACACCTGCAAAGGTCATCAGATATTTGCAAAACAACCCCCGAGCTCAGTGTGGTTTGATGTGGAACTTCAACAGACAATGAAAATTGAAAATTTACCCACAGAGGCATAATTTAATTATTCTCCATGGTTATTTGGAAAATTTGGTTCCTTCTCTGAATATGGGAAGAAAGTTGTCAATTAGATAGATATATGGATTTGGATCCATTTTAGGAGCCCTCCTCTGTTGGGGAAAAAAAGCAAAGGACATCAGAATTTTTCTATTCTGGTCACTGCTGAACTACATCATTCAAATTCCTGACCAAACAAGGAATTACATTTTTCTTTTACAATGAAAAGGGATTTCCAGTCATTCCTACACTTTTTAGAAGTTTCAAGATACACCAAAAATAAGTTGTTTTGGAAAATAAAGGAAGAAAACAAAAAGAAAATCTCATTTCTATTTTTTTTATGGGCGTTGAGAAGGCTGTGAAATTTCAGAGCACTGCTTTAAAGTTTACTGTGTGTTACTATAGATACCAACCTTCTTATGCTTCCAAACATCTGTGCATGACCCAAAAATCTTCCAAAATCTATGTGGAACATGTGTCCAGCCTTTGTCAGCATTATGTTGTCACTGTGTCGATCACAGACTCCCAGGATGAAGGTAACAACACACCAGCCAGCACAGGAATAAAAGAAATTCTTTATGGCCTAGTGAGTAAAACAAAAGCTCTTACATGAAATATCCAGGTATATTTGTAATGCTAATTTTTTTTTTAATGTAATTTTAGAAATGCAATGCTTGTTGGTAAAATTTTAACAGGTTAAAGTTTTACCAGGCAATTTTGAAAAGAGATTCATGAGACAGGTCTGAGCAGGAAAGGTGTAGAGATGGCACTCAAATATTTCAAACTTACAGCACAAGAACAATTTTATGCATGCGGTTTTCAGCTTGTGTTCCAAAGATACCTGGAAGTCTATGGAAAACTTGAAGTTGCTTAAGAAAAAAAAGCTCCTTGGCAGGAAGCTGGCATTTTCTGATCAGTGTTCTGCAGGCATATTGCAAAAACAACTCTTAGGGAATTATCTGCAAATCCACAAATTTAACCATTTGCCTTGTAAACGTTGTTCTTCACCCACTGCACTGTTTTGTACCTACAGGGATTTTTTCTTCTCCAGAACTCAGTTCATGTCCCAATAAATCACAATGTATACAATGTAATAAGAAACCCAAAGCATCCTAAGCTGGATCTTAATTTTTTTGGACAAAACCTACATTAGCCAAGGCAGATGGTTACTTAGGCTTTCAGGAATTCCCTGTAGATCCAAGGTACCACCTGCAATGGCAAGACTTGGGCCACAGCTCAAGATTTGGCTGAATTTTATGTCTACCTGTGCTACTCACTCACTTTGATGACCTTGGATAAAACACTTGAGCTTTCTGTGATTTTGTTCACCCAACTGGAAAATGAGGATATTAAGGCTTGTTCTGCACCAGTTTTCTGAGCACCCTAGATCCAGTACTGTTTGAGTAAAAAGTTATGAAGGAGTAAAAAAAGAGAAAGGTTCATTCACTAGCAAGCACAAAGGGAATGCATAGTAGTAATTTTATGCCCATCCTATGTAATCAGATCTGACTGCATTTTATACACTTAAAAAATTGGAAGGAATTGGGTAGGAATTGGTTTTAGAATATTCCACATTAATGGTATTTTTCACAAACAGCAGCAGCATCATGAAATCAAGTTTTCAATCAATGACTAGCAGTGGCTCACTTTTGAATTGAAATGTTGTCTACACTTCTACCATAACACTGCAAACACACAAATTTGTAAAAAAAACCCCATTCTACACAGACTGCTCCTGTTTAATAGAATCAAATGATATATGAGGAATTCAAGTGTTCTTAGTCAAAATGTGGATGAAAAAATGCCTGTGGAATAATTACAAAATTACTAAAGTTTACCGAACATATTTATAACACACATCTACTAACAAACTGCTACAAAAGTATTTCATTCTCAGAGTGATAAATAACCAAAGCACTCCTTTAAATTTAAAATTTTGGCCCCTAATTTACTGTTTGCACAGAAAAAAGGATTATAAAAACTGTCCCAGAAACACAAAAATCAAAAATTTTTTCAGGGGCCTCAGAACATGCTTACCCAAAAAGGAATTGATAGAAAGATTTTGTTGGAAAGCCTTTGCTGCTATAAATAAATTTTCCAATTGTTTGGTTCATGCAGAACATTTAGTTTCATAAAATCAGATGCCTTATATGGGATCCCATAAGAACATGTGATATGAAAAGCATGAGCTTCTGTATTTCTACTATGACTAGGTGGTTTTGATAAAAGAGCTTTCTGAAACTCTAGATATTGGCATGGTCATTCCTAAATACAGGAAATCTGCCAGGACTTTATATGGTTTCTAAAAATAAAGAACTTAAAGAGCTGACCTAAAAAATATTTTTTTTTAACGAGTTCAAGACAATTTCTATTTCAATTTCTCTTCACTTTACTACTAAATTTCAAAACACTGTTATGACACATGTTTATAGAAAATGTAATAATACCATGCACCTGATAAAAAGCAATATTTCCTTAGAGAGTGGCATTTTAGTGGATTCCCTGGTTTCTCTGCATGAGACTTGTTTTTCTCCTGTCTCAGCCACTTGTTTTTGCTTCCTACTGTAATTTGGTTCTTTTTTTTTTTTTTCCCCCCCGTGGCATAGCATGAAATGTGTAATAAGCTTCATTAGGATGTTACCTCTTGGTAACTTGATTCCAGAGGATGGTGATGGTGAAACCATTTTTTAATTGTGTTTTCTTTCAGTGGTCCTATCAGTCCAGACTCCCTGTGGATCTTCGCTAGTGTGGTAGCATCTGGCACCATCTGTACCAGTCCTAATCAGATGGAAAAGAGTTTGCATGAAAAATCCTCAACTTTAAAAACACAGAAAGACAATGCACATTGCCTGTTGTTTGATCGTTCCATGCAGAAAATAAAAACAAACCAAAAAACATAGTTAAAAGCTTAAAAATAACAAATGCAGCAGAAAATATAGATCAGTACTGTTTTACTCTTGCTCTTTGGAAATTCGAAATTAAGGGCACTGAGTGGAAAGGGGCAGTTCTGTGAAGGAGAAATAAAATTATCAATATCAATATTGTGGACTTAACTGCCTCAAAGTACCAACAAGGTGAACAATTTAGCCAGATTCAAAGTGGGTAGAATATGTACAAAACAAAAAATTAAAAAGTAGGATCAGATATTTACTAATATATATAAAGTTGTTTCATACGTATTTGTTGTCTAGAAAGGTGCACAAATTATTCTGGAGTATGTGAAGCTGGGCACAGCTTGGAGGAAGGATGCTGGGTAGTGCAGAATTAGCCTGGTCCAGTGTGCCACAAACTGGGACTCTGAAGTGCAGAGAGAAGCCAAGCATTTTGCAATCTTCACTTGAATCCTCTGTCTCTACTGCATGCACTTCTTTGCTTTTTTTGGTACTGAGACCTGGCCTTCCAGCCTGTCCCCATGTGTCATCTGCATTACAGGGAGGACTTTCTCCAAGAGTTTCACTTGGTGACAGGCTCCTCCACTTCACCATGCCTGGAAAGTGGAATTCTACCAACACTTTATTCAGTTTTCACTGAATTTCAGTGAAAAGTGATTTCTGTGCTTGCACGACCATGAAATTACCATCTCCCATCCCCTCTGTGTGGGGAAGGTGGCCATGGAGAAAGTCATCAGCCTAGGACTTGGAAAACCTGTGTACCCAAACCCCCTAAGCATGTATCCTATGTGACCACAGGCATGTCACTTGTCCTTTATCCTTAATTATTAACTGTAAATCAATTATCTTAACACGTAAGGAAAGACATCTGGAAAAACTGTGGGACACTGAGGGGTTTTTGCTGCTGTGATGCTGGAAGGAAGAGACTGTCAGGGAGAGAATATTATTTGCAGATGATCCCTGTATCTCTCTTGGCAAACATCAAATTAAGTGCTAGTATATAGAAGAGTCTATATATAATGTCATGTCCAGAAATAGTATTCTTGTATTATCTGCCTTTGAAGCAGAAGCTTTCAAGCTTTGACTCCCATCCCACAAAGAAGGGAGGAGTTTTTTCCAGGTCATCACAACCACATGCCTTGTGCCTGAACTCATCTATTCTTTTCTCTTATTTCCTTCAGATCCTTCAGATTTCCTTCAGATCCCTCAGATTCCTCCTCTCTCATGTTCACTTTGTGGCTCAGAAAGCAATGATTTTCTTTTAATTCTTCTATTTTAATAGCTTTTGTACAGCAGGTAATCTGGATACATCAGCCTTCTTTTTGAGCTAGGATTATTTCCAGTAGAAGATTTGGTCAGGGAAATACAGCCAGCTCACTGCTGTCAGCAGATTTCTACAGCAAGCAATTGGTATCCCTGCTACAACAACCATAAAAGAGAGAAATAGAGCTTTCAGATGAGTCAGGCCTGCCCTAAGCTCATAAATCACAAGAATAATATTTCAAAATCAACAGCACAAAGCTGTCACCACTTGTCTGCAGGTGCTTTGTGTAGCCACATGCATCTAGGCTCATTTAAGCATCTCTGTAGGACTACACTGGGTTAAAACTTCAGTAGCTATGGCCAATTTTCTCCAAAGCCCTCTTTTTGATATGTGAATTTAAGAATGTTTTTCAAGCTGACACTGTTGAGGCTTTTGGAAAATTCTAGCCTAAGTCACAACAAAATCCAATGAGTTCTAGAGTGGCAGAATAAATACATTTTATATACCACTGCTTACATGAAATATGAATAATGTATTACAGGCTCCTTTTATAATTTAAGACTGACCTTGTCCTTTCCCTGTAGATAAACACCTATAAGTGATCATTTGCATATCCAGTCCCTCTTGGAGCCAAATGCTGTCCATCAGGCGAATAATTTGCAGAACCAACATATCTTGACGTAGATCATCACCTATCTGTGAAAATTGCACATGAAATTCAGTTTTCTTCTTCAATACCAGACAGAAATAATGTCCTATTCAACTGGGACTTTTTTGCCCACCAAAGCAGCTACATTAATTTCAGTACCTCTGTCTTGTTTTCCTTCAAATCTCCTGCTTACCTTCCTGAGGACAGAGTAGATGGCACACACAGACAGGAACAGTTTTGACAGCCACTGAGATGGTAACAAATGATCCCTGCTTAACTCTGGCCTTTCTGCTTATTATTCCTATGTAATTATTAGAGTTTGATAATTGAATCTGGAGTAATTTAGTTATATTTTAAAGTCTGCTTAATGCTAGATCCCTTTGCACAAACGACAGCGTTTGTCTAGCATTAAGCCTCACAACTTGGTATTTGCAAGGGAATTTTGTCATGAATTTACATTTTATCCACAACGTGATTCGTATTCAGTTCCAAGCAGTGATGCAGTGATGACCCCTCTCCCCATGGAGTTAGTCAAACAATAATCTCAGTGAAATGGGGCTTTAATTGTAGCCACAAGAATTAATGAAGAGATTATTTCCAACCATGGCTGAGCAAATGGCCTGTGAAAACAACAGCCCTGATTTTTTCTTTTCTCCCATCCTACTCCACGTAAAATACATAACTTTTAGTGTTATTTTAAATGCTTTATTCTTTCATTACATTCTTTTTACACCAGCATTCCAATCTACAGACATTTACTTGAGGAGACAAACTCATCTTAAAGAGACAAAATATCTGAATCTATTTTTCTCTCATTGAAAGGTAATCTTGACACCAATTAATTCTTCTTAGCATCTAAGAAGGCAAAAAAAAAAAAAATCTTATTCTCTCCACTTACCTTCCCTCACATATACAACAGGAAGACAATTTAGTAAGACACCCTCATCATTTATTGTGCTTATCATTTATGTATGAGTTATCTGTCATGAATAAGCAATGGAACTACAGTACAAATAAAAGGTATTTTAACACAATGTTTTGCTGACAGGAGAAGGTGACAGCAGCTAGAATACTTCTACAGCAGCTGGACAATGAGTTGGGTGCTGAACAACACAGGGAAGGAAAAAAAATTGTTTGAGTAAAAGCAATGAAATTGTTTAAAAGCCCCATGAGCAGGTGTTTGCTTGAGTAGGAACCTGCTACATAATATTGATTCTCAGATGAAACAACATATGAACTGGGTTTCTAAATGCTCAGAAAAACTTAAAATTGCTAATTTCTCCCCTTAGCAGGCCTGGAAAGCTTACTTCTAACTCTGAGAATTACAGCTGCTCTAAAGGGCAAGTTAATTTAAGACAGTATAGAATCAATTTTTTTATATTTATTTATATCAATTTTTTAGATTTCTCATTTGGAAAATGATTCTGCAAAATACCTAAGAATAATTGGCAACCAGCCATTTTGTATCCATCAGCCATTTTATGAACTTGTGTTCTTCTCTAAAACCAAAATCCACTCTTAGAGAAGACTTTTCCTCTTTTGAAAGAGAACTAACTTTAGAATGGGTGTATTGTCTTTTGTGGATGGACTGTTCTGAACTCTGAGGCTTTTCTAGGTGAGAGGTGCAAAATAAAGCAGAGTTTATTCTGAGTCAGTTCCTGCAAGTAACTCCAGTGAGACAGAGCTCCTCTGCTGTCTCCTCCACCTCCATCTTCCTCAGCCCATTCCCCCACCCTGGCTGAGAGGGGCACTATTGGTTTTTGTGGCAAATGGAGCCTCTACCACTCCAGTATTTTGATTTTTTATAGACATATGAACCAGGCTGAGGGTTCAGTCATTCTGATCTATCTCTTCTCTGAGACCTGCCCTCTGACTTTGATGCAGTTAATAAACTAGGTTTAAAATATGAAATTTATATTCTAGTCTGGTTGTCTTCACTAAGGGAAAAAAACTGCCATAATTTGTTTGATTCTCTGTTGATCAAAAAGGTGACACTTTAGTGTATTGCCTCAACATATTTCATTAAAAGTTCTAGTGTCAAAAATAACAGAGATAAACAAGCAGCAGAGTTAAATCAACTATTCTCAGACTCAAGGTTTAAAACATAAATTAGGTGAATTTTAAATGATCATTTTCCATACCAAAAGACCTGAGGATGAGAGGAAGAACATACCTTAAAAATAACATTGATGTTTCCACTTGGAGCATTCGCATTGATGAAGGAGATTTTTAAAGGAAAGGCATTGGATGTAAAATAAGAACATGACTGCAGGGGAAAGAAAGATGAGACAGGAGAACAACAACATCATAAATACAGAACACCAGGCCAATACAATACCTCTGAAAAAGATTCCAGCTTAAAAACTGCTCAGTGGCAGTGGCAGCAAAAATAAATAATTCTTGATATCATTGACTGTTCCATTGGGTCTGAAAAACAAGAAATTCTTTTCCCCAGACAACATGCTTCACTTAAATACCAGACCATATGAACAGATAATATTTTATGAACTAATTGTTTTTTCGTTTTCACCCAGGCCTGTCAACAATAAGCTTTGCCTGGAACTGGGTGGATGAATTATAGAAGACTGATCTGATGAGTCTTAAAGAGTTGAAAAGCCTTTGGTCCCATTGTTTTCTGAAAAAAAACCCAAGCCCTGCCCAGTCAGACACAGAAGCAAAAATCCTGCCAATTTCTTTGATGACCTCACTCTGGCTGAGGACACAGGAAATTTTGAAAATCATGCCCTATTTCATGTGGAATTTATCTTAATTAAGCACAAACTCCGACTTTGATGCTCTACAGCTCCTTCCACCTGAAGATCTCAAAGGGCTCCAAAAAGCATTAATGAGCCAAGCACTGCAAATCCTATGAGAGTTTAGGGTGGAATTATTACCCTCATTAAAAACACCCAAGGAGAGGTGGCGGGGAAACCCCTCAAAACCAGCTAGAGACAATGGCAAATTAATGGCCTGGTTCCTGGAAACAATGAGAGCTGCTGCTGCCCTTACAGGGTGCAGTGTGAGGGAGGCTAATTTGAGCTCCACCAGACACAGCTTTTCATCTGAACATCTCAAATATTGTCCCAGCCACAGCAGAGCTCTGTGATGGGCCAGAGCCATTATCAGCCACGAGACCCCGGCCCCCCACGGGATTTGGCCGATTGAAACGTCTCAGTGAGAGCTTGAAAGGTTCCTGAGAGATAATGCAGCCCTGATAGAGCTGGGAGTGGGGCTTGCTACTGCTAAAATCAATGGATGACACCAAAATGAATTAAATTTAGGTAATTATAAGCGCTTAAAAGTTCTAATTTGCATGATTATACTGACGTACAGGCCAATCAAGAAACTACGTGTATTTATAGAAAGATAATGGCCTATAATGATGTTTTTCTGATGAAAAAAAAAAAAACAAAAAAAAAAACCCTCTTCAGATATTACATTTAAGCATTTTTGTATCTGTCCAGCCAAGCTGGTGCAGTATGAATAGCATGGCTTTATGGTGAGATACCTTTCCATTAGTCATTATTTCCAAAAGCCTGAAAAGCAGGGAGAGGCAGCAGGCTTCAAATCCTTCTGACTTGTATCACACAATTCACCCAAGCCTGTGGGGTGCTGGAAGACCTCAGTTCTCAGCCAGATCAAGGCTGAATAGCAATTATTTGGAGAAACACAGGTCAGAGGCAATTGAAGGGATCAGCACCTCTTAGAATCAGGTCTACGATGGATAATGAGCCAGAGAACAAAAATAGAGCACAAATTGCTGTAATTAGGCAGTTATAACTGGTAATATAACATGGCTGTTCAGGTTTGGTTTTTTTTTCCTTCGTGCTGGATACATTTTCCTTCTCCAGAGATGAATCAGCTTACTCCTGGCTTTATGTTGTTTATGAAAATATTTTTGAACAATGAATAACTGAATCTTAGTACTGCAGTCAAAGTCGAGTAACACTGAGGAGCATTGCTGTTTCCTTTATCCTTAAGTCATTTTTAGTAGGGGTTGCAGATACAGACAAGCTAGTGTGAATATTTAATATTTTAGCAGTTCTCAGTCAGCTCAGCAAACAGACAGCTGGCTCCAGACTTTTTGCTGCTCCCATACCTGACATGGGAGAGTCCTGGATGGGAAAAACACTGTCACCAAGGGCTAGCTGGTGGGAGCCAGGTCCCAGCTCCCAGGTGCCCTGCCAGGGCCAACACCACAGCAAGGCAGCCAGGCTGGGAATGGGCTGCTCAGAGCTGACATCTCTGGCTGGTGTGACACCCACCCCACCCATCCTGTCACCTCTGCCTGAAACAGAGGGTTTGCAGGACATTAGGCTGGGTGTAAATCCAACAGATGACATGCTCGGTATCACTGTGATCATTTCCTGGCCAGTGCAGGCATTCTCTCCTTCTCCCCTTTATACTAAAAACCAAAATTGAAAATGAAACTGATCCCACTGACCTCTGCCTCTATGCCTTGGACAACAAGCGCGGGGTTCAGGGGGAGCCGGCAGAGCTTCTCCTCCTGGAAGAACTGCTGGAGTCTGCTGAGCTCCACGTTTAACACCTCCTGCAGCATGTGAGAGAACACAAAACCAGCTTTTTATTTATTTTTAAATTTTTTTTTTGACTGTCTTTCTGTACTTTAAACAAGCAGTGCAATTTCCGGAGCCGCTAGCATCCGTGTGACCTTGTAACAGCTAATGAGGTCACACTGGGGTATTAAAAATAAGAACTGTAATTTTACTGCACATTGATGCTTCTTCTGCCTAGGTGTGCTACCAGCTCACACTGCCCCATAGGTTCAGATGGAAAGAGTCTGCTTCCAAAGGCATGGAGTGACAGGACAAGGGAGAATGGCTTCAAATTGAAGGAGGGTAGGTTTAGATTGGATGTCAGAAAAAACCTTAACCTGTGAAACCAGGCTGGAAGGGGCAACCTGGTCTAATGGAAGGTGGAAGGGGTGGGAACTGGATGATTTTTAAAGTCCCTTCCAACCCAAACCACTCTGTGATTTTATTATTCGTCACCCTTCATTAGGGGCTGATTAGTCTATTGCTCTGCCGTATCTCATGGGGTTTTTTGCCTTTCCTAAGATCTTCCCAATTTGTTGCTTGTTGCCTCAACACTGTGATCTCCCTTGCCTAACTGTTAACTGCAAGGTTTGGGAGCTTCTCAGTATATCATAGTAACTGCAGCCTTGAGATTAATCTCTAAATTCTGAATTATGCATTAGGAATGTATAATGTATTACCACTATTTCTTCTTCTTTGCATGGATTTTCCTTTAGCAAATATTTTTGTCTTTTTACTTCCATGTTTGCTTTGCTTCTCTCCATAGCAGCACTGAGGCTTTTCTGAGAAACCCTTTGAAAGTCTTTGAATCCTTAACAAGGCAGAAAGATTCATGATATCATTCATGATAACCAGCAGTGGTAAGTATATTTTTATTTGGCTTTCTGCTCTGCCTTGCTGAGATTTCAACAAGAAGCAGTTTTACACACCAGGTGAGTAACAGCAGCTGTCCTGGAAAAAGAACAGCTCTGAACAGGAAATGTGTCTATGCAATATAAAAGCTGCACCCACTGGAGAAGACAACTGCAAGTTTCTACTGCCAGGGAGGCATCTCTGCAGATATGTGTTCAATGTTCATTGCTGAGAGCTATATTTGAGATATTAACTACATTCCACTCTGTCTGTCTTTGCTAAGAAATAAGGATGTGTCCAGCCTGCCAAGAACAACTCTTAGTAAAGCTTTCAAGAAATACTGCAGCTCTACAGGAGTCAAATATTTTGGGATGAGGTGCTGAATGTGAGCATTCCTCTCAGTGAAAGGATCATCAGCCTTGTTGCCATTATTTCTGGCCACCTCCAAGTCCATCTGAGAAACCACTGATGGAGGAATTGAAATGGCTTAAAAGATCTGCAGACCTCAAGTAATAGTCTAATTAAATATCTATGTGCTACCTGGTTTCAGAACAGAAAAAATATTTATAAAGTTTAGTTAAATCTTTGGTTTATTTATGTAAAGGGTATTAAAAGAAAGAGGTGTTACCTTAGGAAAAAATAAAATTCCTTACAGAAACTTAGATGGAAGGGACAGTATTTTTTAACAAACCTTTTTTTTTGGGTCACTGGCAGCTTTCACTTTTGTGGCAATGTCTTCCAGAATTCTGATGAGCTTTTCTTCCTTAGAAAACTCATTGTTCAGGGCTTGTCCAGCACAGAATTGGAGAGCAGCCAGTAGTTTCTTATACCACATTCTGAAATGAACTTCATTCTGTGCATTCTTCAGCAGCCTGAAGGAAGGAGGGGGAAAAAAAAATTGTGTATCTAAAAACGAATTTTATTATATATCAGTTCTAGGAGGAACAATAAACTCCAGACTAATCTACATTTGGTCACTTTGGGCAGCAGAGAATGGAAAAAAAAATGTTCTTACTTGTAGGCAATGAGACTCAAGTCCCATTTGATAATTAATGAGATTCCAAATGTGTTGAATGAACAGAAAACTGTCATTTCTTATTCTCATACGTAGTGCAATGCCTGTATTGCTTCTTATTTCAGCAAGAAAAGTCAACAAAGCAAAAAGAAGTTGCATTTTTGAAGTCCAGTGTTAAATGTATATCCCCAAATACTGGTTTTCTCCTGCCAGTTCATTTACACAAGCAAGCACATCTTTCAGCTAGGAGGTGCATTTAAAGACTGTTTTAGTCTCAGATGTACCATAAATTCTAGAAAGTTTCACTATTTTAAGCTGAAGAGACATTTCTGAAATTGGTTATACTGCTAAAAGGAGTGAAATGAGCCCATTTTATTCCTTTCTTTACTGGTAAGTGCTGGTCTAAAGCAAAACTCAGCTTTTAGTTCTGAAGCCTGCAAAAGCTTTGGAACTGGAGTTACTGCCAACATAAAAGTCAGAAATAAAACCAAACCCATACTCTTTTTAATAATAAGCACCATGCAGTCTTCTCTAATTACATTTATTTGGATCAGGAAAGCTGGGGAGTTTAGAGGGGTTTTTTTTAGTTAATCAAATTGATCACTGGGAAATTTTTTCCTTATTCAGGCCAGAGGTCTTGTACACAGTTTGATTTATTTTTGTAAGTTTAGATGGAATCACCAGCTCTATATTTTTGTTAACATCCTGCCCATCACCTGGGATTTCCCTCTGCCTGAAGGACTGGTGAACTGCTCTTTGCATTTGTGTGAACTCTCCCCCTCACAGCTTCACCCTTAAGAACATCTCAAACCTTAAATTCCTTATAAATGTCTGAATCTTAATGCAGTTTCCCCGACCTAAAAAATAATGCTACTTTTCACAGGACAGAAATCAGAGAAGCTCTTGACTTTCAAGGCACATCAGACAAATGAATATGTGACATATGAATATGTCACATAACAAAAAGCAAAAAATTATTTGAAGCACTGATATTTAAGGGTGAAAAACTATAATTCCTACAGACACTCCAACTCCTTCAAATCATGTATAGGGCATTGCAGTATTGCTACTGCAGCACATGCCTCTTTTGGTGATGAGGGATCTTTGATAAAGCAATGTTTTTTCTAGGTTCTCTTTTCCTCTATAATTCAAGGCAGAACAATATCACCTACTGGTTTCTGAGAAGCCTTTCCAGTTACACAAAACCTCTGAACACCTGAGGATTTGAAAATCCCTAAAGAATGAGTGGTGTTTCTATCAGAAATGCCTAGACATGAAAGGGAAGCGATATGAGAAGTTTATCATCAACACTCTCTGGAGAAGTCTGAAATGATGTGGGCTTTTTTTTCCCCTGTGGACTAGTAGAAACAAATAATTACTTTTTGGATCCGAAGGAAATACAAGTTGTCATTGAAATGCCTGGTGGAAGGCAAACCTCAGCACACAGAGGCTGCTGTGCTCTTACCCTGAGCCCTTCACAAGCTGAGGAAGGCTGAGAGCACGTTCATACATGGCAGTGGATCAACATATTCTGTCATATTTCAATCAGAGTAAGTCCAAGATTCCACAGGATGGGGTTCATCTGCTTAAATGGCAATAGCTCATGCCATTTTGGATATCCCAGGAAATCCACTTCCTCCAGCTGCTGCCTTGGAAGGCCATGGGTCCCCTAGAGGCAACATCTCCCATGCAGATGTCCCAGGTTCTCTGTGCTAAAAAAGCCTGTGTTTAGGGCACTGCATCACACCCTGCACTGGGCTTTTAGCTCAGCTGTAGGCAAACAAGACCCATTAAAATAAAAACATACTCAGTCCACTTCAACAGAAAGCCAGGAAGAGGCTTGGTGATTATCTTTTAAATAAAAGCATCACTGGTACAGTCCAAATTGTCACAAGGGCAGGAATTTTAGTTTATCAAAGCAAAGCCCAGCTCAGCCTCAGTCCAGCCAAACAGTGCATTTTTCTTGGCACAAAGATTGAACTTTTCCACTTCTGTCCTGCAAACACAAATGCACCTAAACTATCACTGTGATATCTGTTTTGAACTGGGCATGTAATGCTGGTGCAGAGCCTGGTCTGCACTAAGGCTTGCATTGGAATCAGCTCCTGAGTATCTAAATCATTCATTCACTACTCCTTTTTTAGCAGTACATATTTAGGGAATCCATAAAGGCTACCTCTTCATGTTCAAGATGGCCCTTTAATCCTCTCAGATATAGAAAACATTAAACCAGCTTTTATTTCCCTAAAATGAAAGGCTTAGGATTTTACATACAGGAAGCAAAATAGCAAAACCAAAACAGTTTACTATTTTAAACAGAGCTACTGCCTGCATAACAGAGATCAATGTAGAAGATCCATTTTTTGATTATGCTTGTGGCTGAGTGTTTACAGAAAATAAGCTTATATACACATAGATATAATGATTTCTTTTTCCTTTCTGAGAAAGGAACATGGGCCAGATTCAGAGAGCTTATGCATAAGGTGTACTTGAGGACAGGGGATGTGTGGAGCCTGAATCCCCTTCTCGTTCTGAGCCCAGCCCATGGGCAGAGCTGAGGCAGCTGCCATGATGTAAATTCCTGGTAAAATCACTGATAAAATCCATGTCCCTGCCAGCATGCCCTCAGCCTGAGCACACAGGGCAGATTTGAGAGTCCATGTGCTTCCCCAGCAGCTCCCACAAGGGACCTGGGGCTCTACACTCAACACAAGCCAGGCAACTGGTACTGCAGCTTCCTCTGCCTGCCCACTGGGGCAGGTATGCTCCTAAAAGTCTGCAGACCCTCCTTTGCAAAATGATTTGCACTAACTGGGTCTGACTTTTACATTCATTTTGTAAAAGTGGTCCCAAAGAGGATGCAAAGGACAGCTTTTAATGTGGTGTCTCATTGTAGGCTTTCCTGAAATGTTTATTCAACAAATGAATGAATATTTTGTTGCAGTTCTGTCTTCCCAGCTTGCTGGCACACACATCTTCACCCTGCCATGGTGAGAACTCAGCAGAGATAGGAAAATCTGCAGCTTCTGAAGCTGTGAGATGGAGAAGTGCTCAAGACACTAATGAAATTTTCAAGTTAGAACAGGATGCCTAGATGTGACAGAGGAAGACAAAATTGGAATGGTTTAAAACCCAAGGCTGCCAGTAAAGAAGCACGTGAAGTTTTTTTTCCCTGACAATTTTCACAGGATTCTGCAAGACAGAACTCAGTATAAAAGCCTGGCCTTATGCCAAGCCTAGATGGAGCATCTTGCTCCTAACAACAGAGAGACTTCCTTACTCTTCAGGTTCTCTGATTTGGGACAAACTCTTGTTCTCAGCAAGGCCTGGTGAACTCAGCCACTGTCCCCAGGTCACTCTTGTGAAATAGTACAGAAGGAAGCTGACCTGAAATCTAGAAATTGAGTAAGTCAGGTACAGGGCTGCCTTGAAAGATGCCTCTGCCTTCTGCAAGCAGCTGCTTCTCCTCCTTCCTGCACACACCTGCTCCATGGTGGCTCCAGCCCCATTTCCTGGCAGCTGCAGGTTTTCTGTGCTTTCTGAGTGTAGAAATGCAGGAGGGCTGAGAGATTTTTGCCACGGGGAAGAAAGGAAGGTGGGATTGAGTCAGGCTGCTGTGTCAGAGAAAAAGAACCAGGGCTAAACCTAGCAGCTATAGAGAAAAGGGTAGTTAAGGGAAAAAGAAAAGGGGGAAAAGAAAGGAAGGAGATTGGATGGGTCTTGGTGGAAAAACAGGTGAGCTGGCCTCGTTCTCCCTCTGTGGTGCTGGAAGACAGGGAAGCTGACACAGTCTGCTCTCCGAGTAGGATTTGGCAGACAAATGAAAGAGTGAGGTGGCTCAGACAACTCTGCTGCTCCAACATCTGTTCCTTGTCTCCTTCAGAAAGGGGAGCAGGCTGAACTGCAGAGCGATGCCTGACAGGACAGATTAGCTCACAGGGAGCCTGTCAAACCTCAGTGTACCAAAAAAAAACCCAAACCCAAGAAGAAAAGGCCAGGATTTGCAGTATCTTACTGCAGGTTTAGCACCTACCTGTTACAAAGGAGCAGTTTGACTGGGTTCTTTAGACATGGTATCGGGACAGTGACCCTGGGTAATTTATTTCCAAGTGCTCTTCTGGGATTTATTACACAAAAGTGGTGCCTACCAGCACACACTCTGTACCCTCTGCAAAAGGGTTTTTGAATTCAGAGACACACCATGAAAACAAGGTGCCTTAGGGTTGTGAGTGCTGAGGTACCTTCTGCTGTTGGTCAATCTTTGGTAAACCTGACCAAAGAAGTCAATGTGCTTTGTTCTGAAGGTGCATTTCATGTTTGTTTTCTGTTTTGCTAAGTCGGGGGCAGGACAAATCACAGAAGAAAACAACAATGGTACAAGATCTCTGCTCATTATAGCAATAAGTGCTTTAAAATTCTTCTCCACAGCCCTTCGTATCAAAGATTAGCACACAAAACACTTCTCTCCCACTGTACAGCTCCTGTGTCTGAGGCTGCCATCTGTCTTGATTATTCTTAGACATCCTGAAAAACTCCTAATCTGTCCTTTGTGCTCCATTGTGCCATGGAGCTGTGGCACACACCTGAAGCTTTAATTATTTTCATTTTCCACTCCTCAAAGAAACCATTTTACTGTTTGCATTCTTAAACAGGAGAATAAGTAACAGGGCTGGCTTACCTGTAGGACGTCACTCAGGCTTTGCAGCTCCTTAAATCTCAGTGCAAGTCCCCCAGAGACACATGGATGACAGAGATGACAAAAATCTACAGCTGAAGATTAAGAACTCCATCTACCCTGTCACAGGTCATGAGGATGAGCAGGCAACTGCTGCCACTAATTAATTACTCAGTTGCAAGTAAAACCTCTCTTTGCTTTTTTAACTTTCATCTCCACAACAGTACACTGGACAAGCAGTCCCAAACTCCAGAAAGGTGTGATTTATCTACTACAAATCAAAGAAAGGGAAACAGAAGCACAGAAACACCAGCACCGTTGTGGGTAGACCTACTGGGGCACTGCAGACAACAAAATAACAGAGTAAAAACAAACTGACAGGTGAGAAGCACAAAATACCTGGCACGGTGAGAACAATACAATTTCTGCAGGGGAAAATGGGGAGCAGAGTCAATTAGGCAGAAGTTACTCCACAAGAAGGATGGAAGAGACTTTGCAATTTTCCCAAGTGACAGGTACCAAGCATTTTCCACAGATTTACAGAAACACAGAGCAAGGACATCAACTTGACTGGAAGGATAAAGACTGAATTTCCTTTTGTTCTCCCTTTTTTTTGACCAAGTACAAAGCCAGCAGAAAGGGAGAGGCACAAAAGGCAAAGCTCTGCTTCATCTGCTGATCTTTCATCTTTATTTCTATTCTAGAACAAGAAGAGAATGAAAGTTTATGTTTCTTGAGTAGACTGAGAGAAGTGTGGCACATTTTCTCTGAATCTTTGTAACCAATAAGTCTCCAAGATGAAGAAACAGCAGATGTTCAGTTGCTTGAAGCACCTGTCCACTTTTGGCTCTTCAGTCCTCTCACATGAGAAGCCTGCAGCATGTTCCACATGCTGCTTCTCATAAAACAGAGCTGCTCCTATAGACTCATTTTTCAAAGCATTACCCTTGAACAGAGAATAACTCTGCTTAAAGTGAAATTTTGTTTTAAGATACCACGTGATTAATTTGCTTTTGTTTTTCTGATTCTTTTTTTATAGCATAGAGCAGAACTCTACCACGTTGATCTCCCTTTGACAACAAAATATTATTGCAGACATATAAAGTGTGGGGATTAGGCTTGAGAAACAAAACATTGCCATTACTTTCTAACCTCTCAAAGTTCTTTATGAGCAACACACCACAATTTGCATTCAGACAAATCACTTGATTCAGTGGATTCAATCAAGGCAGCTCCTCCCACTCCCACTGAATGCCTGAACTGTGGAATGCACGTCCTGCTGACTCACAAAAAAACTTACCAGATCAGTGAAAACAAAGGCTATGCTACTCTGTGCAGGGAAGGTGCCAAACCCTGCTGAGGTTGCCTAGCAGAAAAATGTTTTATTTGATATGTAATATAGTTAGCTGCACACACTTTGCATTAAGAAAATGAATGCCAGATAAAACCGGTGTTGTCTGGAGGAGAAAGATCTTGAAACAGAAATGAAATGAACCTTGAAAATGAACTGTATCAAGAATTAATTGAAAGTATAATGGTGCACAGGTACCACTATGACTACCAGAGAGAGATGCTGCTTGGTCTAAGGTTTAAGCAAGAAACAATCATCCTTATAAGGTCTTCTCCAACTTGTTGAATGGATATGAAAACATCAATATAAGTGCTACAAGAATCATCTGGTAAAAAGCAGTGCTAACAGTGTCTGTCTCCTTCTGCTCCAGTTGGCAAAAACATTTCAAATAAAAAAATTGTTAGCAAAGTGTGTCTTTTTCTAGTCTGCTCCTCTTCATTGGGTAGGATCTGAAAGCAGAAATTTATTACCATGCTATCACAAACAAAAAAAATATTTCCAGCAGAACATCAACACAACAAAATTTAGTGGTAGTTTCAAAACACATCTGTGTACAGCAGTACTGACCTTGGATAAGTTCAGAATCTCTGAGTAGGGTCCACCTAAGATCCCACCCTAATAAATCATCAATCCAAAGCTACAGAAATGAAAAGCCTTCACCCTGAAGTGTCATTAAATACTGAGGGTGACTGAAGCTCTGACTTGCAACTGTAGGTCTGACTGGTTTCAATTATTAATAAAAGTACCACCACCGCCTCGGTAGAGAGTGATTAAATCTCCTCCCCAAAAACTGCATTTGGAAATAAGACAAAAATTATATTGTTTAACAGAGGTATTGCATTTAAAATCTTCATGAACATTATCAATTGGACAGCATGATTTTCCATTCAATGAGAAACTTGGCATTCAAGTCTGGCATTAACTTTGAAAAGCTGGTTCCATCTTTGCCAGTGCCTCCTCCACGTGACCGAGTACGTCCCCGTCTGCGCTTTTCCCAAAACTACAGATTTTCTCCTCAGAACAAATGACGTATTGTTGCCAGAATTTCATGCAGTATCTTACCCCAGCATCAGCAAGCCTGAAACTGTCCAACAATCTGTCACTGTGAGAGTTCAGAGTGAATCCATGCACAGGAACTGAAATGCGCCATTCATTCCAGGCATAACAGAAATTGTTGTGTTCTTCCCAGTGGGTAACTGCACTGGGAGCTAGCAGTGAATGGGATTAGATGGGATAATCACCACTAAAATAAGCAGGCCCAATGGCTTTATTGGGATGCTGTCCAATGTGCCAGCAATTAATTGAATACAGGAGGTGACTAAGCTAGTCTACTTTCAAACTGTATAAATAAAATGCAAAATTAATTCAGATGAGAGCCAATGGAATCGCAAAGCTTTGTACTGTTTCTGAATTTAGGCCCCAGTTATCACAGAAATACGCTGAGGAGAAACTGAAAATGTTTTTTCTTCAACTGCCTATTGTTTGGGTAGTTTATGTCTGTCAAAATGGCTTTGGATAGCATCTGTGGTTCCCATTAGCTTCACAGCTGAAAAAAAAAAAAAATCCCTCATGACACTATAAAACACAATGTAAGACACAGAACTAATTCTGAATGCTTCTGCATGCACTGGGCAATCCAAATGTACACAAAAATGCAGAATTAAATGAGTTACACCACAGCACTTTTGTAACTTTACTTTGCTTGTTGGTTAATTTTTAAATTTTTTTTTTCAGTTCTGCTGGTTTTATCTGGGGTAGAGCTTATTTTCTTCCCAGTAGCTGGTATGAAGCTGTGTTTTGGATTTGTGCTGGAAACAGTTGATAATTCAGATGTTTTAGTTATTGCTGAGCAGTGTTTGAAGAGCCAAGGCCTTTTCTGCTCCTCACCCCAACCCACAAGTGAGTGGGCTGGGGGTGCACAAAACGCTGGGAGGGGACACAGCCAGGACAGCTGACCCCAACTGACCAAAGGATGTCCCAGACCAGATGGATCATGCTCAGCAAACAAAGATGGGGAAGAAGGGGGAAAATTTGGGGTGATGGTGTTTATCTTCCCAAGCCACCAAGGTGTGATGGGGCCCTGCTCTCCTGTGGATGATTGAAGACCTGCCTGCCCATGGGATGTGATGAATGAATTCCTTGTTCCATGCTGCTCATGTGCAACAGCTTTGGCTTTACCTGTTCAGCTCTCTTTATCTCAGCCCATGAATTTTCTTACTTTTCTAATTCTCTGCCCCATCCCACTGCAGGGGACAGTGAGTCAGTGGCTGCGTGGGGCTTGCTTGCCATCTGGGGTTAAACCATGACATTAATATACTAACACAGAAATAGCTTCAGGGAGAAAACTGAAACTGTCTTTCTACAAGGTCATTAAGGCTGCTCATAACAGGAGCAGTTCCAGATTTTATTCATACATTCTGAGCCAGATCTTTACTTTATAATCCTAGAGTTTTCAGATGACTCTTTTTTTATGACCCTGGGCATTGGAAAGGAAGAGTTTGGTTCAGGGGGGATGGGGAAATAGGATAAGACACTGACATTGTTTTTCAAATATTATGACATTTAAAAGAACTTGTCCTGCAGAGCTGTTAATTTTCCTATTTGCTCTGCATTCAGCTACAAGAATTTGCTTTCTTGAACAATGCCTATATTCAAAGCTGCTCTCTTTCAAGTAGAGTCTCAGATTTTTAGACAAAAGGTGCTCAGATGTCAACAGCAGCGGAAGGATGTATGAGATTTGATATATTTCAAACACATGGGGAGTTAATGTTTCTTTTAAGGCAGCATCCCTTCTACCTCCCTGGAAGAACCTGTCTGTAGATCCACTGTGTTTTAAGCACAGGTAGTACAGATACAACAAGAACTGATTTCACATTATTTCCTGACACATCTGCCTTCTGGATCTTTACTTTCATCCCTGCTGTAGCTAGCAGACCAGCTTATCTTATTTTCCCAATAGCTATCAAAGGGAACTTTATTCAAATCAGTGCCTAACAGGAAGAGGGAGGAAGAGTGAGCCTCAGCAGGCACTGCCATAAGTGTTTCAGCAATCCTGGTGCCTCAGAGTAATCACAAGACTGCAGAACGCTGTTGGCAGCAGACCTCTCGTGTCTGACAGAGCTTTCTGCGAGATGCTGAGCCCCCTGTTTGTGTCAGTCTGCTGTGTGGCAGCTCCGTGCTGCACCACAGACAGCAAAGGATGCACGGATCAGACCAGATCACAGGGCTCTGTTAGCCCTGGGCCTCTGCCTGGGGGTCTTTGTCAGGAGAATGACTGGAAAGGAGACACCTTTCAAAGGGGCAGCGTGACGACGTGCGGCCCCTGACGCTCCAAAAATAACTCCTGTGTTTTCGGGGAATAGGAGAGAGAAAATCAGACTTCTCAATGGGGGAGGCTTTAGAGCCAAATCACTCTTTTTCATCTTTTCATGATTCTGACTCCTTTAAGGGAGAAATCTCTTCTCACTACAGCTCTCCTTATGCATAAGGCCACTCTGCAATCTTCTTCAAATAAGATGATAGCTACCATGATTTAATTTAATTAAAACAGAGGAGATCATAAAAGATGGTGGCAGGAAAGAAGAACAAGCATTTACATGGTAAAGAAGAATATTTTATCTTCATACCTTTTCTAGGCCTGTTTTATTTCTTCCTCTCTGGTTTTATTTTTCTTCCTCTTTTCTTGGCCTCTATTAATTTTTTACTCCATGTTATACATAGCAATAACATCTCTTGCAAAGGTAGGAAAGCAGAGCAGAGATGGAAATAACTTTAGATTTCTCCTTTTTGAATACTGGTCTGGTTCTGATTTTCCTTCCATTTCACTGCTTTATTGCCACCAAATATTGGCTTTGTAAATAGAGAAGTGGGAATTTGAAGTTAAGCCCATGTACCAAGGAAAGCTTGCTGTAAGATATTAGTAAGAGAAAAACCTTTTTTTTTTAGATGGCCCCAGGGTATTTTCCTAGTCGACAGCTGGCCTAGTTACCATGGAAAACAGAAGAGCTGGAGGGCAGGCACAGTAGGAAAATGAGGCAGAGACCTACATGAAATTGGGTTGGCTTGGCTTGCAGAGCCTTGCTGAAATTAATCTCACTTCAGACACCTTGTTGCTCTTTCATTGCTGGGAGTAGACTTAGAGTTTCATCTAGGTTGAAAAGTCCATCTCAGCTCTGCTGAGACATGATCAGCTGTGGGACCAGATGTGAATAAACTTCTGAATAAAATTAAATCCATTTTAATGAACCCTTAAGCAAGAAGGTGTTGCTTCTTAAGCTTTCACCAAGGAAATCTTACATCAGCCTCTCCAGATCAAACTGAATTTTAACCTTGGGGTTAAAATCCATAGATTCTCATGTCAGAAGAATTTAAGGCAGATATAAGAATGAAAATACACCCTGAATTTTACTTGATAGGTAACCTTGGCAAAACTATTTTATTTCTCTGTGCTTCTGTTTTCTTTTTCAAAAGAGGAGAGATTTATTTCTCACAGGCTCTCCACAGAACGCTGTGTTTGTTTCTAAGCTGCTCTTATGCCAGAGGTAAATGCCATGGCAAATAGGTCTTTTTAATAACATTGCCACCTCCTTCCCTTGTGGGAACCCATCTCACCAGCATCTTTCAATCATATGGGAGAAAATAACAGCCCCAGGCATATTCTTTGCTCATAAGAAAACAGAATTAAGATTCAGTTGTTGTGATAAAAAGTCCAGGTCTGGTTCCAAGATTCACAATCACATTTGTGGAAGTATTATTGCAGCAAGCAGATGTCATATTTCCATATGTCCTGAGTCAGGTAAAGAGTGGAGCAAGCTCTCCAGGGGCAGTCACTGCATTGGCAGAATAAATATAGATCAGCCATCTGACACAGGGTGCTCCTGGGACTTTGAAGCTCCCTGCCTCTGCTGCTGGCATCTTTCTCACCCTCAGAGTGCTGTCCTTGTGCTCAGCCCATGGGAGGCTGCAGCTGGATGCAGGACTGGGATGCAGAACTCCCACCTTTCCTCTCCTCTCCTGCCATGTACGTGCTCTGTGAATATCCCCGAGTCAGCCACACTTTGCCAAAGATGTGTACTCTGCTGACAGACCAGAAATCTGTGCATGCCAAAAAATTAATATGGGCAAGTGCCATGTTTGTCCTACCAGCAGTACTCAGGGGGTGGCAGCCATGGCTGAGCCAGGCAAAACATTGTTTAAATCACCTTTAAATTGCTGGTCTGAAAACTGCTAATAAAAAAGCTAGATAACAGCTGAAGACAGCACGTGTCAGCTTTGAATTGATGCAAAAAAGATTTAAAATGGGGCACCCTTATTTTCATGCCATGACCAAGCAATGTCCTTCTGAGGGGCACACACAACAAAGCACTGGCACTTCAGGAATATTTGCCACTGTGCCTGCTTCAAACCACTTTGACAAACTGCCCTGTCCACAAAAGCACACACATGAGACCTGAGGGCTCTGTGAGTCACTCAAAAGCTGGTGCCTATTAGAAAAGTTTAATTAAAATCAAGTGTTTCTCCTGACAGAAACCACCACACCCAATGAATGGCATTGTGGAGCAGGTTAAATAGAAGAATAAATACTGACTTTTAATACCACACTCAACAAAGGAAATGCTACAGAAACGTGGAAATCTTGTTTACTGTTTGACCTTCTCCATGCCCAGTGCTCACAGGATAATTATTGCAAATGGCAGAGCCTTTTTTCCCAGACAGAACCCCACTTCCCCTGCTGATGTACAAACAAGGTCTTCCTTCAGTTAAAAATGTATAATGTGTTACAACACTCAGGATGAGGGACTGTTCTTTCAGTTAATCCAAGCCAATAAATTTGACTCTGAAATCCCTGTTCAGTCCCTTCTTCATTAGCCAAGATGGCAGCTGCCACACTAAAGCTAATAAGCCTGATTAATATCAATTCAGTAAATTAAATTTTTTTCCAGACATCAGATAATTCTGTACTAATCCAGACATTTATACCAATTTAATATCAGCTGACATAACATAATTTCTCATTTAACACTAATTGAAAACTACTGGTTTCTTATTCTAAAGAGCATTTGCTGTCACTTGTAACTTATGGCTTTTTATAAAGCTATCTTTCAAATACTATCATCATTAAATGTTATGTTTTCTGCCTACCTGCAGAAACTTTATATGCAAGCATGCGACTGGTGATGTGGGCAGAATAGAATAATCAGGTAATTCCTCTTAAAGGTATTTATTTAAACAATTTTTCCTCATATTTTCCATTATATATTTGTAAAAGGACTGACTGAAACAAAGGAACAAAAGAAAAAACTCTGCATTTAAGCATAACTCTCCATTTAATTTGAACTCAGCCCCTCTAGCTATTTTGTTCTTTCCTTCTAAATAATTTTGGTTTTGTTCAGCATGCCTTCAGGCTTGGCTCCTTCAGATGCTACAGAAGAAACAGCACATCCCTACATCTGTGCCATTTGCTCTTACTGTAATGTAAAAAATCCCTATCCTGTGGGTTTCACCGTGACCTGCACGGAGCCCTTCACAAAGTTATTGGTGAAAGTCTCCACCCAAGAGATGGCACCTGCCACAAAACTGGTTATTTGGGAATCACTCAGCATTCTCAATCCTCCCAAAGGTAAGAACACCCTTTCTGCAAGCCCTCACCTAAGGACTGCCCTGGTGGCTCCAGAACTGAAGGACCGTTGAAGGAAATGGAATCAGTAAAGAAGCAAAGACAGCCACAGGATTCATTTGCAACGCACAGAAAGGGGTAACTGATGTCAGGAGGGACCTCTGCAGGTCCCCTGCTCTGGCCCCTGCCCTAATCAGAGCTAGCTCTGGTGTGGGAAGGGGTTGTTCAGAGGGCCTGCCCTGGGCAGCAGGGTGGCAGAGCTCCTGGGACAGCGGGAGGAACAGCGGCGCAACTTGACCATACCATGATGGATGGGTCTCCAGAACAAGAGGAGTTTCAAAAGACATGACCCAGTGACAGGCAGGCAGGCCTGTCAGTTGGCCAGGAGCACAAATAAGTGTGCCAAGAGCTGCTTTTCTTAGTTCTGTCACTTTTCTAAGTGTCACTCTGCTCTGTCCCATCAGCCACGGAAACTGGAGGGCAATTTCTGGCAAGCACTTCAAGCCAGGGCCCAGCTGTCACAAGAACAGCAAATATTTTAAATTCCTGTGATATAGATTAATTTTAGGGTAGGAACAAAGAATCCACATTACTCTTTACACGGACTAGACCACGTCTGTCAGAACTACCCTTGTGTATAAAATAGCAGAGATTGGGGTTCTGCCTATGGCACTGCCTGGGCAAAATCCTCTTAGGAGTTTGCAGTGCATGGAATGTGAGGGCTCCATTCTCTGAAGGAACAGCTGAGTATCTGCCATGCTTTGGCTCCTAGGCCTTCAGGCTCTCAGAGAAGTTTTGTCAGACAAACTTCAGCCAGCGTCAGGATTTGTGGGAAGCTGTCAAGCACGAGTCTCCAGGGGCTTTTCCAAAAGGACACTTGGTGTCTGTTTGCTCTCTAGAATCAGTAACTTAGACTGAGACACAGGCACAGAGAGGTTACATTTCCAGGCACAAGGGTCTTCAAGGGAACATAGAGCAAGGCAGGAATCAAAATTACACTATAGAGGAAGGGTAGAGTAGCAGCACAGGTTATGCTTGGGAATAAAGCTTTTTTTATGGAACTCGTTCTAGATCTCCCAATTCTCTTGGGAAGTCACCTGAATCTAAACTTAACTGCTGGTAAAAAGTGTCATTAGAACCCAGCAGATCTATGCCACTTCCAGTGCTACTTATGTCTGCTCTCCTCTTGCTTTTCTACATTCTTCCTCCTATAAGAATACTTTGCTTGCTATCCTTTATTCCCTCAGTGATCACTCTTTTCTCCTTTGCCTGCTTATTTTTATTTTATTTATAAAGAGTATTTTGTCACTTCAATCAGTGCCACACTTCTGTGCAAACACTGGGAACATTGTGGCAATTTCCTCCTTTCCCAAACCAGTGAACGCTGCTCAGGTTTCTGTTTCTGGGAGAAGATTTGGGATCTTGGAGCAGAATAGACAGAAATGTTTTCAGAGCAGGTGGAGGGAATTCCCAGTTTCAACCCTTTCCACTGCCAGAATCATGCTACTTTGCACATTACATCCTCTACCCACTTCCAAGGGAATCTAGAAGAATCTTGGGAATGAAGTAGAAGGAGGCCTTGGGGGAACAGTTATTTTAATTTCACTGGATGACAGACTGTGAACAATTGCTGGGGGAGGCTCAACATGAAAACTAAGCACTTATGTAAGGGGAAAAAAAAAATAATTTTAATCTACTTGGATATAAGCCTTGCCACACAAGCTAGAAAAATCAGTGTAAGAAGCATAAAACAGGATTTTATTAGAGATATGTTGAAGGTGGCTTTGCTGTTTACACTGAAATACTTAAGAGTCACCCTTTATATCTAAGGATTTGAACTCTACAAACCACTTATTAGATAAGAAAGGAAATCTCATTTTGTGAAAGAGGGAGGATGCTGATTTGAAAGGATCATCCACCTGTGTATGTGCCAGGGTTTCTCTATTCAAGTAAACACTTAATAACTTTTGTTACTATGTTATATTATTATAATACCTATACTACCTCTAATACTGACAAAAGATATTGGCTTTATTTCCACATCTGTTTACTCACACAACAGAACCCTCACCATTCTAGAGCTGCTCCACTGTGCTTTGCTTGCACAGCTTGCAACCACTTCTGTGCTTTTTTCCTACTGCCCACCAAATCCTGAACCAGAAAAAAATCCTGTAGAAAATCCTGAGTAGAAAAAAAAAGGAATGAATATGAACAAATTTGTATTCACCATTTGAAATTTTCAGTGGAGGTAATTTGTACTAGCTCTTTGAAAGACAGACAAATGAAAAACAATAGCCACTCCAGCACTGAGGCTTTGATCAAATTTACAAGCAAATAATTTCCCATATGTATGCTGCCAGAAGTTTATCCCACTTAAAACCCACGCTCCACTTCATAACACTTTTTTTTTAAACTTCTTTTTAAAATTTTTCCCTTAACATAAGGTTTTCCCTCAAGTAGCAGCCAGCAGTGAACAGCAGCCAGGCAACACACTGCAGAGATGAGATACAAATGGTATTTCAAAAATTACTATGCCTAAAAGATGCTGTGTTTGCCAGCTAAGAAATAAGACAACCTGTTAATGGGTTAGGAGTGAGCAACTCAGATGAACACCAAGAGAGGGAGATGTATCTGAAATAAACTCTGCTTTAGGGATTGTCTTAAAATATGCATTGCCCCTCCTCTAAGCTGAGTTGGAAGCATGCTGGTGACTTGCTTTAGAATGGATGGGATGAATTATAACCATGGGGAGGGGAAAGTAAATTGTTCAAAAAACAGCTCAGTGGCACTCACTGGGTTACCTCTACCACAAATCTCTGCTCTCCCATTCCAGTGACAAGCAGAAGAATTAGGACTTTTTGACATGCCACCTGAATGTTTCCACCTAAGCTCCACGTTTCTCTGAAGAACTTTGATTTTGATTAATATTTTAAAAAAAGTCAGTGAAAACTTCCTTGCTGCTGTACATTACTCTGTCAGCCACCCACCACTGATGCAATATTGTGATAACTTATCTCTGAATGCCTTTACACAGGAATAAAGGCCCTTCAGAGACAAAATTCGGTTCCTGTAGCCTGATTTTCTCTCTGAAACAAAAAATAACGTGCTGAACTTCACCAAACAGTATCCTGTGTATTTGACAGACACCACAGAGAAAGCTAAAGGACAATTCATCTGTCTGTCTCCTGACAGAGATGCCTGTGGCTTGTATGACCCGTTGGGAAGAATTTTACAGGCTTTAGATTTGGAAGGAATCTTAATTGTTTTAGATTCACTGGCCACTTTCTGTTGTTTAATTCCAGGGTCCAACATAGATCAGTTCCAACCAGGTGGGCTCTTTGCCAAGAAAACTCTGAAGGAGACAATGGTCCCTTGAATAATTCTCTTGTTTAAAAAGAGGTTATTACAAGATCACAGCAACGTTGTTCAAGCAAAAGAGCCACGCACAGACAACTCCTCTGACAGCTCTCTCTTTCCTCTCTGAAATGGTTTTTAATTTGGTCCCCATCCAAATGGCATTACTCTGATTACAGACTGATATAGCATTGAGTATGTGTGAGCATTCTGAAAGCAATTAATATTCAGGGAAATATTTTCAAACAGCAAGGGCTTTATGAGTTTAATCTTGAGATGGTCATCATCTGCAAACATCTAAAATACTGAATTACAGTAATTCTGCACTGTTATCCTGACAGGACCTTTTATCAATCCTTACCCTCTTCTGCCCAGAAATATTACTTTTTATTCTAATCTATTTATTTACTTCAAAATGTGTTAATAATTATATTTGCGTTTACATTAGGGAATTCTTTTCTAAGAAAAATTACCCAAAATTGGAGAAAAATTACAAAGTAATTTTCTGCTAAATCATGCACTGATGTAACTTATTCAACAATGTCTAATTCATGACTTTATTTCTTCTAATGTTTCAGTTATTTAGGCAAAGGTCCAAGGCCCAGTTTTCATGCTGGTGGAGAGTGATGACTAAACCTAGAAATACTAAAAACAGAAAACAACACAACTGACAGCAACATTAAGCCTACCAATAACTCATTACCCTGGATGTCCTGTATCCACCTGAAGCCTCTCCCTCTTTATTCATACTTTCCCTTGAAGTTCTCACTGACAGGGCTCAGAAATAAAAGTGATTTACAAAACTCCAGCCTGTCAGACCAGGCTGGGATCAACAGCCCAACTATAAATATCCAAACATACCAGTTCAAGGAAATCAGGGCCTGAACTGCATTTATTCAAATCATGAGGCAAAAGCTTTGTGTTCCAAGAAAAAATGGATTGAAAACAATGCTCTGAGGTAGCTCAAGACAAATTTTGTCAAAAATTGGTTCAAACAGCTATAGTTAGAACACTAAAGCTTGCTAAGCTGGAAAAAGACCTATAACAGAGAAAGACTTATAAAATGTTTTACATGATGTGGTGCAATTCTGAAACATCTGCAGGCTCATTTTGAGTACAATAACTGCCATTTCTAGAAAACAAACGTTTCATACAAAGGCAAGAAATTTAATTTGTTTTCCCCCCAAATATTCACAGTGAAATCATGAAATGCAACTAAATTAAATTTTTTTTTAGATACTACATCTGGAAAACCTGCAGTGAGGCATCCTCTCCCAGTGTTTCCCCTGAGCACTGGGAATCAGGAGCACCAGCAGGCTGCAGCACAGCAGCAGCCCACTGGAGGACCCCTGTCAGCTGCAGGATTGCTCTGGGCTGCAGAGGCAGCAGCGTTTCACCAGTGAAACACAAAGCCAGCTGCTCAGCTGGGAGCCACGGGAGATTCCCGTGCTGGTGGCTTTCCAACTGAGGCTTTGTCTCTCCAAAATCACCACAATCTGCTCTGGGAAATTTGCATCATCCTTAAATCGCAGCTACTGTTATTTCTGATTTGGACATCTCAGATCATTGAAGTTGGCCACTCAGTATTGGCCTAGCCTAGAGAGAATTTCCGTGTAAAGAAACTGCTTCTAGGATTAGATTCAGGCATCTTTTTCCAGTAGCTTGTCACAATATATATAAAAAAAATCAAAATAATTCAACATCCTTCAAATTCATGACTGAAAATTAGCCACGCGAAGCGACAGAGCTAGATGAACATTTTCTCAAAAATTTTTCTGCCTTATTACAACTCTGGTTTACATCCCCAAATGTCCCTGTGGGACAAGCAAAGATTACTACGAGGCATCCATCAGGAAAGATTTTGGCTCCCTGTTTTGTTTTTGAAAGTAGCAATGATTAAACATTTTTAATGGCAGAAAGAAGAAGAAAACACAGATGAAAGCTGCGTGTGAGACCTGCACAGAAGCCTGCTCTGAATCCTCTCTGCTCACCCAGAACTGCCCAGCTGCACAGGGCAGTCACTGCAGCCCATCCCAGCACCAGAGAGATGAGACCACCACAAGGCTCTGTGCCATCCTTCCTACAGGGCAGATCCAAAAGGCAAACCCCTCTTTCATATTCACATTCATTTCACATTATTTGACAGGTTAGATATAACCTGAAGCTCATGGGGAGTTTTCTGGCATAGCTGAAAAACCAGATTTGTCAGCTCCAGAATTTTTAACTGTAAGTGGAGCCAAATGCAAAATAAATCAGACAAGCCGTGTTTGGAAAAACAATGTACTGAAAAACTTTTTCCTTAGTGCTACCTTATAAATCATGAAGCAGCTAAAAGAATTAAAGCTTTTCAGAACTCTGTCCCCTTTTCCAGTTTATCTTTGCAGTTCTAAGTAGGTTCACTTGTGCCCACACACACTGGTGTGTTTTTTCATTACAGTAACATGCACTAATAACTGGCATTTACAGACTTTTTATGCTTCCCTTGGCAATGTTAATCCTCCTTGAATATGACTTTTGGCATGGAATTTCTTTTCTTCCATAGGTGGGACACACACAGAGTTATCTCTGTGTTCAGTGACTTATTTAGTGCTGCTGAATATTTGCCTGCACCAATAAAATTAATGAAGCTTCACTCCATGCTCACACTGATATATGATCACCAGGGTACCTCACCTCTTCCCTTTTGTGCTTGCACAGGATTTGGAAAAACACCCTGCATTCCCAGATTTCTCAACATTCAGAACACATTCACTCTACTAAGAATCATTAAAGTAATTAAAAACACACATGCATAACTATGTTATTTATGTCCTTTGTCAGTGACTCACCAGATTTTCTCATATTCACTAAATTACAAAAGGCATAATGTGTTTATATTTTAAATGTTAAAATGTCATACTTAGATTCTTTGTTAACCTTTCCCAAGTCGTGTTTCCAATTTGATTTTTTTAATTCTTTGGAATTTATTTTCATTTTCCTTTTTGTTAGAATTTTGAAAGTTTAAAATGTGGTCTTGCCCCACAGCCCTCTAGTCCTCAAGCTCCTTTTATCAATTCCAGCTGAGGTGAAAGCCAGTTCAGTCCTCTGTATTTAGAGACAGCAAGAAGTGACTCTAAAAAACTAAGTTTTTTTTTTCTTATAATCTAAGATGTGCTTAATTAAATGTAAGATATGGTTTTGTTGATTTAAATATACTGTTTTCTCACTAAGTCTGTAACTACTAAAGGTCAAACCCAACAGTTGTTACTTCTTCCCAACAATCTCTATTTCATTTGACATCATCTTTTTCTAAAACTGGAGTCTGAGATAATGGAATGTCTGTAAATTAGGAAACAAAATAATTATCTGTCTGTTGTACAAGGCAATAACCCAAGGCCCACACAGCTAATAATGAAGCACTTAGCACAGAAGTTGGCTGAATCATTATCTCACACAAATACTGCTCTAATGGTGTTATTTACTACACCCTTAAGTAACTAGAGAAAAAAAAAGGCCTCCAAATGATTGGTGTTACATAAACAAGAATTATGATTTCAGAACTAGAATCCCAAGGTGTGATCTGTGGTTGAGGTTCTCTGCAGCCCAAAACATAACGATCACATCAAGTACTCTGAATTCCAATGAAATTCACAATCACCACTTAGTTGAATCAAACATACACTTGGGCTGGCTATTCCTATACACATTCAAAGTTACAGTATGATTAAATGTTTTTATAATTCTGCTCAGTAAGAAGGACCAAATGAACGTGAAAACAAGAACAGGCATCTTTTATATTTACATTCATGGCATTTTAATGGGCTGGGGTTTTCAGCTCTGCACAGATATTTAGGAAGTTCATTTAATAATTAGCAGACTCAATAACTCCTGTCTGTCAGAGAAAGATACGATAATGCAGGAAGAAAAAGATTTGGAGGATGGTCATCTGTTTAATGTTCAGATAATTAAGAGTGTTGGACAAATGGGAATCTGCTTGATTTATTCCTTCTTTTGAACCCTTTAAGGAAATGATGGTTAACGTAGACCAGTTTTGACAATTAAAAGTGTATTTCCTTTCAGAAAATATGAAGCAATTGTTCCAATGCTGGAGTTCTGAATGAAGCAGTGGTAATGATTTTGGAGAAGAAGGCATTGAGGTACAAACCTCCCAAGAGCAGAAAATGTAACTGGGGTCCTTTTAAACTTTTATACATTGCTATGTTGTTTTTGCTTCTTATAGTTCTTTTTCTGTATATATAGGAATAAAATATGTTCTAGCCATGAAATCAATAGTCTGATTCACACTGTTGCCAGTGTGCTGGATTCCACCAAGTTCCTTTTTAATCTCACATTCTTACTTTTCTACGAGGTGCGGACTTGGAAAAGATAGAAGACTACTCCCTTTTGCCTTGTCAGTCAACCTGCAGCTCAGAAATGCCAAAAACTGGGAAAGTTCTCCAAAGTTTAAGTGACTTAGAAGACAAGCTACAAAAGGACATTTTGTCTTCAGCAAGGTTTTCACCTGATTTTTACTTGTCTTGAGCCAAGCAAACCAGATTCTCGTGCTGCGGCAGAATTTACAAACGCTCCCGCTCTTCCGCGGCGATGGAGCCCGTTCCCCAGCACCACCTTCAAGCAGCTGCCACAGATCCTGGAGGACACCGTGTTTTTCCCTATTATTCAATCTTCCTGTGGAAGGCAACCATCTGTGAAACATTCTCCTGGCCACCTGCTGCCCCAGCCAGCTGTTCCGATTCCACGTTCCAGCTGCAACCTGTGACAGCAGCTCAAAGCCAAAAACACTCAAGCAGGAGGGAAACCGACTGGCAGGATGCCAGGTGGATTAAAGCTCCAGCACAAAAGCTGACAAAAACCCACCTGTGTGGGAAACATCAAGTAGCAAGGAGAAAAACAGTGGTTTTCAGCGAGCAGGAGGGCCCAAAAGGGCTCAGCAGGTTTCTTTCTCCTCAAGCAACTTTTTGTGCTTTGCTAAAACCAGTTTCATAACTTTGTCACCATGGCTCCAGGGAATGGGGAAACTGGCCCCAGCCTTCTTGCCTCCCAGGAGCTCTGGTGGGACTAGCATCAGAGAGAATGTCTGGAGGGTAGTGGGGTAATTCTCCATGTCTCATGGACATTAGGAACTCCTGAAATTAGACTAAAAAGGGATTTAAGTGGTACATGAGTCCTGTGCTGGCACAGTGTGCATGGGCAAATTTTAGTCTCCTTGGGAAGGGGAGGGCATTCAGAAGGACCAATGAGGAGGTAAAACACTGATGGATGCAGATGGCCCAGATTCCTCAAGAATTTGGAGAAGGGAAAAGACACAAATGATAAGAGAAAACCCAAATATTCAAGCAAGGTGTAAGATCCTTCTAATTCTCAATAGCAGAATTAATGGAACAGATCTGCAACAGATACAAGCAAAGAACAGACTGAAACTATCCTGATTGACAACAGCTGAAGATATGACCTGAAAATGAAAATTCTCTCTTCTGCCCACCTTTGCCAGTTACAGCCCCATAATTTTTAAATAAAATCTTCAGACAAACTTATCACTGCTTGATGAAAAGAAATTAACAATTTGCTATCCAACATTAATATTAAGAAGGTGATGAAATGGTACACCATTGTTGGGTAGCTGCTTATATCTGACCTGCAGGGAAACTGAGTCAATTTGAAATTATTGACATCTTATAATAAACAGTATTTGTCATTAAAATAAGTTATAGTGTCGACAGTCACCAACTTTTCTAGTAACTTCTAAATTTACAACAGTGTTGTAAAAAATGGAAGTTGAAATTAATTGAATTTTCCCCTGTGGCTCTGAAACAACTTCAGCAGTTTTCTATATTGCATTAGCCTTCTTTTCCAAGTTTTGTTTTGGGCAGGTACAGTGTGCACATTGTTGTATTATTTAACAGTATTTTTATTGTAATGTCATTCATTACAATTAAAAAGAAACAAAAAAACTTGTTACTGAAGTTTCTTTCTACCAGTCCTTGCTTCTTGATAGCTAATTTGGTAATGAAACAGAACGTGATGCTTGAAAATAAAATGTAACCTAATCACATTTCTAAAAATAAATTATCTGAGTGTACACACACACGTGCTCCCCACGTTATTAAATAACCGAATTTCTTTGAAAAGCCTCTTTTGAAATAAGTGGAAGAAAACCTCTGCTTTCCCTTACTTTTATAGTGACTGAAATTCAATTTGTGAAGGAAATATTTTATGAATTATTTAAGACTGTATTAATAAAAGCCACAAAATTACCGGTAAGCTTTGCAAGTAGAATTTAAGGGTTGGGAAACTGTCTTCTAACATATGGGAGCAGGAATATGAGTAATTACATAAATTGGAATGTTAGGTAGAAAACAGTTTACTACTGAGGAACATGGTGGAGCAGAGTAACCAAAAACCCCTAAGTATATATGGTGAATACAAGCACCAAATTTTAAGAGACGTTTGCCACATTTATGTTCTTAGTTTAGGTTGAAACATATGAACTAAATACTTAAATTAAAAAAGTACCCAGCATGAACAGGGCTACTACCAGCTGAAAAGCAGAAAATGCAGGGAGCCTTGAGAAATAACCTGCTTGATGTGCATGTAGTTACCCTACATATTAAGCTATGTATAAAATAAACTTATTTTGCCACTTGACGTTGCACTGTGCCAGATAACCACTTATATTCAGGATGGAGTAACTGCTCTCTATTACCCAAGATTGTAATATTAGACAGCTTGAGCAAAATTTGGGGGAAAATAGGGATTTGCACTGGAAAGTAAAGAGGAAGAAAACTGCAGAGAGTCATTTTTCTTCTGAGAAGAAGAGAGGAGTTAAAGAACACACAGGCAAACTAATGATGTTCCCCTGTCCATTGAACCCTAGATGTAATTTCTAATTTTACAAGAAAACTACCAGCTCTGAGGGCATATTTAAAACTCCAGACTGGATATTTTATACACAGGATGACTAAGTTTAATATTGGTAGAAATTGTCAAAGGCCTATTTCAGGCATTGTAGAAAAATGGCTCGCTAAATGTGGTTCCTCTTTATTTGAAAGATATGCTCATTAAGCACATTATCCTACTCATTTCTGTAAAACAAACACATTAATAATTCTGTTTTATCCTCACTAACACTTCCAGAGACCATGCAGGCATGAAAGTATTATTTATGCTCTTCCCAACCCCAGACTTCATCAACCAAATGACTACATTTCAAATTGTTTTGCTTTTTTTTTCCTTTGAAGGGAGGAAAGCTTTGGTTTAAGGGATCTGAACCAGTTGAACTGTAAATGAAAGCTCAGTTCATCCATCATTACTAAAGATGGGGGGGAAAAAAAAAAGAAACACACCAGAGTTCGATTTTCAGATCACAGGGCAGATGGTGAGACATCAAAAAGCCACATTCTTTCTCAGAGAGCCTTGAGGTAACAGCACAGCAAACAGAATAATTCAATAATACAATAAGAGGACCCCTTATGTTGGAGGTGGGTGGTGAATGGCAATTTCTGCCAGGCCTGGTACATCTCCATAATCTTGAAAAGGAGCTGTTGGAAACTCTACCATCACAAGTCAGACTGATATAAAAATGGGTAAGACATACATTTTGACACACATGAGAATTCTGACAGCTTCAGGAGAGGTCAGGGAAATCACAAAAGCAGCTAGCCTCCTTTGAAAGTGAACCAGTGCTTGTAAATTTTGGGGAAGGATACTTTTGGCTCAAACAAAAAAAAATGCTGAAAAACCAAAAGGTATCTTACTTAAGGGAGCAGAACCTCCCCCTCTTCCTCCTGCCCAGGGGCAGGATGAAGGCAGAGATAAGTGGGTCTGTCATACAAGTTACCCAAACCCAGTGCTGAAAGGGAAGGAGCAAAACTTTTTTTTTTTCTATTTATTTTTAACCAAAAGGGGGTTTATCACCAATGGAATCATGGATAAATTTCACTATGACAGAAAATGACTGTGGTAGCCATGGCAAATGGTCTTACCAGAAAAGCTGATGGGCTACTTGGATGCTCTGAAGAGAACGATTCAGCAGGAGCTTCACCAGTGGGCTTTCAAGACTCCACTCAAACTTCAGCACCTTAACAGAAAAATTATAATAAAAATGAATTTTATGCAGGCTTTGGTGTCTTTCCTTTATAACAAATCTAACCATTAATCACCCAGTGTTTAGTTTGAACAAGCAACAGACACCACCCAGACTCTGTGTTAACATGCATATAAATATGCAGCTTGTCTTCCCCCACTTAAAAATATCACCGCTATATTTAATCTTTTATCTGATTATCTGGTTTGGAAAATAAACTTATTTTAGAGCAGAAGCTGTGGAAGGTGAAAGGTCACAGCAGTTTGTGAATGCTGTAAAGCTGTGAAGGTTCCACTGCCTCACAGTAGTGGATGACATGAATATATTCATAAATGCATAGAGATATCTATGTGGATAAGCAGATATCACAAACACAAAGAAACCCAGAGAAACTGCAGTGTGCATAGTGGGTCATCCATAAGCACAGTGCTACAAAGGGAGGGGATAAAGCTTTCAAAAGTTCCTGCTCAGCCCCAACACAGGACCTATTCAATCACCAAGTGCTTTGGAAGCAGTGATGCCATAACTTGCAAAACACTGATTTCCAGTGAAATGCAATGTACATCTCTAAAGAGACAATTCCACACTCAAATGTCCACTCCACTCTGTGTTGACAGTGGTTTTCTCAGTATGTATGGTGTTAAAACCCCAGTGATTTGTGGCAACAGCATTTCCCTCCTTGACTGCAATGAAGCCCTGTCACCTGAGCAGGATTTCTCTTATTCAGATGCACTTTTTAATTTCCTTTGTTACTTGAAAATGCCTTCATGTGCTATACATGAAAGCCCAATCAGAATGCCAAAACAATTCCATTCTCCTAAGTTGGAAACAGTCTCTCCCTCAGCCCTGTTTTTAATCCACTCATTGCATCAGTTGACAAGACTTACTTGTTCCTCTTACAATGTCTTAACCAACCCAAAAGCATCAAAAGTATTCAATGAAGTTATTGATCTGGACTGAAGATTTCCTTGGCTATCAATTTCCTCCTTACCTGAACCAGCTGTGGGAGGTATTCCAACAATTCATCATTTGACACATTTTCTATTTGTTGGACTGCTGCCCTGCGAATATCTTGATCTGGAAAACTAGAGCAAAACAAATAGGTATCATTAAGAGCTACCAGACCACTGCAACTCTCCTGAGCTCTCACTGATCTACGATGTTAGAAAAACTGATTTTCTCTCAAAATGGAACAGGAACAACAACAAAAAATCAATTAATTTGCTTTATTGTAACAAGAAACACACCAAAGTTGACTTCATTGGATTGACTCTTACAGTGCCACACAGGGGAAAAAAAAACCCTGAAAACCTGATCTTCAAATACCTTTTTGAGTTTGAACTACCACGTATTGTAATTTCCCAAAATATGAAGCAAATTACAGCTCTCTTGCTGCTCTTTCTTACCTGAAATAGGAAATTTCTGAGCCATGTGAACTTTTAACCAGCATTTGACGACTTCATTTGTTCTGAGTAACAACAGAAAAGCTTGAAATTTCCCATACAAAAAGGGCTCATTTCAGATCATTTATTCCCAAATCAGCTCTTTTTTTTTTCCTGTCACAACACAATCAAAAATACTTTTCAAACAAAAGCAATTTTGAAATTGAAAACATGGGTTGGGTATTTTTAGGATTTTATTATGTGAAATTGGGTAAAAAAACTGAACACCTTCCCCAGGAAGGCTCCAAGTCAGTGAAACAGATATTTCTGATAAGAAAATGTTTCAGAACTCAGTATAAGCTGCATTCTCACCTAATTCTGCATGAAACCAGGGTGGCTGTAGCCTTGTATAGATTTTGTGAAGGAGCCCTCATCACAAAAATGATAAAAGAGGAAAACACGGTGTGGCAGCAGTGATAATGGAGAAAAAGAAGGCTGGATAATATAGATGGTAAAAACATTTTTCTTTGAAGGAGAATGAAATTTTGATGTAACCTGATTGATCAAAACTGACTCTTAACAGAACATTTTCTCTCTTCTACGAGAAAAGGACAGAAAGTATACAGTGTCTCTTTTAATATTTGAAAGCCAACAGATAATCTTTTAAGGACTTCTTTTGAAAATATAAAAGTAATTTCTACCTTTTCACATTTTGCAATTGTGATATTAATCATTAAAGTTCGGACTCGATGATCTCAGAGGTCTTTCCCAACCTCAGTGGTTCTGCCATTTTATACACAGAGAATTTCACAGACACAGGAGTTGCCTAGTTTGGTTCAAATTTGGCTGTTTTAACAAGGAAAGGAACAGATTTGCCCTTCCGTGTACGTCTGCTACGTGGTGTCACCCTTGTTTGTGTGTCAGTACTTGCATCTTGGCCATTGCCATCCCAAGAACATTCTCTGTCCTCTCCTGAAGCAACCTGGAAATGTTCGTGGGGACCTTTCAGCTACCAGGGGTGCAAGAAGGGTCATCTCTGCCTAAGGGGCAGAAATGTCTTCCAACAGCACCACAGTCAGCTGGATATTGTTCAGAATTGCTGGTGGGCTTTGGTCCAGTTCCCTGAGGGCAAGCACCTGCCCCACAAAAAGCAGTGAGTCCCCACCCTCTGGACTGATATGGCCATTAGGCTCTTGGGAGAGATCTCTGATGTGGCAGTCTAGGCACAAAAAAAAAGAAAAAAAAAAAGAAAAAAGGTGACTAAAGGACAAGGGTTATCCTGTCAATTCACCCTGAGGAAAGTCCTTTGAAATCAGACCCTTCATGCGTGGCAGGAGATGTCACAGGCCAACAGTGCCACTGCTTCAAGAGCTCAGCACAAAACCAGACTGCTCTCTTCCCACCTTCCACCCAGCACCTTTTGCCAAAAATATAGAAATAAAAATCTGAAGTGAAACAGAGGAGGCAGTACCGTATTTGCAGCAATGACTGCTTGTTGCTGTCAAGATAAAAAGAGAAGAAATTGTTAAGCTAGGTGCTCAGCAGTATAATGGCACCTGCTGCTTGAACCTCGAGCTTCTAAGTTCAATAAAACCAGCTGAAGCAGAACACTATGTACACTTTGATCAGCAAATTAACTAGAGGCCATCTAGGAAAAATGGGGATATTTTGATTAAAAAAAAAAGGTGGAAAGGTGGACTTGAAAAAAATGTTTCTCAAGGCTGCAACCTGTAACACTTTCCAACATCCTTTAGCAATGTGGCTCAGGTCTGGTTTCACTATTTTGTTTGTTATGGTACATATTTAATGTTTCTAATATGGTTTATAATTCTTTGTATAATGCTGAGAGGGCCTCAATGAGGAGAGCAGGAATGCATTACAAATAAATTATCATCCTAGGCCCAAATTAGATCTTTTGCAAGGTTTATTTTTTTACTTATTTATTCTAGGCAACCTATTAGGAATGAGAAGTTGTTACTTGAATATTCACGCAGCTCTTTAGAACAAAACATATTTGAAGAAGGACTACGTATCAAAAAAAAAAAAAAAAAACCCTTCTGTATCATCCTGTTTTCTAATTATGCAATTGCTCCAAAGGGTTGTGTGCCAAGCATGTGCAGATAATATGGAAATGAGTCTTTCCCTTCCCCTTCTTGCCCAGTTCAACAGGCTACTGAACAGTGAAATATGCTCTACACAGGCACAAGGCCAAGCAGAAAAATGTTATTACTTAGTTACAGCTTGTCCTTACCAGCAGCCAAGATCTGAACACACACAATGCTATGGGGAGAGAAACTCCTATATTTTTATTCCAGCTAGAGAAAATTATTTTAATCCCAAACTTTGCGGAAATTTCGGCAGCTAACATTTGATTTATTTAGAATAGATTTGCTTTAAGGCAAAACCAGGGCTATATCTGAGTTGCCAGAAGCAGTGCCAGGAGATGTGATTAGGGCAATAACAGGCACTGTGGTGAAATATCTGCAGGGTAGTTCAGCTAACGTGGCTCTTGTCATTCTTTTTGAATGAGACTTTAGTAATTTGTTGGTCTTGGTGACTAAACTGTTTCCTTCAGCTTGTAAATCTTGAGGTCAGCTTGAGGCTTAGTTCAGTCTTTTGAACAGAATGGGCAATTAGCACATTTTTTAAACTATCTGACAATTTGTTAATCCCTAGATGGAATAGCCATTGCTTTTCTTGAATTTCAGTGCTGTTCAGGGCCACATGTACAAGTAGAATATTGAATTTGTATTTAAATATTGTACACAGGCACAATATTTAATTCTATTTGTTTTCCCCCTTACATTTGTATTTGAGCAAACATCTAACAGCCTCAGAAATACTGAGGGTTACAGCAAACTCTTATGAACTCCACCAGTATTACATGGTGCTTAAGCTATTCACATTTGCATACACCAGTTTATTTGCTAGAAGCCAATAAAAGGGTACAATTTAGAAGCAGATCTGAGTGAAAAAATCCCTTCATATGCCTGCAAACTATGCCATCTTGTAGTACTTCATTAGGGCTGGAAGGTTTTTTTTTTCTTTCCAGTGAATAATCTTGCAATGTTTGAGTTACATCAAATCTGATTTTAGTAATCCATAAATTAGTCTTGATTAGAGGACAAAATTAATTGATTTTTTGCCTCTAACTCAATGCAATAGAAATCACTTCAGGCCTAAGAAAAAGAGCTTTATAGTCTGGGTATTAGAGGAGAGCTGATTTCCAGGGCTTGCTGCAGTGAATATGTAATTATTTATTCACACATGCTGAAAACTCTGAAAGCAGAGAAGTGAGGCAACTCTATCACAACAAATTCAATATTCCAGTCTTTAAGGGGACACTCCTCAGAAAGAGGAGCTCATCTGAAGCACAGCCTGTCAACATCAGATCAATTTTTGGAAGGATTTGAAGTGACAGAATTCCTGACATGTGACCTCTGACTATGGTTTCAGAGAGGCAGGACCTTCGAGGACTCCTCTTCCTAGCTGCTTTATGGTTGTCACCAAAATATCTGAGGATTTAGCTAAAAAAACCCCAGCCTAAAATGAAATCTTTCAACAATGCTTGCAAGGTTCTTTTACTGCATAGTTTCAAAATGGTAACTGTCATCCAGGTTTAGGTTTCCACTCAGTTATAGCTGTTTTTTGGTGTTTGTTTTTTTTTTTCCCCCCCTCAACAAACAACATATTGGTCAATAAATACTTGACTGAATAGAACCCCTGTGCTGTGAACCAAGTGTTCCCCATTTATTTGCCTGGCTGCATTGTGCTGCCTTGCAGCTTTCTTCCTTTGGCCAATTTAAGTGCTCTCTCTTAGGGCAATGAGTACCCCACAACAGAGATCACGCCTTCTTACAGATTTGCTCCAGGTTTACACACATCAGAAACACCACAGGCTCTACCAAAAATAAACAACATGTAAATTTTAGTTGTTTAGTCTCCAGTTACAGGTTACTCTAGGCAGGACTTCACATGTCCCCTTCACAGCTTGTCTCACAATTTGGATTCTCCATAAGTCATTAAACTGTTTTCCTCTCATGAAACACTCACCTGCTTAAACTCAACACCTTTTTTGCAGTTTTGTTCTTCCCTCTCTGCATGCTGCCAGTGATTGACAGCCACCCGTTTTTAACTTCTAGGTAGATTATTACACCTCCCTTGAGACTTTAAGATGTTTTTGTAAAAGTTGAATTTTGAGCTGGATGAGCATAGATTACAATTTTTTTAGAAATAAGGACAACTTTCAGTCTTTGATTCTTTTCATACAGATAGCCAGTCGGGGGCTATTTGTCTAGCTGTACCTTTCAGCTAAATCAGATTCAAACAGAAAACTAAGCACTGCTGAGGTGTCCTGTGGATCTGTGAAATTCTCTTGAGATTTCAGCATCTGCCAGTGGTGAGCTGACTGTAAATGAGAAATAGATGTGCATTTCATTCTTAACAGTTTTACTATTCTAATTTTATTGTGCTGCCTCAAACAGCCCTGTGCTGGAATACTTTTGTCAGGTAAGTGAAACTGCTCAGGTCTCCACATTTTCTGGCACATGGTGATCTCTGAAGAGAACAATGTAGCCTTTCACAGGCCTTCTCTTAAGGTAGAGGCTTATATCATGCCACTTATTTCTGCATTTCCCTGCACGTTTTAAGTTCTGTTGCATTTTCAAAAAAAGAAAAACTTCAGTCCATGAGATGCATGTTATTAAGTCTGGCAGAAACAAGGAAAGCTGAACTAGCAAACCTATTGGAATGGGGCTACCAAGTGAAAAGAAAAAACCCTTTGAGTAGTAAAGGATATCACTTCATTGATGGATGCAACTGGGCCAGGAAAGAAAGTAAGGAAGAAATGTTTAGAAGAATAGACAGGGAAGTTCTGTGAGGCAGTTTAAGTATTTTAGAAACAATTAGACAGGAGGAGGGAAGAAACTACCAGAAAAATGATTAAGGTGTATAGTTTTAGCTTACAGATAAGACAAGCAGGGCTTTCTGTTGGTGATTTTTTCATTCCTTTGAGGGCTTCTAAATAAAACACCAGGTGAGTGTATAAAGGTTAGAAAATGGTAAGGACTAAAAGAAAGTACAGAAAGATAACAAATGCCATCTACCAAAAAGACACTGCATTTTCATTTTTTTTTTTTTTTTTTTTTTCAAAGAGAAAATTCACTCTTCATTGTGAGAGGTCACACGAACCATTCCCAACCTCACTCATTGCAAGGGTCATGGTCATATTCCCTCACTTTTGCTTTGGCTGATTGACTGGCAGATAGATCTGTTGAGTTTACTGACAGAAAATATAATTCAGTGATGCTCACAGAGATTTTCTACAAGAAAGTCTGACTGAAACAACTAAGAATAAGTTTAAGATGTCATGGAGACCATATGGTGAACCATATCCTAGGACAAGAGTAGGAAGAAATTAACAAAAAGAAGTTTCCATTTGAAACCTGTATGATCTAGAAGGTTCTTCCCACCCCAGAGACAAACTTCTCTGTTACATTAAAACTGAAGATTAAACCATGGGAAACATGATTATTTAGATTAAGATTCCTGACTAGAGTGCACATTTATGCAAAGAAAACATGCAATATTCTGCATAGTTGTCTACTTGTCCTGCTACAGAATTCTGCTGCAGTACCTTCATATTTATTGCCAAGAAAGCTAAAAATAGTTAAAAGCAATTAAAAAAAAAATAAAGAATCCAACACATGCCACTGCTTAAAAAGTCTTGTCTGTTCCTAGCAATGCATACATCGTCATCTAAGTTATCACTAAATTTCATGTATATTAAGCATAAGCAGTTTTAAAGCTTTATCAGTAACGTGTCCTGTACATCAAAGCATGAAATTAATTGTGGAGTGTTGCTTTGTTCTTATTTCTTTGCCTAAGCCCATGTTTGCTCTCCATGTTGATGCATAACTACAGCCAAGTAACAAGATGCAACCAAGCAAGGGATGCTCTACTGCTCTCTGGTTTATAAATACTCTGCTGGGCATCCCCTTGTGAGCTCCAAGGGAACATATTAAATTCTCCTTTTATTGAAACAGTGACAATCTGATTCAACAATTCTAAATCTGTTTGGCTTTCAAGGGTATAAGAACAAAATCTGTCTTCAAGGTATCACATTTTATTGTAATTATTGGTTAGATATCTGAACCTCTGAAATGCAATAACCACTCTGCTACAGAAAGTGAGAATCAAGAAGAATACTGTGACAGTCATGGGCTGAGAAGTACCATAACCAAAACTGTGTCTGACAGCACTGATTTGGCACATGGTTTTAAAGGAATTTCCTTTCCTGTGCAGTTGCCCTGACAGAATTAGAATTCAGCAGGAAGTTTCTAGGAAAATTTTTAAGCCTAACAGGGAGGTTGCATCTTCACCTCCATGAGCTACTTCAAAAAGTTACTTCAAAATGGTTGCAGCCATGCACTATGCTGGAAAAAAAGACATACCTTCCATGGCTGTTTCCTGATTCTAGCTCAATTTCCTCATTCCCAGCCATGACACCTCACAGGGCTGCAAGTGTACTCTAAATGGGCCAGGAAAAAAAGAAAAAAAACCTGAAGAAGTGATTTGCTGGTTTGATTAACAAATATGCTTGGACTTTCCTTTGCAGCAATCTGAATAGCAAGATAACCTGACTAAAAATTCCCAATTATGGTTGTTCTAAACATACACGAAACATTGGCCTGCCAGCACCACATCAAAAATGATGGCACTGCTGACCCTGCCTTTGTTTCTTTCTGTCATCAAGGAAATTCTCTGGGTAAACAAGTGCACTGGTGTTATTTCCCTGGCTAGTGTGCCACACCAAGTGGATACAGCTACAGAAAGCTCTACCTCACTAAAGCCTGGCTTTTTGCCAAACTCAGTAAGTGAAATCAACAGCAAAATGCACAGGGCACCAAGAAGCTGTTCTGAGTAGGAGGCACCATCTCTATAACTTCTGCCTTAGGGATAATTTTATATTTCAGGCTACAGCTTATAACCATCCTTCCCTGAAATTAGAGGTAAGAGTGTAAAATCTTTTTCTCCACTTCCCCCTCCCATCCTCTCCATCACATCTTTATTGATTAAAGAAACATTAATGGTTTTTAAATTCCTTTTTTTAAAGCATTGGCTTCTAGGGCTCTAAGAATCAATGCACTTGTTCCGAGTACTGGATTCAAGGTTGCAACTGAATTTATCTGTGAAATGTACCGTGATTGTGTTTTCCATTTATGAAAGTTCTTCCTTCCCACTGCATAAATGAGCATGTTTTCATTTGCCTGCCTTGAGAGCTGCCTGCAAAGTGGAAGAGCATAAGCAAGAGACACACTCAAAGCACAAGAAACATCTATTAAAGGGTACATTTAACCATGAGGTGAACAAAACAACTTAGAAACTTCAGAAAGGTGCAAAGAGCTTTCCAGTTCAGGTTCCTGATAACGGGGCTGGAGCTGATGGGCTGTGATACCTCTCCCTGTAAAGCTCTGTGATGCTGCCTTCTAAGCCAGGCTGTGAGGGAGCATCTCCAATGGTTTTCATTCCTCTGTCCTCACCAATGGGTGCTTGACTTTAATCATCAGGACAGATGCTGCTTTTTTTGCCCTGAGAAGAAGGATAATTTAGAGTTCCCAAGCCAAGGCTTGCAGAAGTGACTAGTGATTTTGAGAATCCTTTCTAAAGGGTGAGCACATGCCTGCAGCACAGATTCAGGTTCTCCTAAAGACACTGCAAACTGGAGTTCCACCAAAGTAAGCATCCAGAACCTGGAGTGACTGGAAACTCTTGGTCTCTTTTATGGTATTGATAAATTGTGGTGCATAGAAATAATACAGCATAGAGCTAAGCTGCAGATCTTCTTGCATTAGGACGTACTGTAAGCTGAATATTTATGCAGAATCAATTTTACTTTGGAGAAAGTCATAGAAGAAAAATGCAAGAGGGCTCTTGCAACAACAAAAAAAATCTGTCTGAGGAAGTCTCTGAGCTGCAGAATACTGAAAGCTGGGAGAGTAGCAATGTTTGGCCCATTTTCACTGTGTTCCCTGGGTAGCTGTTGTTGGTCACCACTGGAGAGAGGATGCACTAGACTGACTTTTGGGCTGATTTAGTGCAGTTGCTCCTGTCAGCAGTACTTGTAGACAAAGATCAGCTCTAATACATTTTTCTTACCCATAGTTTGATAATGGTAACACAAGTCCTTAAAATAGACATGAATATATTAAGAGCATTTATTTTATATTCTGCTCATGTTTTCTATGAACTTGGATCTTTCAGCCATGTCTCAGCAATCACAAGAAATCAGAGAGCTGTTTCGTGGATGATAGAAGTGAGAAACTGAGTTGATGAGTTGTCAGTGCCAAACATAAAACAGGATAGAGTTGAATGAATGTTCAAAACCAGCTCAGTTACAGAGCCTGTGATCCAAAGGCAGTGAGGGTGAGGGGGAAGTAAGGTTGGACCCTAGCCAGTGTTACTGTACTTTTTAAAAAATAATAGAAAACTGAGAAATAGAGAACTAAGAGAAGAAACCTCAGAAATCCATTTATATGGAAAGTACTCCTCTCCTTCAACCCACTCTCTCAATTTGCATATATCCGTGTGTCTCAGCAGTTACGTCAGCGACCCAGACATTTTTGAAACTAGGCATCTTTAAGGAAATGTAATCTCTGTGTTTCTGAAGGTTAACTTCCCAGTTGCTCAGGCACCAACAAAATACTGTGGATATGAGAAGGACAGATTTTTTTCCTTAAGAGGATTTGTTCTGTGCTGCAGAACTTCTTTCTGCAGTGTTACCATGAAGCAAAAAACTGGATCGAAATCGAGAAGCTAAAGGAACAAGCAGTCTAAGATCCTGACCAGGAGAGAAGTACTTGTTCTTTGGCACAAGTGCAGGTGCCAGCCACTCCCCATGGTGGCATGAGAGAAACAAAGTGATGAGGTTTTCCCCTCTTTTCCCTGCCAGCATCTTTGTGTAGCCAGAATGAGCAATGCACATGCACGCGATGCACTCTGAAAAGCTGGGGGACAGACTGAGTAATATGAAATACTCTCTGAAGCACCTGAAAGGTGCTGATATTCTGCACCACACCCTCGTGCAGAGCTGCATCTTCAAAGAACAATCAAGCTCAAGAAATGCCACCCAGACACAGAAACAAAATCAGGCAAAAAGTCTGATCTAAAAGCCTGGCATGCTCTAACAAACCCTATCAAATTCTACTCTGAAGTCTGGAAGACAACACACTGCCCATATAATCCTTTCTACATGGATCTTTATAAGTTAGAATTGGATCCTAATAATTTAATAATGATAAATAACAATATTATTCTCCATAATCTGATATACCAGGATCTTTGCTTCCACCATTCCCACTAGACATAAAAAAGACATGCATGCAAACACATGAAACTGCTAATAGTTCAGATAGAAACCTGGGATACAAATTAGGAAATTGCATCCAGAGAAAATAATTAGTTTTAGATTATTAAATATCTATTTTTAATAATATGGCACAAGTCACAGTATATTTCCCAAGTAAAGCTTTAGAGGAGGTTTATTTTTTTTCCAAAGGTACAGCATGAAACTGAGATTGCAAAACTGGTGCAGCTTGTGCTTACCCAAGACAAGCAACGGCTTGATAAAACAAATTTGCTCAAGCATTTCATCTGCATGTGTAATGCTTTTACAGGTCACTTAATGCAGAATACCTCCCAAGTTTTTGGAGGGAATGCAGCTGCTGACACAGATTCTGTCCCCTGACAGCTCTGTTACATCATGGGTAGAGCTATCTCCAGCATCAAGAAAGTGTCCTGACAAACAATCACCTCCCAGTGCAAGAAGAGGGGGTGGAACATAAGGCACCACAACAGAATTTATTCAACTGACTTCAAAGTTTCATCCAATCTGCTTCAGAAAGATAGGTTACACGTGGGACTGGATGTATTTACATAGATTATTGTATAATCTAGAGACATATTTCAGTCCCCCTCACCTCCCATTGTTCACCTCATGGCTGTACTGCAGTTTGAAGTTATGGAGTGCTATGTAAGTGCTAAGTATTTGACTGATCACCTGTTACCAGAAACTGCCTGACTCTGTTCTAGAGAATGAAATTCTCTTTTCATTATCCTGAGAAGTAGAAAACCTTCCCAGCCAAGAAGACCTGGCTGGCACGCTCAAGGTCACCACCAGAGCTGCAGCTCCATTTTCACTTTGACCCAGAGAGAAACAAAAGCCCAGGCAGTGCACCAAGCCAGGAGAGTGTGCTGAGCACTGAAAGAACCAGGCATGTGATCGTTCTGTTTATCACCACTTTCCTGCTTGGGTAATTTCCCCTTACCTGAAAGTCAGCAGCCCGAGTGCCTCTAGAGGGTGAGAAAACCTCCAAGCCCTGAGCAAGGCATGCATTTCTGACACAGTGCTTCTATCCCAGCTGGGTGCACTGCCCAGCACCAGAGCAAGGGAGCAGCTTTGATTATTGCAGGAGTAGCGATAAAACCATAAGATTCTTCTCTGTTGCTCTGAGAGTCTGGAAAAGAAGATTAGAAATTCACTTTGAAATTAAAACCACCTGAAGCTTTGTGTAGCAACAAACTTTATTGCACAGAGGGGCCAAGCCACACAGTACACTGCTTTTCAGCTAAGTACATGTTTTCCTTTGGGTAAGATATCATTTTCTGCAGACCAGCTTTTATAAGAAAAGTGATACTTATATTCTGGATCTGTCAGCCTTAGGTCATATAAAAATGAAGTGTCAAAAGACACACACACACATATATATATATATAGATATGATTATTCCACATTCCAAGCAATTTCACATTCTCAATTTTCTTCTCTGCTGTCTCTATTGTTGGTGTTGTTTCTTTGTTTTTACTGGTTGGGTTTCTTTTGACAAAGTTGTCACGGGGTAAATTATTGTTACATCTGTCTGCTACAGATAATCTCTAACTTTCATAACTAGACACACAACAATGCAGGTCATAGCTTTTATTCCTGCCCTTGCTTTGACTCTTTAATGCAGGTGTGTCTATTTTTAACATATTTGCTTTTAAAATAATGTTTAGGCACATCTTTGTACATACACAAAAGCCTGAGCACAGGTAAACACATGCAGAGTGTGAATACCCCTGATAAGAGTTTGGAAAGGTGAAGAAAAGCTCCCAGAAACTTCTGTATTTGCTTGAAAGGTCTAGCTTGCCATGCTTTACTGTACTCACAAAAAAAAAATTAAAAAATTAAAAAAAGGATGGAATATACCAGACTACTCACAGAGATATTAGATATCTAAATGTGATATTGATAAAATGGTCAGTCATCACACCATATTTCACCATGGCAGAATAACATCTGCCTTATATCATCTGATTTGTCAACAATCCAGATGTCTTTGCCTCATGCATATTAAATCTCAGGTTCTGACACATCAGAAAACAGGAAAATAAATTTCCCTGGAGAGACAAGCTCAGACAATGGCTTTAATTTGATATCAGAGCCTTCAAAAGCAAACTCTGAAAGAGCAAACTGATCCCCAGTTCATACAAATAATTACTCAAATCAAGAAGAACATTGGTTTTCTTGGTCATATTTGACCAGGTTGGTGATACACCTAGTTAATAGCATAACACAACTGTGACTTTAAACAAACCTAAATATTTCAGAATGAGGTGTGAGGGATCTAGTAGAAGGCAGTAAGTAAATAGTTTGCTTCCAGACAAGCATTTAATTATCGAGATGTGTAAACACAGCTCAAAATCCAAGTGTTTACATTCTTTCCAAGGTTGTCTTCCTCCTATTTGCAATGTTTTGGGACATTCTTAGCTGGAAAAAAAAAAAAATCTTAGCCCCACTCTAACTGTCAAGATTGTGTCATTCACAGCTCATAGAAATGAGTTCCTTTGGCTCTGCAGGATTAGAGAACTTTTTTCCTTTGCAATTTTGAGTTGCCAAGTGTTTAGGAACAGAGAGCAGCAGCACAAAGATGGGCATGTTTTTTCCTGAGTGAATGTTAATTTCTTCCCTTTAGGAGAAGAAGCTCATAAATGTATGCAGAAGATGAACTTCACTGTGATACCAATCCTGACTTTCAGTAATCAGTTCAGGAAAAGTGTCATTTTGGTAATGACTTCAAGAAACAACTCCAGAATTCATAGCATGTCTTCTGGGACAATAGATAGATGCCTTTGTGATCATGTGAAGAAGTCACACACGGAAAAAGAGATAAAAGTAGGCCTAAAACTTCACTGCCTGTCTGGTTATCTTGTGCATTTGACATTCTGCAGGACAGTTCAGCTAAAGGACCTCTTTTAAATGATAACTTTAGGCAGAGATTTCAGCTTTCAACCAGCATCCTCCAAACTAGACAATCTGTTGTTCAGATTAAAGCAGCTAAAGCTTCTACTGAGCTTGCAAAGGGTGATAACAAATCAATCCTTGTATCGTGTTTTCTAAATAACAGATTTCTCCCTCTGACTTTACTCAGAGGCAATGCCATTTTCTCCTTCCATGCTTTAAAGATCAGAGATGAAATGAAAGGGTGGGTGGGGTAGGAATGTCTTAAGTTTTGATTTTAAGTCTCTTAGTTGTAACAAAGTTTATATCAACATTTAATAAGACATTTAAGATAGCAAAAATATTTTGCATACATATAGGATCTGAAGATTGTTATGCAAATAAGGGCAATTCTTTGTCTCAATAGGGTTAAGATGCTATTTAAACCTCTTTTTTTTTTAATAGAAATTAAGTTTATGGTTTTTTAGGTAGTGCGTATCTAATTTCCTTCCATATAAGATATATATTCAAAGATATAGCCTTCTGCTTAACACAAATAAAACCAAAATACCTTATAACCTAAATAATTCCCTAGTTTTCTGTTCAGGATTTGATAAACCCCTTTAGCTAAATGAAGAAAAGAGCTTCTCTGAAGGCTTTGTTAGCTGGTGGTGTTACTTTTTTGGCGGGAGGGGGAAGAGCAAAAAATGAGTTTAAATGCTTCTGATCTGCTTTTGTGGGTCACATTCAGTACTAAAGGAGAACAAGACAAAAGGCAAAAAGAGGAGAGAGCAGCAAAGATAGAAAATGCAAATTTCTGTGTCCCAGGATTGATTTTCACTTTAAACTTTCTCTTCTATGCACAGACTAGAAAAGACCTGTTCCACTATTCCCCCAGCTGGAAGTAGATCTAAACACACCTCATTACAACAGGACTCTTGTGGGCAAAACTAGATCCTTTCCAGGTAAGTGGCAAAAAGGAAAAGGGAGGCTGGAAGAGTGGGAAAAGTAAGGCAGAAGGAAAACGAGGAATGAAGGAAATAAAGATGGCAGAAACCAGACTGCCACGATCCTGGCTTCAAACCAGCCTCCCACCCCTCCACTGGGACACACTGTGCAAGCAGGCTGCATCAGGTTCAAAGAGCAGCCTTTATCTCAGCTGCAGAGTTTTCTGGGGCTGGGGTTTCAAACACAGCAATCCTAAATGGAATCAGAAGCTCGCATCTGAAACGTTGGCAGGAGTCAGCCAAGGCAGCTGGCAGCAACTAATGAGCTCTCCTCTTGGCTCTCTCTTGCCTGGCTTGGTGATGATGCCAAGGGTCAGTGTGGGGCTGTGAGGAGCACAGGAGCCATGTTCATTTCCTTCAGCCCCACTCAACACCACCTTCATTAGTCCACATCCAAGGGATGTTGGCCACAGGGACCAGTGATCTGAGCCACCCACCAGAAAGACAGGAGTCTGAGCTGCTGGGAAGACCATAAGTCTGGAGCAGATCCACATCCATGTAACAGAGGAGGCCCAAGCACCTCTTGGTGTAGTCGTGGACCTTGAGGGTTTTTGTGTCTGGGTGTCAGCAGCTGGGGAGAGCAGGGAGATCTGGGTCCAGCAGCTGGACAGACTAAGCACAGCTACTGGGGCAATCAGTTTTTTGATACAGTATATAAAAATATATATGGATGTGCATCTATTCCAGCAGCAGACTGGCAGCCTGATCCTGCAGAGAGAATCAGGCTGGCTCTGCTCTCAGTTTTGTGGCAGTGTTGGACTTAGAACACCTCTGGATTCAACACCCTGTAAGAAAGACAACCATGCAGCTGCCTGGTTTTAACCACTGTTTCTTCCTTTTCTACCACTGCTTTAAGAATTTTCTGTCCATTCACATATTCCCTCTGCTCTCAGTAGGATGAGCAGAAGGATCCTGACAGACTGAGAAAGGTTTCTTGTTTCTGACCACAGACACCCACTTATTTCAAACTCGTGTTTGAGGCTTGCAAGCCTGAAGCACCATCACAGAGTGATACTGCCACTAAAAAAAGCTGCCTAGATTCCTCTCTTTTTCTTGACATATGGAAGAAAAGAGAAGAAGCAATCCCCAGCTATCATGGCAATAATGTGTTGGGATACAAACATGCTACAGTTGAATGAGAAAGGTTAAAAGTAAGGTTAATGACAGGGAAGTGTCTCATTAATGAGAAAGGTTAATCTGTATCCTCTGATACAGATACAGCAAAATTTACAGGCTGACAGATTCCTCTGGATTACAAAGTAGCAAAAAATGGAATTGCTTCATTCAAAGCCTAGATAGGTTACCCTTCCCCTTGATAATTCCTTTACTAGACCAGCTTTGCCTGTAAGACTGGAGAGCAGAAACCCACAAACTGTGGGAAAACAGGGGGCTACCACTGCCTTTCCTCCAAGGACCTATAACTGAACTCAGCACAGCCTTAACTCCAAACTGGTGACTTTCAGTGCTCTCTTCCCTTCCTATTCCCACAGAACCCAAATTTGCAGTATTATGGATATTACAGGATCTACCCTTTGTAAAACCTATTCATGAACCTCTTAGCCATGAATTTGTGTTTAGCCTTCACCAATGTGGTGGTGTTGTCATCTGCCTTCACAGCTTTGTGACAGCAGATTTTAAAAACTCACCACTGACTGTCCAAAGAAGTACTTTATTCCATTTGTCCATAATTGATTTCCTACTTGTTTCATTGAATGTCCCTAAGTTCAAAACATTGTAGGGTTTGATGAGGCATTTACCTTGTCTATCACCATCATGATTTCACAAAAATTATTTGTACATACACAGACATCCTCTAGTCTTCTCTCCAAACTATTGAGCCTCAGCCTTTTTAGCTGCTCTTGGTCAAAGAGCTGCTTAAGCCCTTTCATGATATTTGTTGCCCCTCTCTGCACACTTTCAACACCTACTGTGTCCTTCCTGAGTCTTGAAGACAAGAACTATGCAACGTTCTCAATAAAATGGACATCAGGGTTTTAAGCAGCAGAGAAATGGCGTGTGCTGCCTTCTTTGACAAATTATTTTGTACTTAGCTAATTTCTTAATGATCTTATTCCTTCTTACTGAAACCACATTTTTGCTATGGTAACAGAGGTCACAGGCACTGGGTTTGAAATTCCCTAAATCATTCTGAAGTATATTTTGCAGGTGGAAATTTCACTGTCACTGTGGCTCTTCATAATAAAATACTGACATCCCATTCACACTTAAAAACAGAATAACAAAACCTCAAATCACAGATCCTGTGGTTAATAAAAATAATTTTACATTTCATCTGTCTTTGTAAAAGTTCATTTAAACACAAAATACAACAGAAAATTTGTGTCTCCCTTTTTTAAAATAAATTAATTTAAAAAATCCTCAAGCAACCAACACAGAAATCAGCACAGAAAAATCTTCTTAACAGATACATCATATCCCACTGAGAGTGCTGAATTAAGTTATTTAGTTATTGCACAACTAATGCACCTTTTGACCTTTGATGGAGGATTAATTCACACAATTAACTGCCATTAGTATAATGGCTCTCTGTAAGCACCTGTGTTCCAAATTCCACTCTGATTATACCCAAAATTATTTCATGCAGTACATAATCCTAATTAGTAGCACAACATTCATATAGCAGGGAATACTAATCTACCACAGTTCAGAGTGTGTTTTATTCCACTTTGTCTTTATCCACCTTCTGTGAAAGCTGAACTTTCCATACTTCTTTCCGTGCTTACAACTTGAAACAGATTTTTCAAAAGCCATTTCACAGCTCTATCTGAAGTCTGAGTGTTTAATAACCAAAGGAGGCCAATTTCCATAGAAGCCAAAGGTGTTCCTGCTAATACTGATACAGATGTACTGCATTACCTGAAAATCTTATGTTTTGAATGAAAAATTACTTTCTTGCCTCAAAGACATGAAAAGATCTAGTAATAGAAAGGGAAAAACAATCCTTTTCTAAACTGGTAAAATACACTGCCACCTCCAGGGCCTTATTAGACCTTGCTGTGATCTGTTCTTTCATTCAGAGGTGTTACTTCTCCAATCAGTCAAACTAGGCTCCTTCAGAGGAACATTTTGTTTTTAACAGATTGGATACATTTAATTGAGATTGATAAGGTAGGTACAGCACAGCAAGAACCAGCAGGGTTAGGCAGGGACAACTTACAGCAAGAGAGAATGTTTCTGTGAAAGTCTTGCAATGTGCCTCAGGCACTCTTGGGTTGGCTCCACCAGATCATCTCTTCTTTCTTCGGGTTCAGGTTTAATGAACTCCAAATCAGATTCTGGGAAGTCGATCTTTGTTTAAAAAACAAGAAAAGAAAGAAAAAAAAATAAAGACAGAAGGGTTTTAGCAGTGTATAATCTCCAATACAAGTGTCAATAAATGTTATCGTGGATTTGTACAGGGAGTATACAAAGTATGACAAAAAGAAGGGGGAATAATTATTTGGGGATGCTCACTATGTAAAATGTTACTTAAATGTTTTGGTGATAAATTCCAGCCACAGAAATCAGTGGAACCTAACTGTCCTGGGAGAATTTCATCCACCATATTATGATTTTATTAGAACTGCATGAGCTCAAAGCTGAAGCAATTTCTTACTTTTTGCCTCCTTTAATTTTTTTTTTTTTTTAATGAGACGGTTCTCAAATGGAAAACTGTCATTAGTGTAGATTTGTTTTGTTTTTTGAAAAGTAAGGCTATTTCTGATGTGTGGTTTGTCACTGTAAGAGATGGAAATCAGATTCCTGATTTCTCTTCTGGATTTCAATTTATAAATACATTGTACAGCATCTACCAATTTTCCATTCTTACACATGCCTGTCAGAAACTAAGGATAATGTTTTTAAGATACAGAGAAAGTAAACAATCAACCAAAACTACAAAGCTTGAGGAACTTGATAATATGAGTAAACTTACCCGAAAACTCAGATTGTTCTTCAAAATTCAGCTCAGTTTGTATCCAGCTTTTGTCTATTAATGCACACCAAAATGTCTTATCTATATCTACTTTTTAATGTAAATATTTGATATGCATCATTCTCCTAAAAGTTAACAAATTTATTCCCTATAAAATGCTCAGTCACCTCACAAAACTGGATGATCTTTATGGTCTCTTCCAACCCAAGCCTAGAATTTCTATGAAAATATATATTTATAACATTTCCAGCACGTTCACAATTTGTGATACTGCTGTATGGCTGGGAATAAGTGAAAATGAGGGGGGCAGAATGAGAAATCCTGTTTCATTTCTTTCAGTAGACATAAATTAATAGCCATTTACTGTCTCAACTTCCCTGAATTATGAATAGGGGGAGCTATTTTAAGGCATGGTCTTTGACTGAACTCCTCAGCCTGGAAAATCCCCATTCGCTTGTCTGTTAAAACAAGGCTATTTTTAGGCCAGGCTCATTTATCTGTATTATCTGCTTTTACATTTCATTTGCTAACAGACATTAGGATTTTTAATACAGAAAACAATTGGCGTTGTCCTTGAAATACCCAGCCTGGAAAGGTGACAAAGGTGACAAAACTACCGTGCAGCCCTGAGGTGTTTCTTTGAGTGGCTGTAATGGAAACAGAATTTTGAGTTTGGGTGGCCTCGATGAGCAGTGGGAACATCCCTTTTCCTTGCACTTTGTTAGAAAACCAGCCTTTTCTTTGCTTTCTGGCCTTCTCACCTGCAGGGTGGCTGAGGTTGGGGTCTCAGGGCTGCAGATGCCCGGGGTGATCATGGCTGTGGGGACAGTGCTGTGCAGAGCCATGCTGAGCAGCACAGCTCCACGGATGAGCCTCCTGCAAGAAACACAGGCAGAAACACTGGGAACAGGCTTCATCAAAATCCCACTGAAGGACATGCAACTGCAGAGCTTAAAAGACAAGCACAAGGAGAGCAAACCCTTGATCTTTACGTGACTGGTACAAATCTGGTCTCAACCAGAAGTGGTTGCACCCTGATGGCCTCACTGCCACAGCAGCCCCTCTGGGTTTGAAGGGTTCATGAAAAAAATCACTCTGCCAAAGCATTCTGAGTCAGCTCTGCACTTTACCACTGCCTTCTTGTGTGACAGGGGCTGCCCTTTAAGGCAGGTGTGAAATAAGGATAGTACAATATTTCTGTCTCAAGATTTAATTCTGAGGGCAAATATGGTAGAGACTGCAAAGCATCGATGCACTGTAAAAGGTGGAGGGCAGCATATTTATTCCACAAAAAGAAGAAACTCATGGCTATCTACTGCATCCATAAGGGATCCTTGCTGATTTTATGTGCAGGTGGCAGGGAGGGGGAAGTGTGACTTGAGAGTCTCCAAAGAGCTGAGAGAAGTTTGAGTGGGATAGTTTGAACCACATGTGCCACCCAGCGTTTTTGGACAGAAGAAAGGTTATGGTCTGAAGTACCAGTCTGAGCACTACACCTACAAGAAAGTCTTATCAGTAAAACAGGCATGCATGTGGCCAGCAGATAAGAAACCCAGCCTGATTTGGCAGGTCAGCACAGTTCAGTCTAGAGAGCTTGAATAAAATAAGGAAGTTTGTGTGTAAATTCTAAGCGTAACAAACTAACTCAAATTTAGATTGCAGTACCTGAATAAAGGAAGATATAATACACTGGGCTTACCCCCTAATTTGTCTATATCTTAATGAGTAGTGAGGTTGGAAAATTTATGTTCAGCACCTCTTCTTTTACTGACAAATAATTTTCATTAAGATCTTTTTAAACACTGCTCAGTCAAAACAACTGAGAGGATCAGTAGATACTGCAGCAGAAAAAGCCAGCCAGGTAAATGAGGTCTGAATGCCTGCCTTTCACCTGAGAGGAAGATGTCAGAGGTGCAAGAGACACCAGATGGACTATTTGATCCCAGCATGAGATTGCAGCATTGCTGTAAAGAAAATACTTTTTGAATTGTAAATTGAAATAAATAACTTAAAGCCATCTGAAGAAGATTCAAGAAACTCCCACAAAGTGACTGTTACAGACAACATAAATTAATATAAACCTAATTCAGGACTCATTTTTCTTTTTCACTTCTCAAGCTGTTTGTGTTGTTAAAACAGACATTTTATTTTATTGTGAGAACAGAGCTCGGGAGGATTAAAGACAGATATTTTCTGAAGTTTTTTTTGTAGCTGTAGGTGCATTTGCAGGGGGATGGAGGCAGAAAAAGAGCTGTGATATGAACAAGATAGCACTTGGAGGAAAGCAGTTGTGTGATATGAAGTCTCTCATTTAGGTAATTGATGTGAATGAGGAAGTGATCAATGGTGATTCAAAGAGGTTTTCCTGTGATGTGTACTCAGATGACCTTCAATAAATGAGTTGCATCTCTTCAACTAATCCTTTGTTGACAAAGATTTACATCATAATTTGAACTAATTGGCACTTTTGTTAGAAGGGAGAGGAGTAGCTGAGAACAAATGAACATGAAGACTAAATTACCCTTTTGAGCTCTCATTACTGCTAATCACTTTCATATTGTGCTCTAAGACTATGGGGCCTTTAAAAAAGAATACATACTGTGGATTTTTTTCCTGAGAAACCTGTGTAGACAAATACAAGAAGTAATACAGACCTCAGAGGTGCTGTAGGTGTGTCTGAGACCTTTCCTAAGCTCATTATTTCAACTCATTTACACCTAGAACAGATATGGCTAAAGACTGTTCAGGAAGACAAAGAAGAATCTTTGAAGGCTGACGGGCTTCTCACAGATAAAGAAAATTTAATAGAAAAGCAAAAGTCATACGAAAAAGAAAGCAAAACAAGGAATTAATTCACTTCTCCCATGGGCAGGCAGGTGTTCAGCCATCCTCAGAAGAGCAGGGCCCCATCACAGCTAACAGTGACTTGGGAAGACAAACGCCACCACTCCAAATGTCTCTGCTATTTCTCCTTTATACCCCCAATGTATACACTGAAAATGATGTCTCACGGTCTGGAATATCCCTCTGGTCAGTTGGGGTCACCTGTCCTGGCTGTGTCTCCTCCCAGGCACCCCCAGCTTCCTTGCCAGTGTGGCAATGTGAAAAGAAGAAAAGGCCCTGGCTCTGCTCAGCAGAAACAAAACCATCTCTGTGTTATCAACCCTGTGTTCAGCTAAACCCAGAGCACAGCTCCATACCAGCCTCTGGGAAGAAAATGAATTCTAGCCCAGCCCAAACCAGAACAGCCAGCAAACTTTGGGGCACTACAAGCACAGTCAATATTCCTCAGAACAGTTGGCTTTTGGACACAGAAATGGAACAGTAACAGGGGCCAGGTGGATGAATGAAACAGGGAAAAGATGCATCGTTGTTTTTAGAAAAAGAAGCAGGTGGGAGTGCAGGATCTGTTCAGAAAATGAGGCAATTAGCATGATGAGCATGATAACCATATCCTTTAGTGAACAGACAGATTCTTCTCTCTGCTACTTGGTTCTGCTGATGAGCTCAGGAAGGTCACTCCCTATTCCACCTCCCGTTCCAGTTTTTCCATCTGTGAGGTGAGGGCAATGACCTTTTAAAGACTTGTATAATGATCACAGGCACAGAAAATGGCTTTCATGTAACAACTTCACTATCAAGCAGATCAGAAAGGGAATATTCTGCTCTGTGCCTACTGCCACTTATTTTGGAATTACACAGATTCCCTTCTCTACTGGAGCTCAGATAAAGTTCCCATCTTGCTACAGAAAACGACATTGCTATTTAAAAGCAGCTCAAGTTACCCTAACTTGACAGTATCAACCTCATGCCCTGAAGCCACACAGCAGACTTCCCTCACCACACCCTGCAAGAGGAAAGTTTTGCTGCTTGCTCTGTCTGGTTTGCAAATACCAGAATAAATTGTGGTAGAACCAGTGAAGCCAATGGGAACTGAGGGGGACATTGCAACTCCCCAGTGGCCCCAAAAGGATGGATTTCTGGTTTGTTAACCAGCTCTGAATCACTAAACTGCTCAGCCCAAGAGACAAACACAGTTTCTGATGTGAAGGAATGGAAGGTTGGCATCCCAAACACTTTTTGAACTGCCTCTAGCATCTCATGAGACTTCTTGATAGAGATGCACCAGCAAAGGCTCTGCTGGCTCTGATTTAGGGCTGCTGTCTAAAATCAGCTCTGAGAAAAGCAGATATGATGGCTCACCTGGGCAAGCTACACTCATTATCATCATGTCCATTCACAAATGTATATAACATTAGAGTAGGGTTGCTGCTTAGGCTGAATAAACCAGGAAAATTAGGACAAAGTACTGGGTAAAAATAAGGTAAGTGTCCCCCAACCTGACATTATAAGTCTCAGAAATTCAGAGTTGAAGTTAAATTTAAAGGAAATGCAAAGCTGCTAAAATATATTAAAAAATCCATTCTCATATCTTATGACCCAAGCAGTCTTAATTCTGCATTGGAATGATACTGTGAAATAACTCCTTTAATATAATTACAAATACTACAGAGTTCTAGAAAATTCAAATTAGAGACAATTTTCAACTGCAAAGTAATGCTTAAATACTGCAGACATTTATAAGGACCACAACCTCCACCTCCACAATTTCTAGTTCAAATAACTTCTTTAAATTTGTAGGATAAATATGTAAGTGACAATTACCTTGAGTACAAAATTAACAGGTTATTCCAGACTTTGAAAAAATTTTGCATTTATGTTCCTGATTACTTCGTAATTTTTGTTCCAGATATATGAAGTAAAAAAAATTAGTTAACTAGCAATGATTTTAGAGTAAACAACTCCAATTAGGCAACTCTTGGAGAACACTTTCAGGAAGTCAGCTTGATAAGCAGGAATACCACCACAAGTTTGGCTAAGACTACAGTGTATATCCAGCAGCTAATCAGGTTATAAATCTGCACACTGCAAGAAAACTGTCAGAAGAGGGAAAGATAACACTAGAATTCAGGAAATAATGTAAATTAAGCAAATTTGAAGTTTGCTAAACATCTGTTCACTGACAAGTCTTTAGCAACAACAAAAACCCTAAAGCTGGCCAGATTCTCGAGGAGGTTTTCAGGTATTGTGTAGCTTCAAAATGGGCCAGAAGAAGAAGAGGTTGCAATATAAAATAATAAGTAATATGCTTTAAATAAAGAGCTAGATTTGTTTCTTTATAAATATATATATATATACTTCTCATACAATCTGCTTGGTATTTTTTAGAGGAGAATGGGAGTGGTAAACACTCAACAAATAACTACAGGCCTTTGATCTGGCAAGAGAATTGAACATGGTTGTGTTCAAAAGCATGAGAAACTTCACACCTCTTGAAACAGATGAAAAGAATTTGTATACATGTGAAATTCATGGTTTTTTAGTCCTCAGTTCAAATTAAATGTAAAGCATTAAAATACAAGGAAGAGATGTGACCATACAATGAAAATAATTCTTTGGAAAGAGAAATTAGATATAAAATTTACAAGGAGGAGCAAATTCAGAGACTTTTTACTTAGTGTTCTTTTGCCCTAACAGATGAAGATTCTAAGTAATACCTGGGAATAACACAAAACTGTTTTTTTTCCCCTTCTCTATTTAACATAAACCAAGTAACTTTGAATAGAATTTCTGTGGTTTTAATCAGACTATGATATAACTGGACAGAAAGAAGGAACAGTATTTAAAAAAGAAAGTTTGATATTTATTTTCTTTTTTCAGTGTTTAACAAAACAATCTTTTGTTTTGTTTTGTTTTGATCAGGCATCTGAATAGGAAAAGAGGAGCTACACTCTGTCCTCATCTTCACTGACCCTGAGAAAAGACCAACTGGGACAAGGATTTGAACCAGGATGTTTGATGACCCAGGCAAATACCTCAGGGCAGCTGGCTTCTTCAAAGAGCTTATTTCTGTCCTTTCCCCAGTAAATTAAATTCTAGACATAAGAATGTTAAGACTTTTTTAGAGCTCAAATTCACCTCTGAGGAAAGTTTCATTTTGAGAAAGTGTTATTTTCCAAGCTAGAAATGTTTTGTCAAAGATTTCCTGGTCAGATTTCTTTAATCTCTTCATACACATTCACAGAGTTTGTTATTTAAAAACCCTAATACCATAATCTTTGCAGTAATACAAGGTGCTCTTGACATATTAGCATGACACTGGAGGTACAAATCTTTTCTTGGTACATACTTCCAAGTTCAGAAGTACTCTATTGAAATAAGCCTGGAAGTTTAGTTGCATTGCAGCAGCAAGGGGAGTTTCAGGGCAATTCTTATTTTCAAACCAGTCTGTCAATCAATTGAAATCACAGGGAATGAATAATCCTACAGAGCTGTGGTTGGCCAAAGGAGAAAAAGGCATTCAGGCTTCTTAGTGGTAGTAATTACTGTAATTGTAAATGACACAGCTATCAGATTAGGGGGTGTTGAACATGCTATTCCTAAATCATTCCTGCAACAACTCAGCCTTGATTTCTGCTTTGAAGGGTCATTTCAGCTGTGATCTCTGCAATTACACAGCAAATGGAAGGGAAGTAGCCCTCTATCCCCTTCACTGTGCTGATTGTTTGTTCCAGGAAAGAATGGAGCCATTTTTCAGTCAAATATTTGGAACTGTCAGGGAGGCACTGGGATCTACCTAATGAAAATCAGTGTGCTTGCTCTGATGGCATACATGAAAAAATACCTCCCAGGGAGCTGAGGGCTTCCAGGCCTTCCAAAAGTCATTCCTTTTGGACTTGAATGCTGGAAAATAAGAAAACCTCCAGAACAGCACAGCTGCTCAAGACCAGAATGCTCATATAGGCACCTTTGAGGGTAAATGAGATCAATGTTCCCTCATTAAGTTATCATGCCTCAAACATATTTCGTGCTTTCTTTAAAAAAAAACATACACAATGGAAGAGTGAAGGGCCCTTCTTGAGACTAACTATGAAAGAAAAGTCATTGAATAAACTGCCCCAGCAATCCTTGCAGCAGAGATTTGATTCATGCTTTTTTTCCTTCCTTCAAGCTAAGTGCTCTAAACAGTAAGTCACAAAAGAGCAGAGTCACCTTGAATTTTCCCTGAAAAGATGGAAAGAGCATCTAGCCCAGTCCCAATTATTTCCTACACCTCTCAGATTAAAAGCTCAAGGAAGCACAAGGATCTTTCAAATAGAGCAAATTAATACACACAATCAGATTTTTTGCTTCATTTTGTTTTGGATGGTGATTGCCACCATATAGAGAAGTAGAGCAAGATGTCTCAAGATAAGGAAATATAGCTTAGAGGTGGATGGTAAGGCAGGAATTTGGGGGGCTTGAACGTATCCCTGTATTGCAGAGGGTATTGCAGAGCTATGGAATCTAAATTAAGAACTCCTATCACTGCAAAGACTCAGTCTAAATTCAGATATCTCAGTGCTACTGACACATATTTAGAGCACTGCAGAAAATTTACCTTGGATCTTTGTTTATACATGGCTGCACAGACACTCAAACTGCAAGCATCTTTAAACCATTGTGTGCAAAGAAAGAAGTGGTTAGAAAAGAGAAGAAAGCTTCTAAAGTGGTGTGGAGAGTGAAAAGTGCTCATTGTGGTCACCAGCAGCTGTCTCAATTTAAGCAGAATGAATGTGTGTGAGAACAGAGGAAAAAAAAAAGCAAAAAACAGCCATTGTGAAGAAGAAAGAGAAAGATTTGGTAAAGTCACAGGAAAGGGACTTGCAACAGGCTCAGGGAACCTTATCCTAGGTGTTAAACAGTCACCTAAAGCAAGAAAAGTGAGGGGAGGGAGGGAGAGAAGGGGAGAGAGAAAGAGAGAGAGAAAGAGAGAGAGAAAGAGAGAGAGAAAGAGAGAGAGAAAGAGAGAGAGAAAGAGAGAGAGAAAGAGAGAGAGAAAGAGAGAGAGAAAGAGAGAGAGAAAGAGAGAGAGAAAGAGAGAGAGAAAGAGAGAGAGAAAGAGAGAGAGAAAGAGAGAGAGAAAGAGAGAGAGAAAGAGAGAGAGAAAGAGAGAGAGAAAGAGAGAGAGAAAGAGAGAGAGAAAGAGAGAGAGAAAGAGAGAGAGAAAGAGAGAGAGAAAGAGAGAGAGAAAGAGAGAGAGAAAGAGAGAGAGAAAGAGAGAGAGAAAGAGAGAGAGAAAGAGAGAGAGAAAGAGAGAGAGAAAGAGAGAGAGAAAGAGAGAGAGAAAGAGAGAGAGAAAGAGAGAGAGAAAGAGAGAGAGAAAGAGAGAGAGAAAGAGAGAGAGAAAGAGAGAGAGAAAGAGAGAGAGAAAGAGAGAGAGAAAGAGAGAGAGAAAGAGAGAGAGAAAGAGAGAGAGAAAGAGAGAGAGAAAGAGAGAGAGAAAGAGAGAGAGAAAGAGAGAGAGAAAGAGAGAGAGAAAGAGAGAGAGAAAGAGAGAGAGAAAGAGAGAGAGAAAGAGAGAGAGAAAGAGAGAGAGAAAGAGAGAGAGAAAGAGAGAGAGAAAGAGAGAGAGAAAGAGAGAGAGAAAGAGAGAGAGAAAGAGAGAGAGAAAGAGAGAGAGAAAGAGAGAGAGAGAGAAACAGAGAGAGAGAAACGGACAGAGAAACGGACAGAGAAAGAGAGAGGAGACCTGTGGGTGGAGCTCTTAGTGGCACTTCAAAAGCAATTTGCTATAAGTGACCCTCTCGGTCTTATTACAGGAGGTCTTGAAATGAGTAATTTTGTCTTTTTATATTTCTCCCAGGTTGAGTGCAACGCTATTCATGAATGGTCTTTTCTTAAGGTCACACAAAACCCAGCTTACTCTTTTGCATACAATGGGGAGCATGTCCAAGCAAGCACTTCTGTATTTTTAGAGGCACTGTTTACTCCCAGTAGTTTTATTGTCAGCATGGTTTCCCTCGGAAGAGCCTTTATTCGTAGAGGGAAGTTGACCCTAAAAAAAAAAATCAGAAAAGAGGAAAATAAAAGTTAAAAAATTTGAGCATTGTTACAGCAAGTGGGTTCTTTCTACATTCTTCTAGATGCCCTAACACATATATGGAGCTATAAATTAGAGAAGCTGCACTCTGAAGGAAAATGCAACTGACAGATCCCTTCAATATATTGATGAGTATTGGCAACCATTCACCTGAGTCATAGCATTTGAGAAGAGGCAGAAAAAAAACTCATTCACTTCAGTGGTAACTAGCAGAGCTGGCAAAGGCAGGAAAAGCTTAATTAAACTTTGCTTTGGAATTACCTTATCAATGAAAGGCTATTTCACAAAAAACAACCTGTTAAGGGCGAATTGTAAAGCAGCAGTTATTGGCTGTCTTGTGTCTTCAGAAGAAAACATCACTTAAAAAACCAAGAGTTGCCGAATGAGAATCATTCTCTTGTTCAGGTGTGCTTTGGTGGTGTGATATTTCCTGACCACAACTTAAAGGAAGATGTTGTCTTAACAGCAATGACAGATTTGCATTTTTTAGTGAGAAAATTCAGTTTTCATCAATATCCATCTCAACTTTGCATTGACCATTAGCTCGCTTGGTCATTCAGTTCATTTATACAGTTTATGAAAATTGATTTAAATCATAACTTAGAATTATTCCAATATGCCAGATAGTTTCATGTTGTATGGAAAGATCACACATGTAATTACTGCATTTTCTTTTTCCTGAATAGATAATTTTCTAGCCTTTTCCATGTAAATTCAGTAGAAGCTCGAATTTCTCAAGTGGAGAGTAAAATTAATTTCATTTTTTCTGTATAAATAAAACCAATATGAGGAGCTAGGAGCTTAAAGGATTATTCCACATTGATAATATAATCATTAAGAAAACAAAAGATCTGCATAAACTGGATATTAAGAAAACAGACAAAGATAAATCTGAGTAATAGAGTGACAGAACAATGCAACTCAGCAATTTTAAAAAGATATGGTCACACTTAAACAGCAAGCAAAAGTAGAAACTGCATTTAAAAAATATATTAGCCTGTAAAACGTAAGAATTATGGATGCTAGAAGTAAGACATGGTAATAGTAAAAGGAAAAATTAGCATAAGATTTTGCTCCCAGCTCCAAATCTATCAAATTTCTATTGAATTTGAGAAAGTTTCCTTGAATGTGCTGAGGAGCTACTGAAACAAAGTAGATGGGTTTCAGCTGAAAATCTGAAGTACTCCAAATTAGCATTAATGTCAAAATTTCAGATCATCCATCTTCCAACACTTGGAAATTATGCAAATTTGCACACCTCCCTCTTAGAATAACAAAGCAGGACAGCCATTTCCCACTCTTTTGGATTACCATGAACAGAATTGAGAAGCAATTCTCAACTGCCTTCCCACATGCTCCTATTTATAACTCTCAAATTTGCTTTCCCCGTCTCATGAACTCTTCCTTACTCATAATTAGTTTGAAACAGTTATTGGGAAACTGAACTGGTTTACCTGCTAAAAATAACTTCTGTCGTTTTCACTGAGAGGCAAATAACACTTTTTACATAAAAATGTTTGACAGAGCTAACTTTAAAGAACCATTAATGCTTTGAAGCGAGTAATAAAAATCAAGATGTGCATTTTGTGATACAAACAATTGTTAACACTCTGTCTGAACCTGGAGCAGTGAGGAAAAACTGGGGATCATCACTGCAGAAAGTAAATCCTTGCCAGAGTTTCCCTAGGACACATATACCACTACTTCTAGCAGGAAAAGAGCCTGGAAACTCTGACAAGTTACACATCCCAGGAGTTAAAGTATGGGCCAAAGAGGACCAAAATTTCCCTTCTGGAGACGTGTGATACACAAAGAAGAGGAATATCTGTGGTGCTTTAAGAACTTTAATTAGTGCCTGTCTGAATTTACCCAGTTGGTCTCACCCTCTGTGACTGCAGGAGGCTGAGCCAAGTGTGGGACTAAGAAGAAGGGGTGGACCTCTGGCCAGAAATGAGACAAAGCAGCTGCTCACTGGGAAGGTGCCATTCCCAGATATCAGATAAAGTTAAACAACCTGGTTCCTAAAAGCACTCCACACAGAAGAGCTCTGGGGCAGCCCAGGCTGTGCCCTGAGAGAATGGAAACAAAACAGACAAGCCAAATAAAATAGGGAGAAAAGGGAAAACCAGCACCAAGAAGGTAGCTGAGGTGATGGATGGTAGGCTTAATGTAAATTCCATACTTCCTGTCTGGAGGTTTGACATAAATTATGAAGGATGGAAAAAGAGGAGATGGTGAAATAAATACATTAAGAGCAACCAGCTAAGACCAAAGAAAATAATAAAGAGATCTCAGCCACTGAAAAATGAAACTGATGAGAAAATAAGGGGGGCAAATTTGGACTTTACACATTATAAACTAAAAGGTACCAGCCTGTTTGGACTCTGCATCAAGAAGACAATCACACTTCCCAAAGGTAGTATACAAGTTCTAAAGCAAAACTATACTCTCAAAAAACCCCAACAAACAGAAGCAGAACTACACAAGGCAACCTCCTTAGGTAACAAATTATTTCCATTGTTTCTGAGAACATTCTGGGAAAGATTAATTATGATAACAGACTTTAACAGAAGCTCATATTTATACATAAAACCCCATCAAGTTGAAGTTGAGACACTAACTAGTTAAACTACTTGAAAATAGAAACTGAATTAATGAAAATCAGCAAATAAAGCAAGTTTTGTCTTTAGTAGAGGCTCTCTACCTAGATTCCTAATCACCAAAAAGCTACTCACCATTTTTTTCCCCCTGTTCAAATAAATCCTATTGTAAGATCAGAACTCATTTTGAATTAGCCAGGTTTATTTTATGGCCTGAATGATCCATAGCTATATAGAGAATATCTGAGTTCCTAATGTAAGAGATTCTGTTCCTGGTGACCTTTACCACACGCATTTTTAACAGCTGTGATCAGCTGGGCAACCTGTGCCAGGGTCTCACCACCCTCAGGGTAAAGAATTTCTTCCTAACCTCTAATCTAAACCTCCTCTCCATTTAGGGCTGCTAGCTGATCTGAAATGCTCACCTGGCATCTCTATTTTGACTCAAAAAAAGCATTCTTTCACAAAACCCAGTTCTGGACACGTGTTAAACATACAAAAATAATGGCATATGTGGCTCCCCAGATTCTCAGCCCGGACCTCAGGACAAGGGGGGTTCAAGAAACCTCCCCTCAGGTATTGAGACTTAAACAAATCTAGGGCAATCAACTGGAGGCAGAGAATATGTAAATACCTTTAAAGTTTGAGGGAAATACTCAAAATCCTGCCAGACAGATATAAATTCTCAGGTTTTTACTTCAGAATCTATTTGAAATGGATTTTGAAAATTTTTTTTGGAAATCAAGCAGCAATAAAAAGTAGAAAGGTGCTCTTACAAACTGATGCTATTATTTTTCACACACTTCTAGATCTGACATTAAGAGTCTCTTACAAGCATCTATGACCTATGAAAGGATTTGGTCTGCATATTTAATTTTTTCTTTTTCCAATAAGCTTTTGGATGGAATTGTGCAGATTTAATAATGATTTTGCAAGGGAGAAGTTTCAATGGAAAGCCTGAAGCTCAAGTCTGATTGCTTTACATTTTCATGAAATGGAAGGAGAGAAGAGTTTCTGCTTCAGTTATGCTAAACATTTATTTCCATTCTACCTTTTGTTTTAGGAAAAGTTTTGTAACATGCATTCCAGAAAAGCACCAGACACCTTTTAGAAGCCAAAACTGCTCATAAGAAATATAATCCTCCTCCTACACTTCAATGTTATCTGCCTACATGTACCATAAGAAACTCCTTGACTGAAACTTGGATAAGGTGAAAATTCCTACACAGGAAAAGGGAATTATATATTTTTTTTTGAACACAAGGACAGCAGCTACTTGCCAATCATACAAAAGACTGAGTTATATTCTTAAATGCTATGGACACAATTGAGGCACCAAAGCAGATGTTAGGCCCCAAAATAACTTAGAATATTTAGCAGAAGTGCACCCATTTTGTTTCTTAATCATACACAGACATACTAATCTTCCTATATCCCTCCACTAAGATAAATGTGTTTGACATGAAAAGTTCTTCTTCCATTTGACCAGTTTGAAACTGTTGTGTGTCTCAGAAAAAGGCAACAGAAGTTATGAATTACACTCTGTATTCCATTTTAATTAAAAAAACCCCCAAAATCAAACCTTTTCAGACTTGTGGCCTTTGTTCAATTCTCATGTAATCAAGCTGCTTTCAGATTTAGAATACAGTAAACAGTGATGAAAAATGTCAGAGATTGTAAACATAAATATGTCATTCTCAAGAACCTGAAAGAATTCTATATGACCACCAGATCATAAAATAAGCTGTATCTCTCTCACCTATTGATAATATGCTTTTTTTTCATGCCATTGCCTTAAATGAATGTTGAGTGTGAGACAGACAGGTAACAGGCAGCCCTTACCCTAAAATTCCAGTCTCAAATTAAGGTCCTTATTGTAAAACTGCAGGTCATTCTTATAAAAAAACCAAAAAAAACCCCAAACAAACAAAACAAACATCAAACAAAAACCAACCAAATGAAATAGCCCTCCAAAAATTAAACAAGCAAACAAGCAAATAAAACCCCAACCTAACAATCCCAACAGCTTTGTTTGGTAATAAAAGAACCTTGAAAAAATGTTCCAGTACGTTCTCAAGCTGGATTGCAGATGTACTAAAGGTAGATCCAAAAGGTGGAATTCCTCAAAAGAACAGAAATACAACCTTTGCTTGCATCTGCTTTTAGTTCCAGCACCCCTGGATCCCTCCAGTGAACAAAAGCTGTTCACACACCAGCTCAGTTTAGCTTATTGTCAGACCAGACTTAACCTTAGTCCAATTTCCCTTCCTCTGGCTGTCCCATTTCTTTCTCATTCCAAAGTTTCTGTGAATTCTGTGCTGTTTAATTGGCTCAGAAGAACATCCATAAAAAAAAAAGATGGGGTTTCTTTCGTTTGTTTTATTTTTTAAATGAATATTGGATTTGTAATACCCGTCAAACCCAGACCAAAACTTACTTCTCATTCCAGTCAGCCAGGAAAAAGAAGGATCTTTTAATTGGAGTATTTTTGCAAATCTTCACTTGACATATTGTCTTCCCAGCATAAGTTAGTAAACAGGAAAAAGAGAAAACTTTGTAGCTACAAAGGAAAAAAAATAAATTAATTGTAATATGCTCTGTCCAGCACAGTATATTTGGAGTTAACCACTCAGGAACTTATGAAAATTCATCCTTATATGAGAAAAGGAATTATAATAATTCATATCATATTAGTGTGTGTGTGGAGGGGTTTTTAAGTTTTTGTTTTCTCCCTTAAAGTTCAGAATTAATGAGAAACCTTAAAGACCCCTGGGTTCTGTTCCATTTTCTTTGACATTTATTTTTTTTGGTTATTGCAGCGAATGAAAATTTGGACAGAAGTGAAGTGATGGTAGTTGCTCATCATGGAGTTAACAGGAAATTTCCCACCTGGAGGCCTGCATCCATCTCTGGGACCCCCAATACAATAATACACATTTTTTTACAGCAGAAGCATTAAAGCCCTCTGTGTTGGCCTTCAGAAAGTGAACTGAGCAGCTTCAGAGTGAAATTTAGGTCTGGGAATATCTCTTGTTTCATATTCCTCTTACTGAAATCTTTTAAAATATTAGATAAAGTAGGTTATTAATAACTAATGTTCCTAATTAATCTTGTAACTTCCAGATCTTCCTGCCAGGCTCAACTTTAGACCTCATTCTGGACAAGAATGATGAACATGGGAAACAGTCAAATGTGAACAGGAAATTTGAGGCAGTTGCAGATTGAAGGTGCCTGACTTTGCCATATTTATAAGAATTATGGCTTATTTCTTCCAGAATATTATATTTTATAATTATTGTAGTAGATTTGTTTTTTATATTTTTTTTCTTTTTTTTTTTTAATTGAAAGAAAATTATCTGTAGTCTGCAGTACCTATGAGGTGTCAGTTCAGAGAAGGAAAAATTATCTTGCAGGATTAGGAAATACTTCCCCTAGAGCCTAAACTTTACAAAGAGTTGGAGGAACATTCAGGAAATAAAAGGTTTTAATACAATCAAATGATTAAGTTCTGCTATTTAAACAAAAGTACTGATACATAATATAATACATATTATAATGTGTATACTTGCTTATAGAATGCATTTTATACATTATACATATGAAGGAATATAGACATGTTAAAATACATCTTAAAACAGCTGCAAGGTCATAACATGACCTTTGGAAAGGGAACATGAGATCCATGACACTGCCATGACATGAATTCATGCAGTGCAGAAAAATAAGAATGGGGAACATGCATGTGAACAATACCAACAAAAGAACGTGAGGAAACCAAGTGTTAGAGCAGCAGTTCAGGTTCAGAAGTCCATGCCAGTTATGAATATTGGAAAGACTGGAAAGGGGGATTAGGAGGAAGAAAGATTCTCATTTTTATGTGCTTCAACAGAACACTGAAGTCACCAGTGGCCTTTAGGCTACGTGTAATATCATATTTTTCTGGTAAAACATAAAATGCAGTGGGAATGGTATAACCATCTGAAATGAGGATAGTGATTATAGCTCTGTATTTATTACCTTAACTAATGCAAAGTCTCTCAGATTTTTGTTAAATGGCTAATTACAGACAATGCTGTATTGTACAGTCTCTTACAGTCTAATGCAAATGATCCCACAGTCATTTGGGATTGAAGGTAAAGAGGAAGCAATGGGAAAATTAACAAAAAGTTTGAAGCAACTTTTTGCCTCATAAAAATAATGCTACCAGACTGTGTTCAGCTGTCCCCCTTTGATCACACTGGAGTGGTAAGAGAAGAACACCAGTTTTGCTCAGACTAGGAAAAGCAGCTACTTGCTAAGACAACTAGTTTTACCAAATCTGAGCCATGCAGAAGAGAACATTTCTATTCGCTCTTTACGAAGTTGTCTCTTTTTTCTGTTGATGTTGTCTCCTTTTGTTTTCCTGTGTTATGCTGATAGTAGGTATACTTGGATCTCTAAACTTTATTCACATCATGAAGGGCATCACCAATTCAGGTGCTCAGCCACACGACATGGTTTGAACAAACCAAGAGCAAAAATTGCTGAGAAAGCCTCACTGAAATTGGATTCAAGCAAAAGCACCTCTGTTTAACTTGGCAAGCTGGCCTCCAACCTTTCCAGTTACTTGTCCTGCTGAGACCACACCAAATCCCAGTCCAGACACCCTTGGTGTGCATCACACAGTCTCTAGCATCAGTTTAGGACCACCACCAAAGCAGCAGAGGTGAGCTGTGAAAAATGACTGTTGCCAAAGAGACAACACGTCTTCCTCTGAACCCTGGCTGGACCTCCTCCTACCTGGTCACCCAGGCTTCTGGGATGTTGTGGGCAGCACAAACAGTGAAGCTCAGCTGGGAATTTAGGCTGATGTCCTCACAGAAAGGGCTCTTAGGTATGCTGGCAAGCTGGAAATTTGCATCAAAGCTGCTGCTGTAGACGTGGATCAGACGAGAGATGGCCACGGAGAGCTCAGTCACAGCAGCCTCTATTAACAATGAGAGGAGACAGAGGAATAAATAAAGGTGAGCAACAGGTCATTCATGAAGAACTATATTTATCTTAAACCATCAGTCATAGCTTTGAAAAGCTTCCTAATAAATTTTAATTAAAATGACATAACCTGCAACTGAAGCCAATTAGCCATCTGTGCTTCTGCAAGGGGCCTTAGCTCATTTCTGGTGTATCATTAACAGACTTTAATTGCAATGCTTTCAAATTAAGGCATTTTCAAAGTAAGCATTTTCAACTGCACTGAGCTACTGGGTACCTCAGATATGCCATTTCAGTCTTTGAATTTTTGTGCTGCAAGGATTTTTATTAAGTAGGTATTTTGTCATTTCAGCAGCTAAGTAGCTACTTACTTCAAGGGAACTGGCAAGGCAGCAGTAGAAGGGAGAAAAGGCACTGGCTAAATTTTAAGACTTTAAAGCTGTTGCAACTGTAGGTAAACAATTAATAAAACAATCAGAAAAAGTCACCATTCAGGTGGTCACGGGTGGTGATAATATTACACAAAAATGGACACTGAAATATCTATATTATTAATGCAGGCTGTACCCTAACTTATACCACACCTTTATTTATGTCATTCCCTCTGGCTTCAGCTCTTCAGTAATTTTTTTTTTTTTTTCCCCTGCAATTACTGGCTTTTATCCATCTTCCCTCTCTGTTTTTGGAGCCGCTTGGGGTTGCCTGATTGCCAGTGTAAATTAAAATCCCCAGTCCTGGCAGCCTCCATCAAGTGAAGAGAGCTGGTAAGAGCACTCATTTCTCAAGCATGGGCCAGGTTGAGAAAGTGTCAGAGTATATTACATTGTTCCAAGATCAGGCTGATTTGTCTTCCAAGAGGAGAACCCCAAATTCTCCTTTTTTTTACCCTTCTAACTCACATTTTTCTACATGATCAAGAACATACTCTCACCACCCAGTAACAGCTCTTGACATATTCCCTGGGCTTGTCTGGCCACTCGAGTCAGCAGCCATCTATCAGCTCCTAGTGTCTATTGAAAGAAAAAAGAAAAGAAGAAGAAGAAACAACCCAGGAATAGGAAGCTTGAGACTCCTATTAGATTTTTATACCTGGGATAAATGCAGCAGTCCTGCCCAACATCAGACACAGAAACCACCATTCACTGGACTTAGCTAGCTCAGTTTCCTGACACAAATGGTTCCAAAAAACCATATCCTCAGTCAGGAATTTTATTCTCCTCCTTTGATAACCTTTTGCCTTTAAAACAGCAACTACTCAGTACTACTGAGTCACAAAATGCATTGCAAACCCTGCAAAGAAATTATTTATCTTCATTTCATAATAGACAAATTTTAATTATGTAACAATAGAAATACACATAAAATTGAAATAGTTTGACATATGATGAGCTTTGCTTCTGCAAATACTGACAGCAAATTATTGCATGTATGAAGAACTGGCTAGAGTACTACACCTTGTAATGTAATCATCTTCCACATATGAAAACTGAATTTTAGAGATCAACAGGTTAAAAAAAAAATCAGTCCTTCTACTCTCTCTGTCTACCACTTGGTTTTAATTGCCTTTTTTATTTATCCCCTCTAGCATTTTCACCATTTATCATCCTTGACCACAATAGTTTTGAAAAAATCTTTAGCTCTAGTGACTTTTTTCCCTGGAACACCATTTAATTCTCATTCCCTGTCCTCTTGGATGTGTAATCGCTTAGTATCTGCAAACTAAATATTTAATGTGCACTGAATTCTTTCAAATTCCAAGAACTTACCCATAGTAAGAACCTTCTTAAGAGGGCCAGAAGAGGACATCAGCTGACTATTATTTGAATCAGTACTTTATCTGAAAAGTATCACACTATTTCCATTAAGGACCAACAGCTCCTTGGGAGATTCCTCGTTTCCAGACTGTTCAAAGTGGTTGACAGGCAAATGTAGTGTAGCAGCAAACCTCTTATTTATGAAAATTGGCCTGTTGAAGTCAATGATTTCTGAACAGAACCTTCTCAGCGTTTTCTCCAAAAGAGAGTAAAAGGTCAGAATCTCTGAAAATGTACAGTTTTAGCATAATCTATATTATAGGTGGTAAAGCAACAATGCAGATTTTGTCTCCAGAACAAGAAGAAATGTGTTCTATCTCAGCTGAGCCACAGATAGAAGGGAATACTCCGTGAGCAAAGGATTCCCGGAGAACAAAATCAGGAGAAAATACACAATGGAGTATTTTCCATTGCAGAAGACTTACAAGTGCCAGACAAGGAAGTGATTAAGATGCAAGATGCCTATCACTACATCCAAGCTGCCCTGTCCATTGACCACATGTGCAGAAAAATGATTTTCCTGGTTTACATGACTCACAAAACTGATGTCAGATATGCAAAAACCAGACAGGCAGACAAAACCAAACAAAACCCCTCAACTTGCTATACCAGCATGTGGGGGGTGAAGGCAGCACTGGAACAACTGGGGGGCAATGGGTTCAGCTGCCAGCCAAGGGAAACAAATGTCCTTCAGCACTATTTCTCTGATTATCTGAACATACAGAATGAAGATATTTTCGGGAACAGAGCTCCTCAGGTTTAAGCAAATGTCCAGGTATGATCTGGTCTGCAGGTCCAGGATTTTTTTCAACATTAATTTTCTTATTCTTGCTAGCTCTCAGTTATAAAACAGTCTATGGTTTCTGTGCCAGAATCAACCCTTTTCCAAGCCCCATTCTTCAGTCATTAGGACCAGTAGCAATTAGCTGAATTAGAGGGAAACATCTTGGGTAGTCTGTAAACATCCATTACTCACAAAACTTGGTCAGCATTTTCCCACTGTATTTTAATGAGCTGCTGAATAGGATATGGTAGGCTGAAATTATATCTCCCATTCATGAAGCCAGAGAACTTTTACTGCTTTTTATGCCTTTTAATAAATCTCAGCTGAGAAAGGACTGGTGTTTCACTGATTTACAAAGCACAGGCCATGAACCTCCTACAGCAGATTGACAGTGTCAGCTACATCAAAACCTATTTCTAGAAAGGTGTCCCAGGCATACCCAGTAGGAAAGAGACAATGAATGGACCACGTTGCAACGTGAACTGTGACCAGATTTAATAACCCCACAACTCAAACCTCATGATTTATTTCTGGTGTGAAATTATTTGCCATCCCCTTCTCACTGAAGGTGAGGAGAAATCTGACTTGCAGAAATGAGATGAGAACCAGGGAAGTGAACTTTAACCACAGCTGCCAGATATGCTTATTTCTGACAGATTCCTGTTCCTCGTGCAGGAAGTCTGAAGGGATAAATTCTACCCATAGTGAGAAACAGAACAATCCTCACAATCCTGAAAGTGTTAATGACTACACCTGCAGCTGCCTTCAAGATTTAGTAAGAATATAGTAGCTTGTTCCTTACACAAACCCACTTACTCATTCTTCTCAGTCCAGTATTACAATTCACATTATTTTATTGCCAGATCTTCCAACAGAGCAGGGACTTAGCAGATGATGTCAGTTCAATACAAGTTAAACACTCTCTCTGACCTGTACACGTTTTCTCCAGGTAAAACATGACAAAAATCTGGTTGAACAGAATTTGGAATGAAGGCTGATGACCCTTTTGACAGATTAAAACAATTCTGAGAAACAGAGCATGTTTTTTTCCTTCCCTACTTATTTTCAGAGAGAAAAAAAGAAAGAGCAAGGTCCTGAATACAGTTTAGGACACACATATACACACACAAAACCTCAAAATCAAAACTACAGAATAAAACCCACTTGACCTTTAGGTAAAATGCTAAGCAGCATTCATTAAGCCATGATTGCAATAAGAAAGAGGCAAAACATGAAAGGGCTGCAATGCATATACTGATCAGATGCAGTTTCCAAGCACCTATATTTACTGGATTGTTTCCTCCTACTAGTTGAAGAATCCTATGGATTATCCCTTGCAAGCAACTTAAAAATCTCCTGCTGCCCTGGTATCAGAAATGTCTCTGCTCCTGTAGGATTTATAATGCCTTGATAAGTTCTGTCTACTTTTTATGAAGAACTGGGGGGTTGTAGTTATTTAAAAATTGTTCTTGATTAAAAAGCCTCTGGCTATAGAGGCAATATATCAGGATGCAACACAACAACAACTTAAAGGTGAGGAGCTGTGCTCTGGTTTGGAAACAATGCAGGAGACACACAGAAAAATGAAATTAAATCAATAAAAATCCCCTAAGATTTTTTCCATATTGTGAAACAAAAGGAGTTTTTCCCAAAACAAAAATGGGTTTGTGCTAAGAAAGGCAGGAAAAGAATTTTTCAGTTCCAAAGGAAACCCTAACAAAAAATAAACATTTCATTTTCTGCTTTCCTCCCTTTTTTTTTTTTTTTAAAGCCTTTCTGATCTGAATGCTTTTATTATCAGGTCTAGAAATAAGTATCAAATCCCAAGCACAGTTAGAGAAGCTTTACAGTCTTAAATGTAGTGATGACTACATTACGTGTATTGCAAGCATTACATTTCTGCATTTGCTCTAAAAGATAACAACTCCAGCAGCTCAGCTGGAAAAGACTCTTGATTCAGTATCATCAGCTCCTGGTGCATAGCAGAGCTTCAGGATGGGTCCCAGAGAACCACTGATCAAATTCTGAAAGCTGCTTATTACGTCTGACCTGGTGAAATCCCTGCCTGAAGTAGCAGAGAATAAACATTCATTCATCAGCTTTTGAGAGCCACACACAGACTCAGGTCTGTGCCAGCCTGCAGCCTTCCCATCCTCTGGACTGCAGCAAACTCCAAAGCCAAATCCCTGTTAACATGAGGAATCTTTATTTTCTGTGAACACTTGATGCTGCAGAAAGATACTAACGTCTAGAAATGCCTACAGTTCCTCCCATTTAACAAGAAATAAAGAAAATCTTTTGGGCATTAAAGCTTGAATATAATCTTGTAAGGACTTCATAGAGAGGAAAAAGAATGTGATCCACACTTAGGCATAATGTGGATATGTAATGCTTTATTCACAGCAGTGGCATAAATTGTTCTACAGAGATAACACTGTTAATAGAGGCAGTTATTGGAACACTAAATCAAGGCTGGATATTTTGAATATAGTCTTTGCCTTGCTTAGCCCATGGTGAATGACTAATAATAAACCTCTGAAAATCTGTTATTGAAGAGCAAGGTTAAAGCCGTTTCTAAACAGTTTTTTAAGCAAGGCTTTAATTTTAATAGTATCCTTTATCTTTTTCCCTTTTGTGGTAGAGAGAAGCTATAATGGAGAAAAACAAAACTCTTTTATGATACTCAGGGTAATAATCATCTCTTGGGGGGAAAAAGGGGAAAGGAAGTGGAAATTACTAGTTGGTGTAACTGATTGCTGCTCTTGCTGTTAAAATTTGATCCTGTTTTCTTCAAGAGAAACATGGATACATATGAGAGACAGAAAGGAACAGTACAAATGGGAAATCCAGCCTGTCTCTTGCTCAGCTGTCAATTCTGACTTCATCTGCAAACGTGCTGCTTGAGGAAGGAAAGCACATGGATTTTAGCTTCCCAGAGACCTGGAAAGATTTAACAGCACTGAGCTAAGGCTGTGATTTTCCTTTAATTTTGGGTCACAGGCTTGCAGATTTTTGCATGCCTGCAATCCTAGGCAGCTAAGCACAATGAAGTAAAAGAAAGGTGGGAAGCAAATGAGTGGGAAAGAAACACAAAGGTGAATTTGGCAGGAGCTTACAACTCACCACTAATTTGGCTTTTACTTCGAGCTTCAGCAGGTGAAAATATCATCTGGATTTCTCTCAGGGTTAGTGCCCCTAGATCAGTGGATGGCATTATCATGAAGGTGAGCACTGCTAAGACAGGGACTAAGGAAAACCTGTGATGCCCAAAAGAGAAGATGTAGTATGGCATTCCTCATTTCTGGGAGCTCAGACCTAGGTGCCTGCAGATCAGTTTTAGTCATTGCACTCACACTTGCTTTTTCTCAGACATGTTCTTAACTCCAGCTTTGACATGCTAGCTCATTAGCCTAACTTTAAATATTTTGATTACTTTTAGTCTATTTAGCTTATTTATTAGGTGCATATGTAAGGCATGTAGCATGTTAAAACATACATGAAATGTATATCACTGCATGCAAAAGGACAATTGGAAATTTGGTTATCTTGGATAAATTTGAATGCAGGCTTCTGCACAGAATGACTAGTAGCCTGGCAAGTTCTGACTTGAGATCAGTAAATTGCAGTTTCTAATCTTATACTACCAAAAGGATTCTGCAATTGTTATGAAATTGGGGCATGCCAAAAACAAACAGAGAAATCGTCACAGTTGAAGATTTCCTGGCATAAATAAATAGGTACAGAGAAGTGGGGAGTAAACACTGATTCCTTCACTGTTACTCAATAAATGAGATTTTCCTTGAGAGAGCTGCTGATTCAATGAAGTTCAAATTTGGAAATACCTGTAATCAGAGGAGTGTTTTAAATCCATTCCAATGACATTTTCTGAATAGTGTGTGGAGGAAGATGTTTCTAAGGTAGATGTTTATTAGTAACTATTGATTGTTTTTAACACAAGCCATTAGCTGCCATTAAGGGTGTTAAAAAACACATGGGAAAAAGGAATATACCCAGGAAAGAAGAGTTCTACAAACTGAATTTACCTTCTTCTCCCTTCTGCACCTGCACGTTCTCTCCCCACTCTCCTAGCCCTCCAGCTGCTTAGCTTTTCCTGGCAGCATACAAATTGAATTGCTGTTTCCTTTCTCTGCTGTTCATGAAGCTGAATAATGCTGAAATAAGCCTGGCATTTGGAAACCTGCATTTGAAGCAACCGTGTGTTTGAAAGACTGCTGAAATCATTGCAGTTGATTCACCTTTTTTTTTGCCTCTCTGAGCACACTGCAATCAAGAAAAGCAAACAGAGGAAAAGAGGATCTCTGAGGCCTTTTTTCCTCAAACAAAATGGAGAGAGACACAACCCTTCCAGGGCCCACCCCAGTGCTCAGCTTTGCTGGAGTCCCTGGAGCATCCCCAGCTGCATTTGGGCAGCCACAGAGGGGCAGAGCAGCACCTGATGTGGCAGGAGCCCCAGTGTGGCTGTCCCCTCCTGGAATCCAACCCATGACAGAGCAGACTCCTGCTCTCTGGTTTGAGAGGTGCTAACAGTGCTGGGCCACTGAGCCACAATTCTCTGAGCCACTGAGAATTCAAAAAGGCAGGGTCTGTAATTTTGTCCATTACTGTTAATTAACATACTCTTCTTATGACAGTCTATCATTAGACCAGACACTTTATACAGCAAAAGATCACAAAGAACTAAAGCTTACAGAGGCAGGAATTAAAGTTATTGGAGTCAGGTGGAAAAGCCATACAGAAAAATAATTTTTCAGGCTTCTATGAAATTCACTATTTTTTTTCTCCACATGGAAAATTGTGATTGAAGAAAACTTACCATGACCACCACCACTTGTACTCAGTTCTTTCACTCTGCTATTCATTCTCCATATTTGAGTCTCCAGATTATTTGGTGGAAATGCTGTTTTATTTACACTTTTAGACCACTTCAATTTCAGCTTATCATAATTACCTTGTAATACACCTTAACATGTAAACATCTGCAAGATGCCCACTCAAACAGATTAGTAAAACAAACAAATAGCAAAACGTGTGTTTTCTGATGATACATCTTGAGTTAACATACTTTAAAAATAATATTTTACCTTTGCCTGGTGTTTCCATACTTTGAAGAGACTTCTGTAAACAAGAAAACAGGAAAATGTAATCAGTCACTTCAGAAAAGACTGGGTAGAAGTTATAATGGTTGTAGGAGTAGCACTCCTGGAAAACACAGTGAAAAGGGGGAAGGATTTAGATTTATCTTCATGTTATGATGACACAAGGCATGACTGAGATTCAGAGCACCAGGACCTGCTTCCTCTCCCACCTCAGACAAGGCACTTAAGACCTGATTTCTGACAGCATTTGGGCACGGCAAGGTAGGAAGAAGCACTTATCAAATGTGCACACACGTTCTCAGCCTCCGCAGTGGTACAACAGAGATAAGAGTTCCCTCTCCATCCCTTTGCAAGCCTTCCACAATCAGACCTGGAGCCCACAAGGGCAGAGTCCTGGTGTCCTCTCAAAGGTGAGGAGCAGCAAGTCTCCCCTCAAGTGCCCTCCCCTTCACCTACTCCTGGGCCAGGTCAGTGAAAACAGCTGTGCTCTTGGAAGGCCTTTGAGCAGGCAGCAGCCAGAGGTGGCCAAAGGGAAATGCTAAGTGATGGAGACCTCAAAGTGCTCTCCAGCTTCCTCATGAGGGAAGTGCCAGGCACTGATGTCTTCTCTCTGGTCATCGGTGGCAGGACACAGGGGAATGACATGAAGCTGTGTCAGAGGAGGTTAAGTGGGTACCAGGAAAAGCTTTTTCACCCAGAGGGTGGCTGGGCACTGAACAGGCTCTCCACGGAAATGGTCACAGCCCCAAGCCTGACAGAGTTCTGGAAGCATTTGGACGACACTTTAAGGCACATGGTGTGATTCTTGGGGTGTCCTGTGCAGGGACAGAAGTTGGACTTTGATGATCCTTGTGGATCCCTTTCAACTCAGCATACTCTATGAGTATCTGAGTCTATGATCAGACTTGCATCTCCAAAGCAACACAAAAATAAGCAGCAAATCTTGACCAGAGAGACTGGAAAGTTAATTCTGCATTTTGGTATTGCCTGTGGCTTGCACTGTTTGAACCCACACTCCTGTAAAGTTTTCTGCCCTTCAAAGTCATTAATCCCTTTGCAGTGGGCTGAGAATGCTTCGTGTTAGTACTTATGTATTCAGCATGATGCTTCTTAAAAATCACAATGCATGTAGAGGTGGCAGAAGAAATACAATGCTGGATGTACATTCTCCCTCTGGCACCCAGCTTGGAGCTGCCAGCATTTGTCTGCTGAAGATGAACAGAAGAATTCAAACGCTTACTTGAGGGGAGAAAAGCAGCATCCAGGCTGAGAATTATGTTTTCACAATCTTCATAATGCAGTGAGACAAATGGGAACAGAGACCTTTGTTCAATTCCCTCAAATTTTGGAAGGTAAACAACCTTTTGGCACAGTACTTATAATTTCAACATAGTATAGCATGCTTAATATATAGTGGATTAGTGCCTGTTCTGGCAGGATTTGATCTCCTAGGACTTTTTGTGAGCTGTTGTAAGAAAGAAATAGAAAAAAAAAAAAAAGAGAGATGAAAAACATTAAGTGTGCATCAGGCCCAGAGCCTCCCCTGAATGGATTTTAAAATCCCAGGGTTAGCTTGGTTAGAGACTGAAATAATCACATTTACAAAGAGATGCAATCAGTTAGGAAGAAACCAGCACTGCTGCCAGTTTCTTTCATAATCTCCTAACCACAGTACAGGAAGGCACAGTACTGGCAGTGAGGAGGCAGTAAGGAGATAATAAGTATTATTTAATTAAAGACAGAAAATTGAAAGTAAGTTTCTTTGTTTTGGTTTTTTAACCAGAATTAAATAGAAGCACATTCAATTTTTTTTTTCCAAGTAGGCAAGCACATATGTACAGATAGGTATAAACAAACATATACTGGCAACCTATGTAATTTACATTGGAAGAAGTAAGCAGTGGTTTCCCTGAGGCTTTATGTGCCCTGGTGCCAAATGGACATGTTAAAAAACATTCCACACAAAACCACACCACATACTACACTAAAGAATCAGGAAACCATGAGGAAAAGCAGTTAGAATGCTTTTCTGGCACTTCTTCCTTAGCAGATGTGTAATGCTGCAGTGCTTGACATGTAACAGGTAGCCTCAAAAAAGTCACTTAATTTGTGGGGCAGTTTACCTGCTTATCTGAAAAAAGCCTCTCTTGCTCCTAAGAAAATATTTTGGTACTACACTGATGAACATAATAGCAACAATTCAAGCAATATGGTAAAATACAGTCATATTGCAGCATTTAATAATTTTTTCAGTACCCAAAATTTGCATAAAAATGACCCTACCATTCAATATGAGTTAAAATCAAAAAGAGGTTTGGGGTAGTTGGTACTCCATCGAATAACTGGCTGCTGAGTACTAATTTTGACTACCTATGTTGCTAGAGAAGGGAAAGCTGGTCAATTTGTATAAATATTGACAAGGAGAGATGCAATCTGATTTGTTACACGTATATTCTACATGTGAGGTAGTTGCATATAACGTGTAATGACTATTTTCACAAAATAGGACAGTGTTCAAGTTACAAAACATGCAGGAATATATTTTACTGCTTTTATGGCATTTACAGTTCAGCTGCTGAGAAAGATGAAGCTCTTTATGGAATCAAAGCCAGACCTTTTCTGGATTGCTGGGGTCTACTGACTGTCCTAGCAGCTGTTTCTCAAAGGAGTAAAAAGCCAGCAGCAGCAGCAATTGAAGTCTGAGGTGAGTCAGGTCTGCTTCACAGAGGCAGTCAGAGGGACAGGGGTGTCAGCCAAGGGCACAGGCAGCTTTTACAGCAAGGCTTCAAGGGACAGAACCAGCTCAGCTAACCAAGCCTGAAAGGCAACACTAAGAGACCAAAACCTCAACAACTTAAAAACGTCAAAGCTCGAGTGACCATCTAGTCAGTAGTTTTCAAGAGACATGTGAAGCAGCTTCTCACTGAGTATTAGGACAGAAAAATATTTCAGACTGTTCAGTCAGGACACAATCTTTTCAACATTCAGAAGAGGCTATTCAGGAGCAGTATCATTTTGTTCATTACAGATGAGCAAACAGTGCCATTATCATCAGCACTTATCAGCTGCAGCCTCTGGAGATCACAGCCAGGACCAGCACTCTGCTGTGCTGGGGACTGTACACACAGGTAAGGAGAGGTGTTCCTTGCTCTGCAGGGCTTGAAATCTAAACAGGTAAAACGGAGAAAGGGAAGTGTATTACTCCCTCCACGTGAGGGAGAACATGGAAACTGCTTTAGGAGAACCTGTAAGTATCAGAGTCTATACAGTGGAGCTGGAAATTTTGACATGCTGGAGGATGAGCAATAGCAAACAGGGAACACTTAGAGCAGAGGTTTTTTGTTTGTTTCTACAACAAGATAGATCAGGTCATAATTTAATTATTTGCCTATTAATAGTCACTTCATCTCGAAAATAAAATCAATATTTGATTGACAACGACTCTGAAGACAAGCAGAAGAAAATGTGAACAACCACAAAAAAACATCTTGAAAAAGATGGCCTGTACTCTTTGGGTTTTATCCCATTATATAATTCTGCATGGCACATGGGATTTTCTGACCTAGGATGAGCCACACTAATAGGAACTGATTTGTCTCTTTGACAACTGCACCTCTTTCTGTGCTCACATTCAGAGAGGATGGGGCTGCAAATGGACCAAGGGATATATAAGGCAGTTTAAGAGGTAGTTTACACATTGGGTTCACAGGGCTGACCTGAATAATAAAAGATAAAATACACTAAATTTGTCTTACCTCAAAAAAGAATGTTTTTAACAAATTAGTCCCCATACATTTCTTCTGCTCTAATTCCTTTCTAAAACCAAGTTCTGTTACTTTCCTCTCTATCTTTTAACTGGACCCAGCTCTTAGTCTATCCCTTAAGGAAGATTCTGGATTGACAAAATACTTGTCTCAAGGACAAGACACTGACCATCCTGACGCCTCTTAAGAGAGTCTGGAGTTTAACTGAAAAGCAAATCACATGCAAGCAAATCACACTTTATCTCTACAGTAGTTGCACTCTCATATCCAAGAAGAGCTTTTCTTAAATGGATATTCTTATTTCCATTTGATTCCACATCATGCCAGATAAAATGTGTGGCAACACAGACTCATTTATACAGGAATTTACCCCCAGCAGTGACTTACAATAATTGATGCCAAAGCAGACATTAGAAGATTTAGGGTAATATAGAAGCAAGATTTGCAGTGAAGCATGAACTAGAAGAGAAGCAAGAGAAGTCACCTAAGTGAATCAGCTGGTCAGGTCTGAGCAACCAAAAAAATCCTAGAGCTACCTTGGTTCTTCCAGTCTTCGGTGCTCTTACACATATCACAAGCCATGGGAAAAAACAAAATCAAAACCAACAATAAAGAGAAAGGATAAAAGTCTTGCAGGCAGGTAATGGTCTGAATGCAAGCATCACATACAGTCTGGCATGTTTTTCTATGAGAAAGAATGACAAGAGACCATGCAAGGGCAGAAGAGAATTCCTTAGTAACTTTTTTTTTTAAAGTGTGAAGAGGGAGTTTCCTTAGGGTGTGAAAAAATTATCACGACTCACTGTTACACCAGAGTAAATTCGAGTGATTAATGGCTTGATTTTCAGATTTGCTGAGCACTTGTATCTCCAAGATGCTGCCTTCAAAAGAGCTTTGGAGTGCTCAGAACTTTATAAATCAGGTCATAGTGACTTTTCTAGGGTCATACCAAAGCAGCTGATGACCAAACTGAGAGGGGATACTGCCCTCCAAAGTCCCAGTTCACAATTATACAGAAACCCCTGGAAAACACATTTCAGTGCTTTAAGAGTATTTCAGCTACCATCAGGATTGTATGATGCTGGTACTCTTTTGCATAAACAACAGGGACATTTCAGTCTGAAAAAGTCACTATTTAAATGACATTTTTGGAAGATTTTTTTTTTTTTTTAAATATTGACAACCTGAAAATATCTGAAAATCTAATACTCTGAAATCACATGATTTGGTGAATAGGTGATGTGGCAAAGCAGAGATTTACATTGAGTAGGAACAAGAAAGAACTGGAGAATACCAGTTCCAGCCAAACACATGGCAAGCCTTCTGTTGCTCCTCTCACATCACACATGGTCAACATTCTTTTTTTTGCAGTGCCTCTACCCAACACTTGCCAAAGGGAAAACACTCAGCAAGACAGTAAAATGGACTTGATCAATCAAAAAATAGTGATACCCATTCAAGTTCCAGTTTTAAAGAGGAAAATAGGACATGAACATGCATCTTTTACCTGTGCTTTCACCAAAGCATGGAGTTTCCTGACTGCATCAGTGATGTCTCTGGTTTCCACAAAACAGAGGACACTGCAGACGGCCTTAGCTGCTTCAATCACGTTATCAACATTATTCTGTTGATAGGAGAGAAAAGGGGGCAAAAAAAGGAAACTGTAGACACACAGCATGTACCAGAAACACCTTACCACAAAATTCATGGCAGTGAGGGTGTAGAAAATCCTACCCTCCCAAGCAAAATTCAAACACCGTGGTTTCATCTGGCTCCACTGCAATCACCACAGGAAAATGTTTTCCTAAGGATAGATCCGTTCCTGTTGAAGTCCAATTATCTCCCACAAAACCTATGCTGGTCAAAACCACAGCAAATTTGGTATCAAAGACTGATTTTAAGGGAAAAGTTGGTTTGTCTGGACTCCAGCAGTGCAGAAGCAGTGTAAAGGAACTCCTGAGGGGACCTGAAGCCAAGTGATTCACGAGCATTCTGGGGTTTTGTGATTCTGTGAATTTATCCCCACTATTGTCTCCTACCCATTTCTGCAAGACTTGGAAAACAGCCACGTTCCTCCTAAAAATAGATACTCTGTGGGAGGCTGCATAATCTGACACCTGTGGACTGAATACTTTGCAACCAGTTTTCTGCAAAATTATATATGTAGTTAAAACTGTGGAATCTTATTGATTGTAAATTTGGATATTTAAATATTGCCATAAGAAAAAATAAGTTTCTGGATTAAATAGTTTGGGGAATTAAAAAAAAATTTAGATCCCCAAAGGAAGGGAAACAATCTTTAAATATCAAGTACTCTATGTTCAGGAAAATAAATAAATAAAAATTCATGGCCTTTCTGCTTGGTTATATCACTTCATTAAACCTTAAAATACATTCTCTGAACAAGCAGAAGCTCTCCCATAAATATTCTCCATGTTTCTGTACTGATAAATGTTCCTTTCAGTGCACTATAGCATGTCGGTGTACCCATAAAACCATTTCTCCAACTCATGCATTTCATGCCTGAAAAATAAAATTTGTACCAAGATGAACTTTCTGGTTTCAGGTTTAAGGTCTATGCATAGAATTTACTGTGAAGGTTAACACCTGTCATTATTACAAATAAATATAAAAATATATTGAGCTTACTAATTCCACATTACTTGCTTAGAGCAGAACTGAAGCAGGAACACATTACATTAAATATCCACAAATATCTGGTGGTCAGATTCTTTTAAACATAAGTTTTTTTTTGGTTTTTTTTTTTTTTAATTATTAAGGACAGAAACACCTTTTCACACTACAGGTTCCAGAGAGGAGAAGGCTGACTGTGATCTCTTGAGAATTTTAGACCCTCCTTTGGGATGGAGTTGGTTGACTGCTCAGTGGTGTGGCTTTGCTATGTGTAACACTGACAACTCCAAAACATTATAAATGCTGGTTTACTTTGAGTTCTTGAAGAAGTGAGTATGTGTGTGTATATATATATACACATAAATTACTATACAGAGTTTTAAATTAATATTAAATATCATTCCAATTCTGCATTTGATCTAAATAAGTTTTAACTTAGAATTCTTCTTCTTCACAAGCAGAGATGTATTATGAGAAGAAGGAATTTTGTGCCTATAAATACAGTTATGCAGGGTAATTTCTGAGCAGTGAAAAGCAGTAGACATACACAAAAGTAACCCTTGAGTAGAGAAACAGCTCTCAGGATGGAGAAAAATAAAACAAAAAACCAAACCCACCCCCAGTTTATATATTTTTGTACGTACATATAAATGCTATTCCATAAAGAGAATTGGTATCTTGAGGAATGTATCAATTTCTGTTTAAGATGCTATTCTGTTTATAGATAAACTATCAAAGTATTAATATTTATAGCAGCTACTTTACCATACACTTTATTTTTATGGCAGCTACTTGTAAGGAGCATATTGCAGATGAAGAGGAGCAAGCACATAAAATTATGTGATACTGAATTCTATGCATGATGATTTCTTCCACACTATTTCTCTGCTGGGATATTATCATGTAAAGAGTTTTCTTTTTTCGTGTGCAGATATATGACTTTGATTTTTGTCCCAAAGAAGAGAAGATGGAGATTCATTTCTTACAAAAACGTTATGTCTTCTGAAATTCCAAAAGAACTACGCTCAACAACTTGTAATTTTTTCCCCCTTCTACATATTTAAATACAGCAGAACCTCAGAAGAATATTTTGGCATTTCAATAATTTATATTATTAAAAAAAAAGTTATTTCACTCTAGAACTTCCACACTCTGTATAAAAAATCTACAAAATCCTCTCTACAGTAACAGTACATTTTGAATGGATTTCAAAATGAAGTGCATATAAAGTGGTTATCAGGGCAATCAAAACTGCCTGCTTATTTGACAGCACATATTGTCTGAGAATTACATTTCAAAACTTACATTTCAACCCTAACAGCACCAATCCTGTCTTTGTGCCAAACATCTTAATTATATTTTTTAAACTTTTGTTTTATAAAGTCATTATCAATCTCAAAATTAGTTTTCCATTTATTTACCATTATTAATAATTAAATTAATAATGATAGTGGACTTGTCCCATAAGTAAAAAGTACTAGTATCTCCATATCTGTGGAAGAATAAATTTGCAAATAAGTAGAAAAACTTGCAAAATATTATATTTTTTTTTTTAATTGAGGCTCTCAAGGTGTGTCTGGCTAAAAATCAGTGCTTAAGGGACTTCCAGCTGAGTAAAGTACTTAATGTGCACTTAATTTACAATATGTGAGCAGCTCCCAGTGTCTTAAATTCCAGAGTGTGCTGAAGGTGGATTGTGGTGAACCAGAGAGGAGTTACAACAATCCCAATAATGTGAATGGGAATAGCTTGGAAAAGTGACAGAATCCTGTGCAGGCTCAGGATAAGGGGCAGTTATAATGACCCCAAATTTAGACCTTCTTTAAGCAATCTAATCAGAAGTAAGTAAAATAATTAAATAAGTAAAATAAGTAAACAAGGATTTAAAGACCAAAAAAAGGGTTCTCATTTTTTGCTTTGTTTACTACATATCTATGAATATTACTTATTACATTAGAGTTCCATAATTTTTTGAGCCACTAATTAAAGCAAATCATACTTCATGATTCTAGGTTTGGAAAATCTCCATACATTAATGCCTCTGAATGAAAATATCCAGGATATGACCTACATCATTAACTTGCAATCCTGCTCTTTTAAGCAATTCATATGAACTTTATTGAGTGTCCCTGAGTAAAAAAGACCTTATTAGAAAAAATAAACTACAGAGAAACTTAGCTCTAGACACACACATATTTGTTGGATGGTATGAATATTTGAAAAATGTACTTCCTTCCCTTTATAAAAAGTTAATGGTTTCAAGAAATTGCTTACTCAATGTAAAAATCTTTAGCAAAAACAAATTTAGGAATGCTTCATGATAGGTCTGAGGAATATCTGCACAGTGTCAGTTGCAGAGGGTGGATTGTAAAGTCTCATTAATGTGGAGGTTATGGCTTTTTTTGAATTTAGAATCCTCTTGCTTTAGGCCCTAAAATTACAAGTGAATGTGAATAACTATCCAGGTGGGTCTACTTCAGTAAAGAAATATACATGTGCATTTGAGCTTGGGGACCTAACTTTTCCAAATGGTTATGACTGCATCACATTTTATACACCAAGCAGTTCCCTCTGAGATGATGCTTACAAAGGAAAATTCAGCAAATACCTGCACAGTATCAGACCCAGAGCTTTACTTTGTAGCCAGGCACAGTTCAACAGCCTCTAAATTTGAGTTTTGCATTTTGAAAAAGTGCCAAAGATTTACACAAAATGTAAAATGTTTGATATATGTATATAATTATGTATTTATAATATTATTGATATGTATGTATTCATGTGTGTGTGTATGTTTACGTGCATTTCTATATATGTGTGTATATGTATAAAATTTGCATGCAAATATCTGTTCTCTGTCTATTCAAAATAGAAATAATAATGGATCAAGAACATCCAGAGAGATTAAAATCTGAACTTAAGTGTAGGTGACAGAGTTCTGAAGCAAAATATTCATTTTATGTTGTAACATGCATTTCAAAGAAATCCATAACTTAGCATAATGAGTTATAACTCTGGAAGGGATGCACTGGAATATCTCCATGCTAAATCAGTATTCTTTGGTTTTTACAAATCTTTTGTTCTTTTCAGTTTTAAACCCTAGAAAATCAGTTATCATGCCAGCTTGGGAGTCAGATCAAATAAACATGTGGTTTCTTCCAAGGTATGACTCAATTTGTCCTTTAGACATTTGTCCTTAAAACATTGGACAGCAGGGAAGATTTCCTAACAGATTTTTCCTTCAAGCATGCAGCATTCAATTGGCAGCCCACAATGCTTTAAAATAAAGCTCTTGGGAGTTTTGCTGGCTAAACCTAATCCTTCAAACCAGCACATGCTTGCATAGATACACTAAAGATGTAAACATTAGGCTTGGGGGTTTGCAAAACCAGGGACAAATTCTGCAGATCCATTTAATGCATTATACCTCTACTAATTCCAAGTATTATATTGCCAACCCAAACAACTCTGGTTTTATTTACAAGTTTCTTGACACTTAGAAATAGTCACCTTTGGTATTTTAAATTTGTAGCACTCTCTTCCTAACCTCAAACCAAGTTTTATTAAGAGAATTTATATCCTTTCAAAGTCAGATTAAGCAGTCTTAATTAAAAGTCTTCCTTAATTGCATCTAAGACAGATTAATAATTAGATACCTTTCATGTAGAATTTAATGCTTTTCTGGTGTAACAAACTGAGAACAAATACCTCATTTTGCAGCAGATATTCCACTTGACCTCTGTAGTTCATAATAACAGAGACAAGGTTCTGCCTAGAAATCAGAAAAAAAAAGAAACAACATCAAGTTAATAGGAATTAGATAAAGAGAACAGGTTTGAGTTTGTTTTTCAATTTTTTTTTCACATTCTAGACATCTGAAACAGTTTGACAGTGATTTTATATTAGTATAAAATAAAGCCAAGTGTGTATGTAGACATCATGCAATTGAGCCTGGACGTCCTTGGGCTTTTGGTAGTCATTTGCCACAAAGAATAGATGCAAAAAGTCAACTTACACATGAAGATACAAGTTTCCCAAGTTAAAGAACTCCAGTAAGACACTGTTTCAGTGTCTATTGAAATTAATTTCCCATTTATTTTACTCTTTATGGTTAAGCAAGTGCTTAAATATTACCTTAAAGAAGGATGGACTCAAGTACATGCTACATTCTTACAGCTAGACCTGGTGATCTTAAAGGTCTTTTCCAACTTATATGATTTTATGATCCAATGCCTTCTTTCTCAATCACTCCACAGACTTAAGCTGCATAGAATCAGATAAAACATCTCCACAAGGTTTGGAAAATCTCAGCTCTTCAAAAGTACAGGCTAAGTGACAAGTACAAAAGTATAAAACGGGACACAACGGGATTGCTACACAATCCATGAAATTTAATTTGCATGCAGTTCTCAAGTTTACATGCTCAAACTGTTTCAGGAACTGCCTTTTCCATAGCATTTCCTAAGCCAGGGATTTGTTTTACTTCTGCAGACAGCCACACACCCCTCTGTGGTTCCATGCCTTTGTCATGCTACAGAAGTTGCCCCAAAATTTGTACAGGCAGATTGCTGAGTCTTACCAAAGCTTCACTAAATTAATTAGGATTATCAAGTGGAGCATACACCTCTCTACACTGAACTCCCCAACTGATGCTTCAGCTGTAAATCTCACACTTTTAGAACCACAGGCTCCAAGTACTATCCCCAACAGATAACCAGATTCAGATTTTTGCTTTTAAGAAGGATTTGTGTAATTTTCTGTGTTTCAAGCGCTGTGAAATCCTTGCTGTTGTTCATTTGTCAGCTGGAACAAAACAAAAACAGATGCCTGTGAGACCATTGCTAAGGCATCTTCCTGGCAAGCCTCCTCTGTAGGGTCAAATCATCAGGAAAGGATAGGAAAACCTTAATTCCCAGTTTTACACCTTGCCTAGACCACTGATTAGTAAAAGGGACACATCATTACCTTGATGGCCATCAGAGGCAGTTGGGGTTTGCACATGCTTACATGAAAAAAGTGGAAATTGCAATTTAAATTCTTTGTTGTTTTACTCTATCACTGCATTCTTGCCTTTTAAATTCTACTCTAATACCCCACACTGATCTTTTATTAAGGTTCTTCCTCTTCAGAAAGCTTAGAAGAAATTTCCCCCGACTCTTCCATCCCCATTGCAGCCTAGTAGCTGAAAGTCCCAAAAGTATTTTGATTTTTTTCAGAGCTTCAAAGCAAATCAACTATTTACAGAGAAACTGTGTGTGTCCTCATGTATTTTACCTGGCCTAACTGAGCAACCAGAATTAGAACTGCAACTCCAGCCCAAAATACAGGTTTCATGGTACATGATTAGATTTTCATTATCTATACTGCATGGCAAGAAAAGGAGACTCATGGCACTGAAATAGCACACAGAATAAAGTTAGGTGGCCTTCCCTGTGCTGATACCACAGAGCATTTCCCTGGAGATGCCAACTATTCACTTCCTCCTACAGGTAGTTTTGCCTTTGCAGCTTTTTATTTCCAATCTGCACTGCCTCCATCTAGCCAGGCAGTTTGTATGTGGAGCAGCTGCCTGGAAATTCCTCCTGTAATCCTGTTAAATCATAGCTAATACAAGTTGTCACTCTGCTCTGACCGAGGCTGCAGGCATAACATCTTTTTCACAGCCTTACCCAGCTCAAAAATATATCTGAATATATGAGCATGCCTTGTTGTCTTTTTCCATACAGGTGGGCATGTTTATTAGCATGGTTAGTCAAAATGCAGGTTACAGAATAATTCCCTAAATTACAATGCTAGTTCAAAAAATTAGCATATTTTCCATCAGTTTATTTTACCCTGGAGAATTTTTGGCATAAAGTAGCCATAATTTTACATCATTAATAGGAAACAAATCCAGCAAGTTGTAATAATGATTGAAATATCTCCACTAATGCTATCCTGAGTCCTTTTCTGCCAGATAACTAATAATACCCATATCCTATCACACAGACATACTTCATACTTGTGCATCATTAGAGCTGTGTATAAATATGGCAAGCCTAACCAGCCCATGAACATTTAGTACCTCTTTGATGTGAAGGACATTTTTGTAGCTTTTAGCAAGTCAATACGGTGCAAGAGCTTGGAAAAGGAAATAAGAAAAGCACAAATGAGAGTCAGCCTTAGCTCCCAGCTGGTCTATATGGGAGGAGGATGACAAGAACATAGCATGTACTTGCAACTTTCCCTTTTCAGTCTCCTGGCAGCAGCACCTATGGAGAAATGCTAGGTTCCCCTTCTAAAATGCTGTTTTATCACCATTCTGCCTCACTAAACAGTGCCCAAATGCATGCCTGGGCCCAGAGAGTTGTGCTGAATGGAATTGCTGGGAGCTGGTCCCATGTGATTGTCCTCAGGGGTGAGGACAAGAAAGACACTGAGGTGTTGGAGCGTGTCCAGAGAAGGGAGCAGAGCTGGGGAAGGGTCTGGAGCACAGCTCTAATGAGGAGACACTGAGGGAGAGTGGATTGTTCAGCCTAAAGGAGAAAAGGGACCTACAGCAAACAATCCTGTCCTGCAGACATCCTGTGTGCTCCTCAATTTCATACACTTGCTATCTGTAAAATACATGTCTTCTACTGATCTCTTCATAGCAAGGACCAGAATGGAAATTTGGGCCATGCTCCTAGGAAACCAGATGGGTTCTCAGTAAGCAGCAGATACTCACCTCAAATGAGCCACTTCCCCTCTGTTTTCCTCCATCTGCTAAATGACAGGTGTGTCATTTAAGTTTACTGTTGTTGGCCAAGTACTTTATACCACGGTGATGAAAAACACCGCAAAAAGAGTCAACAGCTTCTTTATCTAAAAGTGGAAATTATCTAAATGGAATATAATTAAAGGTGAATGAGGAATCTATCTCATTTAGTGTTTGTCCATCACAGGCTGGCTTTACAATCAGCTTCACTTTGACTGCCAAGTTAAAGGCTCATCATAGTCAGCCTCCATTAAAAAAAAATAAATAAAAAAATAAAAAATAAAAAAAGGTTTAAAATCGCTGAACTGTGAAAATACAGTCATAATGAAGAGCAAACCTATTATTTTTACAATATTTAATCTCAAAAATTCTCTAACAGCAATGCACGCATGAAAATTATGACACCTTCAATCATGGGAATCTTTGGGAAATATGAAACCTTTAATGAAATTTTCAGTAATATGAAAAGGAGACAATTGGGAAAAATTACACAAATCCAAAAAACATTGATTTTTCCTAAGCAATAACTAAGGTCTGGAAAAAAAAAATCTGAGATATTCAACCAATTGTCTTTCTCTTTGGTATCATTTCTGTCCCCAGTAGTTCTCAGAATTGTCCTTTGGTGCAAGGAGGCTTCCTACAAATATAAACAATTACAAACATAAATACTGCTGAATATCAGCTTACCGAATCAGTCTCCAGGCACAAATGTCTTCTAACAGCTCATTCACACGGAACCTTCTTTGGTCATCCCCACACTGTGGAAGACAGATGTATGGTGACATATATTATTCTGATAAAGAGAGATATTTACATGGTATTTTCTGAAGTCAGAATGTTCTCAATCACGTTCAGGATGTTTTGATCTGAAATTTTATTTGGCGAATATTTTATGTTACACTGGGTGGCACTATACAGGTACCAGTGGGGGCAAGAGCATTCAGGAAAACAAGCTAGCTGGATGTAAAAATAAAAATTTAAATTAGATTCAGTGGGGGAACAGGATGTGCTTGAATCCAGGCAGGGAGAGTGGAGGCAGCAACATATTCCAGTGCCCTGCCTACATGGGAGACATGAAGAAGGCAGACAATGTGGCCTGGGGCATACATCCATTCTGCTTTGGTTTCACACTGAGGTGGGCCAGAGGGAGAGACAATGCAGAGTTAGAGGTCAGCTGTGAGGAGAAGCATCATCCTGGGCAGCTGAGAGGCTTTGCCACTCGAGGGACCTGGGTATTTCTTCCACCAGCTTGTGTTGTGCCAGAAAATAAGCTATTTTATGAAGTATGTCAGTAGCAAGTGGGTGTCCAAAGAAAACATCTTCATTGACGAAGATGGTCCATTGGCAAATGTCTGTACAGAAAAAGCAGAGGACTTTAGGGCTTGTTTTGCCTCAGTCTTTAATACTACTGATAAACCATGGGCTTCCCAGTCCTCTCAGCTGGAGGAGCACAGCCACAGCAGCAGTGACTTTCCCTTTGTGGACACTGGAATTGTAAGGGGTCAGCTGCAGCAGTTGAATGTTCTTAAGTCCACAGAGCCTTGGTGGGATTCATCCTGGAGTACTAAAGGAAGGGAAAGAAGAAGAGAAGAAGAGAAGAAGAGAAGGAACACAGTTCATTTGCCAGAGATCTACAACAATCATCTAGTGCAAGAGCTGGATTATGACATCCCCAGTTATGGATCCAATCTGACAATGCATTCACCTAGCAATGGGTTATAAATCCTGGGTCAGCCTAGGATTTTTCCCAGCCCTAGCACGTCCAGGCAGTGTGAGCACCCAGGAGGTTCACTCTCAGCAGCAGAGGGGGACTGGAAGGGGAGATTTCCCCCTGGGCAGCTGGGAGGCTTTCCTTCTTGAAGGACCTGGGCATTTTCACAATTCACCCCGAGGGCAGCCCCTGTCCCCTCGCTTGTGTGACAGCCAGTGCTGCAGCGCTGGCGAGAGGGATTGGCTCGATCTCTCCTGGCAGGACATGGAATCCACTGCCAAAGACCACACGGGGCAGAGCAGCTCTGCTGCGAGCAATGGCAGCCGGAGCCGGCCAGAGGCAGCAGGGCCAGAGGCAGCAGCAGACGCGCCGTGCCCCATGTGCCTGGGCCCCGTGAAGAGGCCGGCCTACGCGACCTGCTGCGCGCCAGGTTCTGCCTCGGCCGCATCCGGCGGTGGGCCAGGGCCAGGGCCACGTGCCCTGTGTGCCGGGGGCCCCTGGAGCAGCTGCTGCGCTCCCTGCGAGGGGACAGCGACTACAAGGAGCGTGCCATCGGCCTGGCCGCCCACCTGCAGAGGAGGGTGGCCACGGAGAGGGGCGTGCAGCCAGGCAGCACGGTCACGCTGCGGGTAAGGCAGGCAGCCCCTGAGCAGCAGCGCTTGGCTGGCAGGAGCAGGCCCATGGACACCCATGGCAGGAGGCAGGAGGCAGCTCCGGGGCCCTCCAGCGCCCATTTCCAGCAGGCTCCCGCGGCCTCACACGAGATGACCCCACTGAGAGAAGGTGAGCGCCCGGCTGGCCCTGCTGCTCCTCTGGAACCACAAAATGGCACTGAATGACTTCGGCTTCTCAGCATCCCCTCTTCTACTTCAACCAATAAACTGCATGGTCCTTTACAGGACGTGCGTTTTGTGAGCAAAGAATGTTTCTAGGTCCACCAGGCCTCGGTGGGATTCATTCCAGGGCACTAAATGACCTAGCTGATCTCATGGCTGGATCCTCTCCGTTCTCTACCAAAGGTCTTGACAGTCTAAGGAGGTCCCAGCTGAAGTTAGTCAATGTCATTTCAGTTTACAGGAAGGGCACAAGGAAAGGGGACAGGACACAAGGGAGGGTAGAGAGGACATAGTTTAGCTGATGGGGATCTACAATTTTCATGTAGTCCAACTACCTCAACTCAAGCATAATTTTTGCATCTTTTTATATGAATTCTGAGGGAAGGAATATTTTTTCCATAACCTGGCTCAAAGTCTGTGGCTTTCCAATGCGTTTTACAGCCACGTGTTTTAAGTTCTGACAAAACTGATTTTTTTTTTTTCCTGAAAAAGTAACCCTTGGTCTTTTTCAGTCGTGTGTTCTCTACAGTTGCTCACTAGATGCAAGCACAGGAGCAAATCACAAATGCTCCCCAGGACGTTTCAACTGCAGTTCAGCAATAATATATGCATTCTCAGGAAAGCAAATAATCTCTTTGATTATTACTGCAGGTTTCTGTGTAAAAGGATTGGTGGAATTTCTTTCAGGGCTCTGAAGGAAAGGGGAAGAAAAGAAAGCTACTTACTGTTCGAGCCAAACTTTGCCTCAAATTACCCATGTGGTGTAGGCGAAGCTGAATGCAGGTGGTTGCCTTGCGAAGACTTTCATGGCTTCCCAAAGTACAGTTGCTGCAGTTTGGGGGAAAACAACAAATAAATGGTTATCCCTGCTTGCCACTTCCTTCCTTTTTCCTTGCTACCTCCCCTAAAAGCACCAGTAGTTTAAATTCTAAGTGCAAAGAAGACTGAATGATACAAAACCAGTTCTTGGCACCTACTTCTGTGGAAATTGATGGGATCAGTTCTGGCATGTTTTCTAGTAAAACAAATAATAACTGCTTAGTTTTATCATTGACCATTAACTTCTGAAACAGAACAACAAGGACACAGAAAAAGAATATCCTTGACAAATTGCATGTGCTCCCAAACCTTGAGATTATTTATGCATATTCTTCAAACCCAAAACGTGCAGTACCCTGGTTATGAATGCACCATGCAGAAGGACTTGTAGTGTCTGATACCCAACTCAAAAATCAAGTATTAGCTGTGGCTCTAAAAATCACATCCATCAAGACAGGTGATGCTTGATTCTCAAAGAAGTCTAAATTTTCACCCTGTGCAGCTCACACAGAGGTGGTAAAAGCAGAGTTCATCTTTTCCTTTCTCAAATCATGTGCCAGCTAAGATCAGACTCACTCAGCTGGAGTGGATCCTACAAACTAAGCCGCTGGTCAAAGATGATCCAGCAGCCCATGACATGGCAATTCCTTAATCTTGTTTGCCAATTTCCATTTACCACTCTTGGTAACCTTTTCTAAGTTAGAAAACAGCCTTGGTTTGTCACTCTTAAAATTACTTGGAACAAAAATAATTTCACTTTTTCCCCTTCTCATCTTGTTTTAAGGAGGTAAAGTAATTTAAAAAATATTTCAGGGTTGAGGCAAACATCTTTTTACATTTGAAAAAGACCTTTGGGATTAATGGAAAAACAACAGTGATTTTTACAAAGGTAAATTCATCACCAAAACAAGTTAGTATGCATCATCAGTTACAACTTTGGTGTGTGTTCAATTAGATTCAGGAGGCTTTGTTGAGCCTTCAGCCACAGAAGCACAAAAATGGATATTCCATATTTATACAGTTTTACAGCATGGCAAGTTGTTTCAGAACTCCCTGGGCCATGAAGGAAAGATGATTTTTTTTTTGGCTTGAAAAACTCAGAATTTAAATGTAAACCGCATTCCTACCTAAAAGGACTTTTGATGGAATATCTGAATAAAAATGGCTGGATTTAGTTAAAAAAACCTAGAACCAAAATGCTCACCTATGAATAAATCATGGAAAGTGTGACTTAGATGAGACTCCTCTCTCACATGGCAGCAGAAGTCTTCAGCATAAATGAATGGATAAACTTAAATGTAACTGCCATTCAGCACATTTACAGGAATTTACACATCTTGTATATGTCCTGCACTCACACTACACTGTATCTAAGTAATATACAGACTCTCCATTGAGGTTACAAAAACTGTAAATATATATCTAGGATTCTTTTTTTAAACAAACATATTAAACATCACAATGAACAAACTCATTTCCATCTGACAAAAATAGCTAAAAGCAAGGACCACCTTTGATAGCACCTCCATACAGTTGCACAGTTTCTTGATTTCAAGAGCAGAAAGTACAGAGGTAAGAGTGGGAGAAGTGACCACCAACATGTTGGAACCATGCTCACTGAGAATTTTGGGCTTTCTGTGCTGACAGGCACTGACCCTCAGGAAAACACTGCACTAACCTGAGGCCATGGAGAAGCTTCCAAAATTGAGGGATAGCACTGAGATTGTGGGTGTGGAGTTTGAATAGAAGTGTGTGATATCACAGCGTGGAAAACTTAGAATTTGGGGTTCTAGAATATCATATATATAAAGCAACATGGAGGTTTTTGGGTGTTGGCTAGTCCTCCTTTTTCACCACCTTCTCCATGGGTTTTGGGTGGCAGTTTGTAATTGGACAGGAAAGCCCGCAGTGTGGACAATGAGTTCTTAGTTATTGGGTTAAAAATGGAAACAATTTAGGTGTCGCTTCTTAATTGGATAGTTTGTGCTTAAAAGGCCTTGTAGAGAAAGAGATAGAAGCCATTTTCCACTTTACTAGATAGAGCTCCCAGCTTGTGAGACTGTAACAGAGATAAGAATTAATAAACACCTGAGTCAGAACAAGAAACTCCATCTCTTGTGCCTTTAATCCCGAGTCTAACACGAAGAAAAAGAAGCTAAGCCGACCACACCAACACAGTGAAATACCAAGCATATTCCTGTCATGGCTAAACCCTTCTCAAATCCCTTTTCAAAGCTCAAGTCCCAGTGGCCAATTCCCAGTTCCTGGGACTGTACCAATGCATATGTTCTCTTCTGTTCCTCCTCAGCTCATCTCATCTGTGTTCTGCCTACCCATAGCTTTCCTGAGAGCTCTTCCTCTCCTCATTTCACCTTTGCCTCATGACTGAAATGATGAACTCCATGATCTTTATTCCCTCTGGCTGAGGAACACATTTAGTGCAGTGGGAGCTGCAGGTTGTGCTCTGGGTGGTGGGAAAGGGCAGCAGTCCAGGCCAGGCCACGAACAGGCACAGACTCTCTTCACAACGAAGGGAGTGTGACTGCCAGAGAGCCCCCAGTTGGTCAGACTGGCAAGTTTCCTTAACATTTACAACTTCTTCAGCATATGTTTTCTACTTAATGCCTCACTATTATTCCTGCTCTCTTCATTCTGCCTCACATTCAGCCTGTGGACAGGCATCATAACAAGAATATTACAGAGACACATCACGAGTCCTGAGTCACCTTTTCCTGATTCCTCCAGGATGCAGATTCCTATTGCAATGCCAGTGACAGGACTGGTATAGCGAGACCAGTACAGAGGAGCTGTCCCCTCCTATGAAGTATCAATCTTGAACCACAGATATATAAAACTGTCTTTTCCAAGTACAATTTTTCCATGTCACCATGCTTCCAGGCAAAACAAGCTACACCAAGAGAAACAATTTTGTTATTATAACTACTTTTACATTAGTGGTTTGTGTTAGTTTCTGCTGTGTCAAGCAGATACCATCCATCAGCAAAGCAATGCTGCCTGAAACCCTGCAAGCTGAAGTGGCCATGCAGTTGACTTCATGAATGGATTTAATTTGCACAAAGAGAAAAGTTCTCACAGCTGTAGTTACACAAGGGACTAGACAAAATGGATTAATGCCTCAACAAAATAATGTGGAAACCTGGTCTAGATGAAAAGTGTGCTACAAGAAATAGAAGTGTAGCTTTGCCACAGATTGACAAACTACCTTTTAGCTGTACCCCAGGCAGATTTGCTAACATACCAGTACTGCTAAGATAAAATAATATATCCCCTTTGGAGGATAACATGATTAGTAGTAACTGTTTTACAGCACTCTGAGCTCTGTAAAGGAAACAAAAATGAAAGTGTTGCAACCTTGTTAACTCTTTTCCCTTAGATTTTGCTGAAATTTTATGCAGAATACAGCTCTGATGAGAATGCCATGAAGAGAAATGCAGACTTTGTCTTTAGGAGACGTGGTAATAACTGGTCCAAGTGACTTACCTGTGGTCTCACAAAATATCTAATTATAAGAAAGGGAAAAATCCCCATCATTTGAGACTCCCTCACTGCTAGCTTCCCCACAGCAAGGTTCTCTGATGTGCTATAAGCTCCAAATCTTAATACAGTTCAATCAGACTATTTTTTTAAGTAACTATGCTAGTAGCATCTCTGAATGAGAAATTTAATCCGCAGTGACAAGAGAAAATTAAGTTTACTTTTCACAAAGAACATATTCATCCAAAGGTGCCTGCTTCTTATGATTTCAATCTGCATGATTATGTCTATGTCAGTCTATAATTAATAGCTTAAACTTCACTCTTAGTGAAAACCAATTCTTATTTTGGTTTCAATTCCCAGAGAACAGAATTAGTAAGACAAAAAAAAATGTCATCAATAAGGTCACAGGCAAGCACGTTAGAAGAAAAGATAAGCATTTAGATTTTTCAATTCCATTCTGCTGCTCACTGTGGTGGCTGAACTGCAAAGCAATAAGGTAGCTGTGCAAATTATACCATGGGAGAGTGTGGATGGAACTTTAAATACTCTGACACTTTAGAATAAAAGGATGTTTAGAAATAAAGCTTACAAGAATTTTTGTACTACATTCCTTTGCTGATCTACGTTTCTGCAACCTATTGCTAGTACAAACATCAAAAAAATAATAAAGAATTTTTTTTTTTAAATGTCCACATTCTTAAAATGTCCACATCATATACACTCCTGTATTTATCAGCCATTTCAGGATGACCTGAGACTGTGGCCTGTTTTTCTAAAAATGGAGGATTGATTCATTGCTGACAGATCAGAAGAGTTGGTTTTGGCTAGTTGCTGGCATTAAGAGCCAGGAGTTGACACAAGGTGTTTAAGCACAATTTAATTTACTTTTATATAATATTTTTCATGAAATGCATCATAAAATCATGTTTAGGGGTATCTATTTTAAATCTAAGGAAAGATAAGGATGTGTGAGAGCAAGATTTAAAGGTGGATCTAGGCTTGTATGAGGGGATGAAAAAGAAAGCCTGCAGGTTGCAGCAAAACCAGGTTTCCCATAGTAAAAAGAAAAGAAAAGAGGTTCCAAATCAGAATTCTACAGATGACTCTATTAATTACAGACTGGCCTGCAGTCTACAGGCTATCTTCTGATACCTTGAAAATTTGGGTATTTGAAATCTGATATCCTGCTTATGAGTCAGGCAGGATGTGAGCCCAAGGATTTCTGTGTAGGAAGGGAACGATGGACAATGAAATCTGCTGGTGCTGAGTGGAATGGTCATTAGCACAGAGGTATTTTTTCTTCCCCATCTCATTCAAAGCTAAATGGATTTTAAAAATCATCAAGTCTTTCAGGTGCTTCTGCGGGAGGTGGGGTGAAGTGCTCATTAATACAGTCCAATATAACAGTAAATGAAAGCTTTTGACAAATCTTGACAAAGCTGTCTGCTTCACTAAAGCACTCTGTTCTGAGAACAATTCATCAAATCACCTTTTTGGCTTTTAGTTTTGGGGTTTTTTTTCTGGATTACAGTACAGCAGGAGCAGCAGAGTATTTATTCCCTTTGCTGTCTCAGAACTTGGGGAACTTCTACTGGAATTCATCCGTGAACTGACTCCAAATACTTTTCTGGGGAAGAGCTGTGCACAAGTGCATCAAATCACTCTGTTAGCAACATTGGGAAGAAACCAATTTGCACTTGAAGATAGACCACACAGGAAAAATTCCACCCTGAGGCAACTCCTCGGGCCGTGTTAAACTACCCAAGGGATCCTTAGGGTCCGGGGTTTCAAATTTCAGATCCAGGGCTCTGTTAAAGAGGCAGAAGAAAGGGAGCTGAATTTAACAGCGCAGTGTAGAACTACAAGCTGCTGAAGTTAGAAGTGCAGCTCAGTGCTTCATGAATGACAGTGAAGGAGCAAAGTAAGAAAGCTGAGAACATTATTGACGTGGTTTCACTGCTAATGAGACGTGCAGAGATTCTACAAGTGCAGGAATTTAAAGAGTCTGCTATTGATGCATTCTCCCCAACAATGAAAACAAAACTCTTCAGCACATACCGCACTGAGCTCACCCTCGATACAATGGTTCATTACTTCCATTTTTTAGCAATTTCTTTGAGATTGGAAGAGCACCTTGAAAACAAAATTTAAATCCCTGGCCTTCTTCTGTAGCCAACAGATCTGTATGACCTGGTTCTCTGCTTGGTGCTTCTGCTGTTCTAACGATTAACACAGCACTTTGCTGTTCCAGCTCCTGCTTTACCGAGATTGGAATGAGGGAAGAGTGGGCTTAGAAGTGTTGAAGAGGCAATCTTGGCATCTTTAGTTGCCAAATGTAATTCACTATGAACATATGAACATTTGCCCTGTGTGCCTGTGTAAGGGCAGAAGTGCTCAGGATGGAAGCAGAGCAAAGCTAACTCACAGTGTGACACTTGCTCTCACAACTGATCCATCTCACAGCTCATTAACCAAACTGACTTGCTCTAGGCTACTTCAGGTAATTTCTACACCCTACTGTAAATATGACTGCTTCTAAAGTCTTCCTTTTCAATTATAGACATATACTACCTTTTTAACTCTTTTTACACCTCTAACAGATGAGCTGTGATTCCTGCAGTGCCAGCCTAACGTGTACCACAGAACTCTGCCAAGCCTTCTGCTGACAGCCAGTGTCCACACAGCCCAGCTGCCAAGTGCCTGCACTGCACCTCCTTCAACACAGAACCTGCTCACTTTGGCTGACACCTGAATTTAAGCTGCCACAGGGCAAAAAAACAACCAGCTGAGCCCAGTAGTGCTTTCAACCACCTCAAGAGCTTACCTGGATCAGTGAAAATCAGAGCATTTATTTCCCTACGTGTAAACCACGTGCATTCAGAAAGATCTGCTTGTATGTTTGATGTGTTTTTAACTTGCATTCAGCACCACACAGTGCTGACTTCATTTGCTTTGCTACTACTGCATCTGGATATGAAGAAAAATCACCTGCTCTGCAGCTGCATGATAGTTTCTCCTCTCTTTGGTGATTTCTCCCTTTGAGGATTTGTTTATAACACCCCTATGAGACAGTGGAGGTAGCAGCATCCTTGCATCACAGGTGAGAAAAACCAGGAGGACAACGGAGCCAAACAAACAATCAAAAGCTGCACGAAGCTGCCGTAAAAGAGGATTTGAATCCTTGCACTGGAGCACACCATCCTCTCTGCAGAACACCTCGTGTTTCAGGAGTTTCAGGAACTACACACGGAGAGTTTGGAACCTGACACCCCACCTCCCCCCGTGGCTCTGTTTACACGGCTCGTGGCTTAATGAGGCACTTACTTTTGTAAGAATTCGTCAGACCCATAAACACTCAGAAGGCATTCCTCCCGGGCTGGGTATTGATTTGTGCAACGGAGGATCTCCACAATTAAGTCGTGAGTGATACAGCCAGCTGTAAATAAAGATAGCAAGGAAAATTAATAGTAGCTTGCTAGAGAATTGCAGGCTACATACTTGAGCAGAGAAAAGAGTTTTTTTCTGTAATTCCCAACAACTGCTGCAGACTAGCTCCATCAAGAGGAATTAGTTCAAGACACACTTGATTTTATTTTTTTTTTTTTAAATTTTTCTTCAAATATTCTACCTGACATGGAATCTGTGAGGAAATGAGCAATTTGTTGGGCAGCTGGAATGAAGAAGAGATGAGCAATATTCCCAGGAGGAATAGACAAATGGCATTCTTTTTTCTATTCCATTTTCCTGATGAACAATTTGGTACATTTCCAATGATGCAAAAGTTGACTCTGTAGCCCCTTATGACACAAAAAGGCTCCACAATGTTACGTGGTATTTTTTCTGCTATGCACACCCTTTTAGCCATAACAAAGAAGTAAATTAATGTTGGAATGCATTTTATATCTGAAATATATTATTTAATACATGTGTAGCCACATAATAGTATAAAAATATACATAATCCCTATAAATTAGGAAGTTCTATGTCAATTTGTACAACCTGCTGTTCAGAAACATTTTAGCATTTTGAGAATTGTCTGCAGTCCCACTTCAGTTTTTTAAGCTATTTTCCAACACTTGCCAATACGCTTCCTCTCTGTCCATTTTAGAAGAACTGGTCACAAATGGAAAAGAATAGTTGCATAATCTAGAAACAGGTCTGATAAATGTGGTCTTCCATTGGAGGGGATGGGAAAACTTCAGAGAACAGGTGGCATTTCTAGGGGAGGGGGTTTCGACATAAACAAAGCTGAAATAAAACAGAATAGGTTACCATAGCTTGCTTTTTGCTTTGGTTTGGTTTTCTCCAGGGAAAAACAAATGTGTGAATGGATTCAAAAGCTCCTTCTGAATATGTTAATTTTGTTTGCAAAATGTTTTGTTGTGTTACTTTGGGTATTTTTTCTCAAAAAGAAACTTCAATTACACATTTTTCTACTGGTTTTACCAGTTAAAATCATTTAGCCTTCTGAGAACTTGCTATTTTAAGCAACTCAGCTGCTTTGACATTTAAACTGCAGCTTGTTGGCTGAATTTATACAGTCCAGGAAATGAAAAGCAGCACAAAATCTTGAATTAAAATTGTAATATGCACTTTTTTCAGGTCACTCATTGGAAAAAATCCAAAACTTGCTAGGATCACTCATTTCCACTCTGTAGATCCATCCTCCTTTCTTTACTCTGCCACTCTTGCCTAACTGAACAATTCTTTGCAAAAAAGAGTACTTCCTCCTCCTACTTCATCCTTACTGCTTACCTAGTCTAAACAAGTTTAGGATAATTAATACTCAGCCTGTTACAGTCAAATAATTCCTTGAAAACTAAAGAAATTATTCATTAAAAAGAAGAAAAAGACAAAAAAGACTACAACTAAATAAAGCAGCATAGGAAAAAAGGGGCAAATAAGATTTAATTTCTTTTATTTTTGCCTATGTTTCAGAAATAAAAATTACTAGAGCTGGAATTAAAGAGTCCCATTAATCACAGATACAGGATGCACAGGAGCAGTGGCAGCTTCTCATAGTTATTAATAACAGAATCAGTTAGGTTGGGAAGAATCTCTTTCCTGCAAAGCTGGGTCAACACTGAATTCAGACCACCTTGTTCAGGGTTTTGTCTTGTAAGACCTTAAAAATCTTCAAGCCTGGAGACTCCACAAACTTCATGGGCAAACTCTTCCAATTCTTAATTATTCTCCTTTATTATTCTTCCCACCTGCTTGGAATTTCTCCTTTCATTTGATGACTGATGTGCTCCCCCAGACCTGTACATAACCTCCACCACTTACCGTGTTGTGTAAGAAGTAGAGGATGTGGTGAAAAATCTGTCCAAACGCTGATTCTGAATTTGGTTCCACCAAGGATGTGCTCTGGGAACCTTGTAGTGATACTCCAGATTTTCCCAGTATTTGTCTTCAAATCAAAAAAAGGATATGCATTTCTGATTCTGAAAAAAAAAAACATGAAGAAACTATGTCTACAGAGGTGTGCATTTTTGGCCTCTTCTAAGAGCAAAACAAAAATTCTATAAGATACATATGATGGTACATCGAGAGCTTTTAGAAATAAAATTATGTGGAGAGAAATGATAGCAACACAAACCCTCTTTTCATTCATTAGTGAGGTAACTATATATCAGTGCACATAGCTACATCTGTTATTTCAGGGAAACCATCAGCAAAATCTTCATGAAGTTGACAGAACCACTGCTGAGCTTGACCTCAGTGAAACCAAAAGGAGTTTAAACAGAGCTTTCAGTGTACAGTGAGCTCAGTAGAAATGATAGAGCTCAAATATGTACTTAAATAAGAGTTTTAACACAGAACTAGCCAAGAACACATGCACAGACAGCTGCACCTAGGACATCTGGTCAAAATGAACACAGGAACATGCTTCCTATGCAAAATCTTAAGGAGTGTCTATTTCCACAACTCTCTCAAATCCAATCTGAAATCCTCATTACTAAAGCCCTGGGTATTTATGTAAAAGTCTGTAGAGTGCAGTAACAGTTACAGTCATCGAGTCCCTCTGATAAACCATCAACTATAAAATATATTCCCCCTCCTCCTTCTAATTACCATAGACTTGCAGAAACTAATTCCTCCTGAGGTCCCATTTCCTAATGAACACTGGTCACAGGTATTATGTCTATCATCTGGGATGAAATTTAAGCAAATACACTCTGCAGCTGCAGGTAAGGGTACATACTGTACCAGCTGAAGCTTTACATTTCATTAATTGGCCTGAATATTTAGCAGCTAAACCCAAATATCCTGTACTAAGCATCCTGCACTCTCTTTTGTTTGTTAGTTCAAGCAGCATTTTGTAGCTTCTGATTGGGAGTGCTTTGTAATATCTCTGGTAAATGTATTTTGAACCCCAGCTCTCTCACATAAAAGTCTCCATTACTGTGTTCCCTCCTGCCTCAGAGCTGCTGCCCAAGTCTCTTAACCATGTGAACAACTCTTTTGTGCACTGCATTTCTATAGCATCAGAAGAAAAAATAAAAAATAAATAAATTTAAGAAAGAGCCTAGGCTTCCAAAATTCATAACTCAGTGAAGCAGCCCATTTCTTATCATGAAAAGCCAGGGGGCTTGATGTTTCAGTGGGGTGGGAGGAAATGAGGCTTGACAAGAGTACCTCCAGTACAAGGTAGATTTATTCTCATGGTTAGAAACCATTACACTACAGAGGCTCTTTGGGTGACCTATGTAGTTGGTGTCAGTCTATTTTCTTTGTGAACAAGGTACAGCTTTTCCCCTGTAACATGTTTCTGCAAGAAAGCCAAGGACTGAATGAAACTGGAAACTTCCCTACCCTTTATGCAGCCTCGAATTACCAGGCTGTGTACACACACACAGGGCATGAATCACCTCCTGGACTTACTGGCAGTCAGTCCAAAGCTGAGAAAACCTCATCTCCTTCCCTACCCACACACTGCTTATATTTCAGCAAAATGTGGGGACACCAATTTGCTTTTCAGGCAAAAAAAATCCATTTCAGTTTCCATAAATGGCCATAAATGTGATTAAAAGTTTATTATTAAACGTTTATTAAACGTTATGGCCATTTAATATGATTAAAAGGCTTCTGGCCTGAGCAGGTGGGCAAAACACTGCAAAACTTTCCAAGTTTGGGTCTTCCAAAGCATAACTGAAGTATTACTCAAATAAAATCTTGTGCTACTTGCTTTCCGTGCTGCAACAACTCAGCGTGTACAGAAAGTACTGACATTTATAGGGATTTGCTATTTCACAGCATTTCCCACCACGATGGGCTTCTCTGCAGAGCAAAGCACATCCTTGAGGACACTGAGAGGTGGAGCAGCTCTGCATCTTGCAGCACTGAGCCCTGGGAGTGCCAGCCTGGCACCTTGGGGTGTGGAGCTCACTTTAGGATGTGTTCTGCAGGCACCCAGGGGGGACTGCTCACTCCAGCTCTGCTCCTAGTCCCAGGTAAACTGAGGAAGGGCTCGTGGAGACTGATTTACCAAATGCTTCCACTACAGACTGCTGCCTGAGCAAGTATCACCTAGAGAGAAACACAATGGGCTCCTCGTTGAGCTACAAGCTGCAAGAATGCAGGACACAGAGTCTGAATTACACATCCTGCCTCTGACACATGAAGCTGCAGCAACTGAGATTCACTGGGCACTGGGAGGATGCTCATTTGGCAAGACTGAATATGTAAGTTATTTGAAAATTTATGGTATTTGTTTTTGGTCTTTTGGTTGCGGTGACATTTTGTCCTTAAAATGTTTCTCTACTTATTTAATAGAAGAAAAACAAAAGCTGTTCTTATTTTTTTTAAGAGTATTAGCTCGTGACACACACAAAATAATCTCCTGCAAAACAAGAATCATTTATTCATATTTCTCTTTTTATCCCAGGAAATAAAATCATCTATTAAAAAAATCAATATTAAGCTCTTCCTATAATTAGAATGTTTAGACATTAAAAAAGTCTGAATAGCTGGGAGGAAAGCAGTCATGTGGAATGTGCCTTCATGCATCTCATGGTAGAATTGGGCTGGGGCTCAGGCTGATGAACTGTGGAAAAGGAAACTGAGACATGTGACTGAGGATGTTTTGAAGCTGACCACCCCACCTGAATATATAACATACCCCTCTTAATTTCAGTGCAGCATCAAACTGGGGTTTTTGGTTGGGTTGTTTTGTTGGTTTTTTTTCTTTTAAGAGAAGCAGCCTTGGCTGACCTCGAATAAAATCAATTCGTTAAAGTCTAATAAGAAAATCAGGATTCCATTTTCCAGCTACTTTCCAGGGGGGAAAAGCGTGCATTTGTGCTAAAAACTTGACACTGTGATCAGTGAATATCTATAAAAGAAAAATCAATCTGCACAGATGGTCTAAATACTTGTAAATTTTTGTGTGCTTGGATTTCAACACAATTTATTTCTCTGCAGAAGACTGAGAAAGTAAAAAATGTTCTATCCCATTAAGTCAGGCTATTAAGTGTAATGGTAAAACATAATTAAAGTAGGTTTTGTCACTTGCTATGTCTCACTTTTCATCATGACAGTGTGGAGCAATTCTGTTCTCAATCAGTTCCTCCAGCCCTTATTTTCCTGCTCAGAGTTGCACAGGCACTAATATTGTCCAAGACAATGACAAAAACGATGGGAAGCTTCTCACACTATAAACCATCAACAGTGAAAAGTTAAATGTACTTAATCACTAATAAAGCAGACAGTTAGAAGATAAAATATTTTTTGAATTAATGTTCCTTTTAAAATATTCTTTTAATTAAAGGTCCTTTGTGGTTTTTAGTATTTAAACCAAAATTAGGAGTGTTTCCTTATTTAAGTAGATACTGGAATTGTTCAGGACTGCAGGGTGTGGTTGGTTGGCCTTAGGTGGATGCCAGGTGCCCCTCAAGGTGCTCCACCACTCCCTCCCTCTTCAGTACAGGGGCAGGGGGAGAAAAGATGAGGAAAACCCTACTGGGCCCAGATAAAGGCAGGTTGAACAAAAGCAAAGGCAAAGGCCACGCATATAATGAAGGGAAGACAAAATATTCTCCACTTCCAATCAGGAGGCAACTTCCAGCCTCTTTTCAGCAAGAAGGGCTCCAGGCAAATGTCATAATAGTGAACACTGCTCAGCAGTGGTGCACTATCCACACCTTTCTACTGCCAGTACACAGCCCAGCCCTGTGAGGGGATCATGAACTCCATCCCAGTCACCCCAATCCACAGGGATAACCAATCCCATTAATGTAAGTAGGTGAAATGTGAGAGTTGGCTGAAAAAAGCTTTTTCATTACTTACTTCTCCACTGCATTGCAGAAACCAACTGTGTTTTCATTACTTCCTTGATCTGCTTCAATCAGCTGGATAGACCAACCTGCAGCCTAAAAACACCAAAAAGACCCCAGAAGAAACAGAGCTGACTTATTTAGATATCAGAAGCAGAAAGACCATAAGGCTAACCTTGAATTTTGTTCCATGAGAGCCTATCACTCCTCCCCTGGCTTGATGGAGTTCCAAATAAACACAAATGACCCCATTTTGACTGCACTCTAAATGCTCTAAAAGCATCAGCTGCCCTGGGTAACAACTGCTTTTCTCCTCCATGCAGAACGTGAGGAATTTCAGACAAAGCTTTCACAATTCACACGGTATCAAGGCACAGGTAACTCCAAATGCAGATATTTAGTTTACAAAAGGGAGAAGGACAAACTGAGGCTTATACTTCAGTGTGTTTTACTCCTTATTTTCTCTCTTTCTGCCCTGGCAGGAAGCTCAGCATCCCCTCAAACTCCATGAACCTGTCAGGTAAGTCCCTAGACACAGAAGAGGGAGCCAGTGGACTCTACTGAACATGAAAAATCCCCACACACTTTCTGTGAACTTGGAGAGCAGAGGTCTGAGCCACTGCTCTGGGTCAAGCATCCCTTTGTCTGTTTGCCTCGAGTACTCTTCAGCCAGAGCATCATCTCCAGGAAAGAACTTAATGCTCTTACATCTGCAAGCCCTTTCTACTCGTGCAGGTAGAGACATCACAAGGCTTAACTGTATGAGGGCTTTTAAACCCCTTCAGAAAGAGAAGGGACGTGTCACAGAAGAGGAAACAGAAAAAAAAAGGTTTATTTTATAATTCAAATAATAATTTATATTAAAGTGTGGAAAATTATTAAAAAATAACTAATAAACAGAATTTAAGATTCTATTTGGCTGGGCAAGAAAGCGCAATATGCATTAAAAGATGCGGGGTGGGAAATTTGAGTTACAGTTTAAAAGATGGGATGATTATAAAAGATGAGAGATCTGCTGGGAGCTGGCTGGTGGGGAAATCAGAACAGCAGAACTGAAAGCTCAAAAGTCAGAAACCTTATGAGGATACAGTGAGACCCAAAACTGATGGTATGTAGTATTTCCATTAACCACAATACCACACAAAACACTAGGAGAGTGCATATGGAATGTAAATATACAAAGGAGGCATCATCAATACAGGGGAAAACAGAAATTGTCTTGTAGGAAAAAACTATGGATAATCCTGAGGGTGTAAATAAGAGAGTAAAATTAAATTTAGCAATCTAAATCAGTAGTCCATCATTCCCTGGTGCTAAGAGCTGCTGGGAAAGGTCCTTCAAAATCCCATGAAAACATAACTGGTTCATTGTTTCCATTTTGGTTAGGTACCTACCTTACAATTGGCCTCATCAGACAGTTATAAGAACTTCTGGAGGACGCTCACTATTTAGAAATTATGAGTGATTTGGTAACAGTAACAGCCTCCAAAAATTATCTATTCTTTTTAAATTTTTAAAAATTATCTATTCTTTTTTAAAAAACTCACAAAAATAAACAAAGCCTCCTTTTTCTCCTGCAGCTCTGTCCTTGCAGAGCAGGTAGAAATAGTTAATGGAAAAAGTGAAATAGCCACTAAGTGAAAAGCTAAGAAAATCAGTCCACAGGTAAGAAAAGGTGAGGTTGGCACACGACATTAAATAGGACTGAAGGTATAAAAAGAGCAAAACCATAACTGTGAACTAAGGAAGGAGAAAGGACAGAGAGGAATTGAGCAAGAAGAGGGACAAAACCTGGAATGCACGATTTGCCATAAGGACATGGGTATGAATCCTCAAACCCTCATGGCTTGAATATGATTAAATAATTATTAAAGGATGGAAAAGAGGAGCCTGACAGCCCAAAGCTGCAACCTGGATCCTCCCCTGCAGAACACAGGAGCCCTCTGCTATTTTGCACCTTTGCTGGCAGCAACTCTGAGTGATTCCTAATGGCAAACAAGAATCCTGGGCAGCCTAGTAATGGTCTACACGTCTGGAAAATACCATTGCTAAGCCACCCAAATTCATTCTGGTGGCAGAGGTATATAAAGGAGATAAATAGCTCCAACTCCACTGAGGAAACATAGGGATGAGAGATTTAGTTTGGTCATGTCTCCTTTTCACACACACAGAAACTTTACTTTCTTCTTCTTGCATATAAAGGTAAAATGTTAATTACATGGTCACATTATTGCACGTGATTTTTCAACAGGACTTGAGTCTCCATGCACTGCAAATATGTTAAAGAGAGCAGTGAATGAGATGGAACTGCATATCAGAAGTAATGGCAACAGGGATGAAGCAACTGCATGCATCCCTTGATGACTGGAATCTTTTTTCATCCATAAGCTTCTCACATTATGCTAATCAAGTCACCTAAACCGTCCTCCCAAATATGAACAATAATAGGGTATTTCTCATTTCTGGAGCACCCAAAACAAAATCGTGATGTTTGGTCTGATGATGGGACTTGGGTGAAGATATGAGTCTTGTTAGTTACTCTGAAAACTTTAGAATCTAAAATTAGATCCTAAATATCATAGACAGAGTAGCTAAATATATGAGATACTTTTTAGGCTTTATTTCAGTTTTCTTTTTAATATGGAAAAAAAAATAACATCTCTTTACACTGGGATGTTGTGAAGATAGTTTCCTTTACTGTTTTTGAACGTCTGACCTGTAATGACAAGGCCAGAAAAAATTAATGTTTCCTTTATTACATTGGACATATTTTGATTAGCACACATTAAATAAAGCCTAGGGCCATACAAGTGCATCCAAGAGCCACAGATCAGAATGCCAGTATGATTTCAGCAAGCACGAATATTTAATCTTGCCTATCTATGACCCATCTCAATTCTAATCTCCATGTCTCAGCATCCTTTGTATTTCCCTCTGAAGTCTTGGTTCTCATCTCCTACTACTTGGATGCATTATTTACTTGTTCTGGACCTCACAAATCCAACCTGTTCTCATTCATTTGCTGTGGTGTTTCACTTTTCCAACCCTTCTGATGGTCTTACTCAGCATCAGGTCTGTCACCCTGCAGCACTTGTCTTTTCCAAAGCTCCCAGCCCAGCAGCAGTGACTGCTTTACAGGCTTTTTTTGCTCTTTCCTCTCTCTAACAGTTTCTTTCACTCTTATTTTTCCCTTCTCATCTCAAGGTTCAGCTGCCAGCCCCTTGCCTCAGCTCTCTTTCTATCCTGACATGGCTTTTTCTCCCTGAAGGAATTCCTGTGACCACAGTGAATTTTATGCTACAAATCAATTCACTCCTCTCTCCCATTTCCTCCTCTTCGAGCTAAACAGCTCAAATACTTTCCTGACTTAATCAAATCCTCCCACACATTTGATTGTAGTTGCCCTTGACTCACTCAGCTCCTCTCTTCCTTCCCCATCATTCTCTCCTCCTCCATCACAGAAGCGTTTGTGCCTGTCCTTAAGTGTGTGCTTCCTCTAGCACCTCTTCTTCCCATCCCATGATTTCATCTCCTCCTGCTCATTTGAATCCCACTATTTTCTGCTTTTCTCCTGAGAAGGCTTGTTCTTTTCATCACCATGCCAGCATGCTTTAGTTTTCCTATCATGAGTAAAAAGCAACAACAGCCTTTTGTTTCTCCACCTATTCTTCCCCTCCTCTTCTGCGTTCATCACTGAAATTCTAAAATGCAGTGCACAGGATTAGTCTTAAGAGTTCCTGTCCTCAGATATATTTCCCCCCGCTGCCTTCCCATCTGTCTGGGCCTGCATATGTTTAGTTTTATGGTTCTCCTTGTTTAGAGACATAGAAACAAGTGAGTCAAGTGTCTCTTCCCCTTTGCTGTATGATACTGTGACAAGTGGGACTTAAAGGTAGAAGGTGAACCTAAACTGTCTTTTAGTATTCATGGTGCAGAGGTATCCTGTAGGCTATTTCAGGATTCCTAGAATGATTCAGAAAGCTAACAAGGACTGGAGGAAAAGAAGGATTTATCATTTTCTTTTCCCATCTCCATATCAGGATTTTAAAAGAAAGAAAATGAGGACAGATAAAACATCACAGAGAATCATGGGAGTCCCATAAGACATGGTTATTAAAAATGGCAAAATCACAAATAGAGCTAGGAACACCTGATGAAGGAGGAAAAAAGATAAAGGGTTTGCTTCAGACAGCTAAAAGACAGAGTGTGTGTCACAGGATCCAGCCTCCACAGTTAGAGCAGATGTGTCTATTTTTAGAAAATAATTATATATGCCCACGGACGTGCACGCAGGACATGGTGGAGGTAGGATGGGCTCTATGTTTCATCTCTGAGGATCAGGATATGTCAGCCAGACTAGACATAGAGACAGTACTCTGTCTCAACAACAACAACAAAAAAAGAAAAAACCAAAACCAAAAAAACCCAAACCAACCAGATTCAACACAATGTATTGTTATTTTGAATCTCAGGTTTCATATCAGACCAAAAAGGTTTGTCATCTTATCTTTCCAACACAACTTTACATTTCTGTACTTATCCTTCTCTGGTAGTTTTATGGTTCAGTGAGCCATAAAATGAGCCTACTGGAGCATTCTAGACCATAATCTAGATTCTCTTCTGGTCTAAAATTCTTTTGCTTCCCCTGGGGCATAAATGTTTTATTTTTCATAAGGTCTTTAAATTAAGTGCTTCTAATCCATGTTACAACTGTGAGTGAATACACAAAGTACAAGGACACAAACAAGAACAAAAAAACTTTAAGCACTATTAATATAAGAACATTTAAATACCTCTCTGTTTCGTCCAGAGCCCTGGGGATGGGTAGGTTCTATGTGGCATCTTCTGGAAGTATTGGTTAAAGAAACTTCCCCATTTCCACTGTCTTGTCTCACTTTTTGTCCAAATGGATAATTATCTAAGAAAACAGGACTTGGAGCGTCCAGATTGTCAAAGCCTGTCTGAAACTCCAGATTTGTGTTGCCCCTTTCCACATCTGAAACTGAATTTACACGATTGCTTCCATGGAGTTCTCTCTCGTGGCTGTAGGAATCCACCACAGAGAAGTTTCTGCAATCAGGAAGTAAAGAAGGTCTGAAGCCAACCACGGGTGGCACGGTGCCTTGCTGCCAGTGAGGGATTGGATTTCCAGGGTAAAGCTCTCCATGAGCAACGAGAGGATGACTGTGAAGATGCTGGTCAGGCACATGCCGACCAAAAAGGTCCGATGGCAAAAACATTTCTTCACGGTGACGCGGATGGGACGAACCATAAAAAAAAACCTCATTGCTGACTTCATCAGCTATTTGATCAAATCCCAGGGGGATCTCTCCATCAGAACCAGAAAGGCACATTGGGTAAGGGGCTTGGTCTCCAGGCTGTCCTTCACAGGATTCACTGTGGGAACCCCCAAAGTGTGCCATGGCCGGTTGCTCCCCTCAGTCCTTTCGCTCCTCAGGAAAGTCTCATCATTGTTCCAAGGTCAGGAGAGCACTGCTCAGAACTGGAGCTACACACCACTGAAATGAGGCACAGAATGGAAGTTAAACCCCAAAATATCTAATATAACAAAAGCACTACACTGCTTTGGTCTTTTTTGCTTCAGAGCTTTCTCCAGAGAATGGAAATATTTTCTTAATGTGGAGCTTGATTATTCTTTTGTCTGATCCTTATTTCCAAACACATTATTATTACTATAGTTGTAATAATAACAACAAATTACTACTTTTGTTATTATCCTTGACTCCTAAACAATAGCAACAGGATGCCTGAAACAGCTGATCTAAAAATTAAATACTAATTCTGACTAATATTAAAGAACATCTCAATGTTTTTTTCCCATCCTTTCTACACTTGCAGAGCACACAGTGCAGGAAGGAAGACTTTGTACTAATCTTTGTCAGTTTCATTCACATTTTCCTCTTTTTTGTGCCTCCAGTTCCTTCATATTCTACCACTTCTTATCTTAGTGTAATCAGGTGAAGAAAGTCAAAGAATATAGAAGACATGGACCTCCAATCAATACTCCCCAAAAGCTAGGATATGGCATATAGAGAGGGAAAAAAAAAAAAAGGATAAATAAATTTCAGCCTTTTTTTTGTTTCTTGTTTTATAAATGAAATTTATCTTCAAAGCCTGAGGCTGGACATTTTTTTTAGCAAATTAACAGGCAAGGGCATGAGCTTCTGCAGCTCCACCATTAATGTTGTTACTAGCAAATTTCCTGATCTGATTTTGGCACTGCTATGGTTCAGATGGGCAGCATGCACTGGAAACTGCTGTCAGCAGGCATGAGGATATATTTTTTAGGAAGGGAGTTTAGTTCTACAACCAAAGTCTATTCTGGGCCATTTGCTCTGAAGGCCTTGGCCTGTCTCATTTGCTGATACAGATGTAGCCCAAAACCCACAATGACACAGAGCAGCAATACCACACACTGCACACAGTTGTGCTGGTTTATCACCTAAAAGAAATAGAGACATCTGATTTAATAATTCCATTAAAAAAGCATTCCTGACCAGAAAAAGAAATAGCAATGGAGCTAAAAAGTGTGCCCAAAAATTGCTAAAGCTTAGCTCCACAAATAGATTTTCCATTAAGTCCCCAAGATACTGTATTAGTTTAGATAATAGCACCTTGCAGTGAAAATCTGTGTTAGAACAGAAGGTATTCATCCCCATTTTATTTATTTTTGTTTCATTTTAAGTCAAACTCTAGATGACATAAGCTTCTGTCACCCACAGTGTGGAGTGACAAATTAAATGAAAACTTAAACAGGCTGAAATAAAACATGCAACTCGGAGGCAGAATTTTTGTTTCAAACACTCCACTTAGTTACTCCTGTGTTGCATGCTTTGGTTTGCTTTAACTGTGTTGAAAAAAGCCCACATTTATGAAATTACACCAGGCCAGGTAACCAAAATGATGCATACCACTTTGAATGGCAGTCTAAAATACAATTACAGTTTTGCAGCTTACTCTCAGAGTGAATGCTATGTTCACTATGTTTTTAGATAAAAATAACACCATTTAAAAAAAAAGCATAACAACAAAAGTTTCTTATACGAAATTGTCCTAATTAACAACTTTCTCCATTTTTCATTTCTACAGCAGGTAAATAAAAGAAAGAAAATGAGAAAGAAAATTATATAGCCATTAAATCTAGAAGTATAAAGTCTTTCACTCTTTTATAAACCCATCTAGAAAATTGGAATGTTTCAGGAAGAAATAGAAGATAAGATCATGAAATCTCCCTCCAGTCCCATCTTAAAAAAACTTGGCTGTCTGGAAGACTACAAGGCACAGAAAATACAGAACCTTTTACACCCTTTCAACTGTTTCTAAAATACTTTCCTTGTATTTCCAACAAATTCTGTTCATGATGGCTCATAAATGTCAAACACAAAACCTCGAACAGGATTTCTGTAACCTCTGCACAGAAGCATCTTGTGTCTTTCCCAAGGGCTTGTATTTAAAAGTGACCCCTGAGAGAGGAGGCTCAGATTGCCATGGTGCAAATCTCCGTGGTGTGAGTCGTGCTGGTTTGGTCAGAACCACCAGGCTCTGTATTTGGGCCAGCTCCTCACCCTTTTCAAAGCAGCATACAAAGGTCAGGGAAGGATCTGGCTCTTTGCCAGCCACTATTTCACCTTCTGAAGCTTGTCAAGGGCATCGATGAAACAATTTTCAAAAATCGCTAAGGAGGCAAAATTTATAGGAATTTTTTATAAAACACCCAAGTTTTTGTTTTATTTTTTTTTTTTTTTACCTTGTGGTTTCTCAATCCAGATTTAATTTTGGAAGGTTTGGCTTTTTTCTCCTACAGCTATGAAGCCCTCTTTGTCCATTTGAACGACAGCTGTATTTTCTTATAATCACATGGTTCTGGGATCAGAGGTTTTAACAGACAATCCCAACCAATGCTGTAAAATATCCACTACAAATGAAGAGACTTGACAGTCTCACAGCATTGTAAGTACCATCCAAGCACACAAAAATACTTTCCACTCTTGGACACGCGCATGAATCCTCGTAAAAAGGCTTGGCACGCTGTGGGCTCCATTTTCCCTTTTACCGATCCCAGGAGGAGATGATTGGGGCACTTGCTAAGCAGTACGAGTATCTGTTGCCACTCCTTACCTGAAACCCAATTTTTTAGAAGGATATAGAGCCTCCTGTGCCTTCCTGCTCACAGACATTTTGAGGTGTGCTTTCAGTATCAAGGAGGCGTAACTTTTCCGTCAGGAGCTTTCCTTCCTGTTTAACCGGTTTATGGTGGTGATGATTCTCTTCCCAAGTCGTCCCTCAGGGAAAATTCAAACTGCAGTAGCAATAAAAAGGTAACACCTTATCTATTCTCCTTCTCAATTTGGAAACCCAACCGTACTTTTTATTTTATACATATATATAGATAGTGGTAGATTATCTCACAGTTTCAGTGCGCGTTTCCAACACGCTTAAAATAACAACTTCATTAAAGGGAAAGAATTGCCTCTTAGGAAGATTTCTGCACAAGAACAGGATTAAAATTTTTTTCTCTACTCCATCTGCGTGCTCCAAAAGGAGCTCCCAGCTCCAGTCACAGGGGAGGGGGACAGTACAAACCTCTGATGGCCTCTGGGGCCCTCAGGGGCCCTCTGGCTTTGGCTCCGGGCAGAGCTGGGATAGCACAGTGGTGGAAGAACCTCCTTTATCCTGGGATATTTCCCAGGGACCAGTGAGGACTTGGCTCACTGCAAAGGGCCTGGAGGGCTGCAGTAAACACAGCACTGGCCACGTCCATCTTCCACCACCTCAAAGAGCCCAGTACCCTCCATAAAAGGGAGCAGCAGAGGCTGCTCCAGACACAACACAGAGAGAGCTCCCTCAGGGACCACTCGCCTTCACACTTCATACCATTCCTTAAAAAGTTACAAATTGCTCCACTCAAGTGGCTATTCAGAACTCAAGCAAAATCCCAAGGTTGTACCAGCCAAGAAAATATCCTCAGAAACAGGGAGGGAGGAAGGGTCAACAAAAGAGTATCTTGGTTATAAAAAGCCATGCAATAAGGCTGAGCAGATTAGGATAAAGCATATAAAGTTAATAATTAATATATGATATCTTATACCTGATAAACTGAAGTCATAATTTGATAAAGCACTACAGGAAAAAAGCCCTGGCCCTCAAAGCATAAAAGCTGTAGGTGATGTCACTGTGATTTAAAAGCAGTTCGACAACGACAAAGCTTATTTCAGTTGGTGAAAGGTGACGCATTTTTTTGCCATATATTCATATATTCTCCATATATTCTCTTAAAATGTCAGCAGTTTGGTGGCATTTGTGCTGTTCTGTCCTCATTTCCAGTGATTACTGTGAAGTGATCCTGAGAGAGAGGAGCACACCAGTTTTAGGAGCTGCCATTTCAGACCTGATGCCAGTGTGGTGTTGCTTCACCTCACAGGGACTGGACACAGCTAAAGGAGGAGGATTGGGAAAAGAGGAAATACTCATGGGAAGAGCTCACATTCCCAAGCACACACACAGAAGGCTACACACATAACACAAACTGAGCTGGGACCCCTCCACCTCTCTCCCCATGGTGATTTCTAGCAGAAGGCTATGAAGGTTTTTCTTGGGAAACTCTCAACATTTTCAGAATTTTCCCAGGCTTTTAGGGTGGCCACTATTTGTCTGTTTTGTGCTTCCCGTTAAAGGAGCAGAAAGGGAACTGCTGAGTCACTTTCTACCCTAATTCCTCCTGGAACCACTGAGAATTGTCTCCTCCTCTTTTGCTGGCATGTGGGACAAAGAAATCTAGACAGTCCCTGGGATGTTTCCTTTACTTCTGTTAGGCACTCTCGCTGCTCCACCACCCGGCAGGAGCTCGCTCAGATGAAGGAATAACCATGGATTTGATGTAGCTGTGCACGAGTGTGCTCTTTGGAGCCAGGTCTGATCCAGAGCTGCGGGCAAAGAGCTGGCAGAATAATCCCTGCACACCCCCAGAATGAAGCACAGTATTCCAGCAGGCTTTTACTCACAGAGCTGCTGCCCAGGCTGCTCGGAGCTTTCTGAAATGGCACCCCTGCGTTTGAAGCCTTCAGGCTTCCAGTAATAACAGGCTTGCAAAGGGAAAGCAGCAAAGTGTTGTAGCAATCCGTGGGGATGGAAAACTGGCTAAACAGAGTGCCGGGGAGGAAAGTGCTCCGTTTCATAAGAGCCATCCTTCTGTGCTACTATTCTCCAGTGCCACCTACTGTCATTTCCCCAAAATGGTGAGGCACGGAACAGAGATCGCTGTGTCGAGCACAGCTGCACGTCTGGCTCCGGGGGACATCATCTTATTTATCCCCATCACTGACAAACATGGTCCCTCGCAGAAAGCTGGTTTTTGTGGGAAAGATCCATGGTTGGCGAGGTCCTGCTTGAAGAGGGTGTGATACTTCTGCACCAAAGTGATGACAAAGTGTCAGCAAAACTACAGAGATACATCAGGGCTTTTCCACGTGCTGGCAACAACAAACGCCAGGGTGGTGTGTTTAAGCAGCAGATAAACAAGAATACTGCTTAAAAAAAATTAAAAAGAGGTTGTTTTGTATTACAGGCCCTTACTTCTTTCTCACAAGTTTCATCAAGCACAGGTTGTGCCCTCCTACCTGTTTAGTAAAACCCAGCAGAGGAGATGCTGCTGGGCAAAGAAAATAAAAGTTGCAACAGACACAGTACAGTTGAGTCATTGCAATGATTCATCAGTAAAGGAGACATTTGTTGTAAAGGGCAAGAAGGACTTTTCAATTCTGAAAACACTCCTCACCCTCTGCTTACTCACACGGAACAAGCAAGGGAAAGGACGGAGAGGAAGGAGGGGGCGGGAAGCAAAATTCCACTTTTCTGGGAAAAAACAAATTGGAAAAAAAAATTGTATAACATAGGAAACATTTTCACAGGCTGTGCTGACACCTGCATCTAATATACAAAGTTACTAAGTTACCAACACCCTCCTGAGGTTAGAAATAGGCTGTTGTGAAAGATCAACCTCCACTGACTGCAAAGGGCTAAATGCAGCCCACAGAATTTAATCTCTCCTTTTATTTGAACATCTTTTGGACTTTGATCCTGTGAAAGGAACAGCGCCCTTCAACAGCATTGTTGCTGGCAGAAACAATTACTCTGGCTTCAAAAAAAAAAAAAGTCAAATTGCTGAAAAAAAAACAGGTGCTGAAATGGAGAGCAGTCTTAATGTATATTAAAATATGCAGTTGAAATAAGACAGGCAATTTCTTATGAGTATACACACAGATGCACATGCTAAAGTGTGAAGGCTGATATATGTGTATCTAAACACAGATGTACATGCATACAAGTGTATATATGTGTACACTTACATATATAGATCTCTCTATAAAAGCTTAAAATACGTACAAACACCTATTAAGTGCTAAGTGGCCCAAGAAGAAAGCTTAAATGGTTCAGAAGAGAAGTCAACCCACAAGTTTCAGCTGAAAGTCAAAAACCTCAAAGCTAAAGAGTGTTTAAAATCAAAGCTCTTGCTCATAGAGCTTCATAAATTTCACTTTGTTTTCTTCCATTTCTCTTACCTTCTTTGTTTTTTCCACTGTTTTCTTGTGCTGTTCTTTTCCTCTTCCCACTCCAATGTGCCTGCTCAGTGGCTTTTTGGGAAATTTGCTTTCTCATTCCGGTGTGTTCAATGGGGTTTGTTGACCTTCCAGAAACTGTTCCCACCGTGGCCTGTACAAACACAAAACCACCCGTGTGACACTGGCACAGTGGTGAGATAAGCTGCCCAGCCACCACAGCAGGCTTTCCCTATGGGACATTTAGTGAGGTGCCTCATCACAGTTCCCAAGACCCCTTTCCATTGCAGCTCGTGCTGCCTGGGCCTTCTGCAAGGCTGCCAGAGCAGCAGGAGGGCAAAGAGCCCCCCAAAGGACAGAGCTCAACCACTCACTCTGGCAGACCAGAGCTCTACTGCCTTTACCAAAGAAAACCAATTAATAACTCTTTACACATGAGAGCATCTCTATTTGCAGTATTGCCCATACTGCAGTATTACAGCAGCTTAAATAACACAATATTTCTGAATTTTCCCTGAACTTCTTGCACATGGTCAACTTCTTACATCTTTCTTCTGACTTTAATTTTACTGTCATAATTGCTCACAGTACAATTGAAACTGCTGCTGAAAGAAAACCCCAAACAAACAAACAAAAAACCAACCATATGGCTCTTAAAAAAAAAGTTTGTGGGTGTATATATGATTTTTAAACCAACTGAACAGCATTCCTTATATGCAATTCAGGATATAAAGCATCTGCTTAGATAGCTAATTTGGCTGCATACTTAGGTTGCCTGTGCATGTCAGCAAAGCATTCATTACTGTTTTCATTACAACTTTACCTGCAGCATGAAAGCCGACCATAATTTACTTAACTTTTCGCATAAATAATGCAAAGGAACGGCTTACCTGCAATAAAACATATTTCTGCAAACTCCTGTGTGGAAATTAGGCTCACAGCAGCCCTCCACCACAATTGGACTGGCCCATGAATGAGTGGCTGGCAAAGAGATCCTTGCAGAGCTGAGAATGGAGCTTCATCTGTCACCCCAAAGTACCTGCCCCATCAATGGGACACACACACACACACACACAGATTATTCCTAAATAGCAGCTGCTCTCTGCTGTGTCAGGCCCTGTGCTGGGCTGCTGCTGGTGGTTTAATGATGTTTTTGTGTACATGAACCAGGAGGGCAGCAAGGAGGAGCCTGTTCATTGTCTGTCTAGAATGAAACAGGTGAGGTGCATTCCCTGGACAGGACACTCACACCGTGGCACTTCTGCAGGGACAAACATGCACCCTACTCTGTGGGGGGCTTACCTTCTTTTCTCCTTGTTAGAGGTGGGATTAAAGATGAGAGATGGCGTTTCTTGTTCAGACTCAGATGTTTATTAATTCTTACAAGTCTCATGAGCTGTGAGTCCTAGCTAACTAGCTAAAGCAAAAAAAGGCCTCTATCTTCTTCTCTACAAGGTCCTTTAAGCACCAACTATCCAATTAAGAAGTGACGCCTAAATTATTTCTATTTTTGACCCAATAACCAAAAACTCGAAGCTCACACTGCATACTTGCTTGTCCAATTACAGAACACCACCCAAGAGGCATGAAGAGGAAGCTGAAGAAGAACCAGCCAACACCCCAAAACCTCCATCTTGCTTTACATATATTATTCTAAAACCTTAAACCCCAAGTTTTCCACCCTGTGCTATCACACACTTTCTCCACGGCCTCAGGTCAAATGCAGTGCTTTTCTGAGGGTCAGTGCCCTTCAGCACAGAAAGCCCAAAATTCTCAGTGACCAGGGTTCCAACTCTGCTCCCTAGCAAAGGCACTCATCCCACTGCAGCAGCCATCACTTGGGTTTGTGCTCTGTCCTGCACTGCTCTGGGCAGCCCAGCCAAACCCTGGTTGCTCCCACTCCTCTGGCCTGCCCACCTTGCTCTGGGCTCCTCTCAGGTGGATGCAGGAAGGGAATCACAGTGCTCCACATCAGAGGTGAGCTGCTCCACCTGTACCCCCGGGGAGAACAGCAAGGGCAGGACAAAATCCTGCTGAAGCAGATAGCTAGGGGAAGATAAAGGAGGAGGAGTTAATATCCATGCATGATGGTTTCTACAGGTGGCTGGTGTCTTCCAGGGACAGGCTCCCACTTCACAATGAGGTCAGAGCACCTGGCAAGCACTGGCTTAGGAAAAGAAGGGAGAAAAGCTACAGACCTCTACTCATCTCCACCCATCCAACAGCCCCTGGAAAAGCCTCATTCAAAGAGCTCGACAGCCTCTGCACAGTCAGTAATTTCTTTTTGGTGGGGGTAATTACTATCAAAGAAACAAATAGTAACATCCATCACCCTGGCCTAGAAGATGGCCAGAATGAGCTGCACTGACTCCATGAACATGGACAGGAAGAGACACAGTCTTCACCACAGTTACTGGGGCAAGTGACAGAAGCAGGAGGCTCCGGGTGCATTCCCTACAGTCAGTGGCAATGTCGTGTCACCCCTGCCCTACCAGTCTGAGCACAGCTCATTTCACCCTCCGTTGTGGCTCATGCAAAATAAGAAACCTCAGTTTGGAAGGTGCTTTAGGCTGGGGGCGTGACCCTGTTTTGAGGAACTGCACCACAAGCAGCTCCACCATCTCCCTTCTTTCCCAAGCAAGTGCTGACCTTACCAGGCCCATGTGATCCCAAGCACAGGAACACCTCACTGCTCCTTCCAGCTCTGGCAGAGGCAGCGTGGGAGCTGCCCTGAAGGCCCCCACCCCTGACTGCAAACCTGCACCTCTCAGGTCAAACATCACCCTGGGATGTGCCTAACAGCAAATGAGCACCCAGCTCGCTGCCATTTCAGGTCTCATCAAGGGCTGGTTGGGTGGTTTTGAGTAGGAGGAGGGGACAGAAATTTCAGAATATAAAACGAGCCGTGTGACCCCAGAGGTTGGGAGCTGAAGAAAAAAAAAAAATAAAACGAAAGAAAAACAAGGAAACTGAAATGCACCTGACATTCAGGTGCTGAGGTGTCATCTCAGAAGGCTGTGCTCAGGCCTCCAGGACATGGTCTAAAATAAGATATCTGTTGTTCCACAGCAACATGCCCTTCCTTTGAGGTGTAGTGTCACAGCAGGTAACAGTCACTGAAATTCGAGACTCTTAAGCATGATTTATCTTGATCTTCATCCAAAGGGCTCCTTGAACATCTGCACTTCCTTGCCACTGCCTCAATTAACTGTGCCATGTCTACATTTATAGCACTGAGTCTGGGAAAAACCCAGGCAGCCTAGGCTGAGGCTGGAGCCCCCTCATAATAGATAGCAGCCTCATAACACAATGTCCATGTCTGCTGCAGACTGGGAATAGCTCTCCCATTCTTCACTTGGCTGATCTACTTTTATATCCTTGATTCAAATGGAGTTATGCAAACTTCATGTTTGCTATCAGGCTATGAAGAAGCCTACTGTAACCAGGATATGCTTTCCTTAGATGTAAATGTACATGCAAAATACAAAGAGCTTTGATACTGAGATTTTTTTTTCCCCCCCTGAGGTTCAAGTATTTTATCATTTTAATAATATTCCATTTTCCTGTTGCACTCATTTTTAGAACATCTTTTGTATTAGCTCCGAGTATTATAATTCCTCCAAAATTCCTCTGGAGGGCACTATTACCATAACTATACAATTAGCTACAGCCGGATGTAATAGAGATAAACCCTGAATAGCCTTGCTGGCAGGAGGCCGAGTGGCTTTTAACCAGGACAGCTCCTTTACAGCTGCCTGGGCTGTTACTCCGGTTTAGGGAGTACGGGAAACCTTAGTTACAAAGAAGAAAAGAATTTAGAAATTATAACTGTAGAAGTCAATTTTGCAAAAAGCTGCTGTGGATTTGTTTGTTTGTTTCTTCTCCAGCACGCTGGCAGGTGCTGGAGTTTGGTATAATCACTCAAAGCGATATCTCCCAAGACAAAGGATGATTTGTGATATTTGGGGAGGGATGGAGGGGCTGATTATCCTGAGGACTCCTCCTGCTCGTGTCAGACCTGTGATCCAGGCTCTTTCCATTCCCTGTTCCACAGAGCAGAGCCAAGGTCATCTACTCCTCCAGGATTTAGAAAAGCCCGCACAACAAAACGAGGGACGGATAATATTTTGGAGCCAGGAAACAGAGTAGGACACGCCAGGCTTTCTTAGAAGCTGCATGTTTTGTTTTTTTTTTTCCCAGAACTGAGAAGGAAATCAGAAGTGAGCCTCGCAGTTCACAGGAAAACTTTTTCGAGCCAGGAACGAACTCTGAGAGCTTGGAAAGGTCAACCTGAAGCGAGCGCGTCCGCCTGCCCCGGCCGCCCTCTCGTGAGCACGGGGGAGATTGCAAGATCATTTTATCTGCCCGGAGAGCTCTTACACTGAACCCAGCAAGGAACTGCAAAATCCTCCAACAGCTCCGCCTGTGCCCTGTTTGCGGGGGGAGGGTGTGTGGGATTATTCCCTCCTGCTTTTTTTCTGGCAAGCATCATAGTTATGTAGAGAAAAAAAATATTTACTTTGATTTTCATACTTCCTCTTGTTCCTTTTTCTTTTATGACTTGCACATATAGTTAGTTCATCTATTTTCCAATTAGAATAGAAGTTATTGGAGCGGGTGAAATACTTGTGTGAGAGTTATGAGGGTCTTGGGATATTATATCATGTAGGAAAAAATATACTGATACACTGTGGTTTTAATTAGGCCATCAAACAACATAAAGAAGGAAGAGTATATTTCAGTTATGGCAGTAATCTACTATTACTGAGAAAGGATCAGCAGAATTTAAAAAAAAAACAGAATAAAAACTATTAGAGTAAAATTAAATAGAGGTTTTGAACTAACTTGTTGTGAAACTAAGTTTGGATCTGCATTGGTATTTTCAATTTGTAAAAAATTATCTTTGCTCACTTTCATTGATTCCTTCCACATTTCAGCCTGAATTCTCATTTACTAATTACCACCTAATTCAACGGCAGTTTCCACACCTGTGTTTTGTTTCAGGGTTTCTCTTCCTTCACAATATCTGCATTGCCACACTGAACACTCACAGCTTCTTTTAATCACTACTAATCAATGGAAGCATTTCAGTTTAGATTAACAGATTTTTAAAAGCATAAAAACAAACGACATGAACTTTGCAAATAGATGTAAGAGAGAGAAAAGGGGAAAGAAAAAAAAAAGATAGGTCAGATTTTGGGTAGGCCAACCTTGGCATTGTCCTTTGAAAGCACTCCCCAGGCAGCTTTAACTTTTGCAAGCAGCACTGAAGCAGCCTCTCACCCCAGGGCCCAGTCAGCCTGGCAGGATGGCAGAGGTCAGCATTTCACATGAATGAACAATTTCTCTGATATACAAGGCAAGCATTCGGCTCCCTCTCTCTCTTTTCACCTGTCCTTTCAAGTTTAAACTATCACAGGTACTGTGCACAATGCAAGGAAAATCCCTCTTTCTATTAACCCTTTGAACCTTGGGACAGGAGTGAGCCCCTCAGAGTTTGAGGGACAGTAGGCACAGAAGGACTCCTCTCTCTCTGTCCCTCCATACCAGATTTTTTTCCCCTCCTGGTAGTTTCCCTTGCAAACCAAGCCCCCATTTCCTCTCTAACCCGACCACCAAAATCTTGCAGAGCATTCCAGGAGTGAGCACACTCAGCGGGGCCAAGCAGGTGCAGTAGCCAGGTTCACTTTTTGGATAATGCATTTCTTTCTGCTTCAAATGTGACTGGCTCTTCTAATCAAGGCACCAGGCAAAACACACAAACCTTCACAAACTCAAAGGGGCTCAAAGTGGTGACAAATCACAAAGCTATAATCAACAATTTAACTGTTTGGTCCTAAAATCCAAGAAAAAGGCATCTTACCTGTTATTAGCTGGATGATGCAAATGGGTATGGAAGCACAGTTACCTGCCCAAATTCTCTGGACAGCTCTTAGAGTGCAAGATCTGAGACCTTGGCTCAAGCTCAGTGTTGAAGTAAACTGGAAAGGAGAAAGCAGAGGGAATTCTGAATAAGGAAACCTGCACTGGCTTTGCTGTGCTGTTACATGAGCAGTCAGCTTCTGCACTCCCAAAATTCCAAACTCAGATCCCAGTTCTCTGGGTTAGGTTAGCTCTGCTTTAAACTGGTGTGCAATTTTCAATGAAAATAAAAACCAAAACCAACACCAAAAACATTCAGAAACAAATCTCTGGGCACCTATTAAATACAAAATAATGATTCAACAAGATTCGATGGACAGGCTAGACAGATGGAGAAGGCTAAGAAAATAGTGAAAAAAGTTTAGAATTCACTAAGTACTTTACAGCATTTAGGATAGCCATAAGATAATTTTGTGGTCCCTGGAGTCATGAGCTGATGTCTGCCACCTCAGGTTCCTCACATAAGAAGCACACACAGCAAGCCATCAGCTGAGTAGAAACAGCTGTGGCTGTGAACCAAACCCATTCCTCCTGAGCTCCAGATTTTCCTAAGAGCCATTATGGTCACTGCTTTTCTACCCAAAGAAAAGATTTAAGGAGAAAAAATTATCAAAGGGCCGTGAGACCTGAATTTATGACAAGAAAAAATGAAGAAATTCTGAATTTCTGAGCAGCCAACTTGCCCAGTCTTTTTGAAGATTGTGCTACTAAAATGCTAAAACGTGCAGGATTAAGCATAAGCCTGAGATGTCACTGCACAGAGCACCACTTTGGCTTTTCCAGGCAGCAGACTGCAACTGAGTAGACTACAGCCAAGCACTGGATCTGCACCTATTTGGACAAATATACCAAAGGAAGAAATATGGAATAGGGACATGGTGCCCCTTTTAGATAACAAGAGAGAAGCTTAAGCCACCCTGATGCTGATAAGCCTATAGAGGCACCAGAAAAAAAACCCCAACAAACTATCTTGCACTGTATTTTTCTTTTTTTTTTATTCAAGCATTTCTGTGTTCTTGTCACATTGCTCTTTCCCTCACATCTGAACTGATAAGCTCCATGAACTTAAGAAACTTTGCAGGAAGAGCTGTGGGGTTTCAGGGCCCCCTTGTTCTTTTACTTGCCAAAAGGCAAAAGTTTATGATCCATCTACATCTCTGAGGGCTGAACTGCAGAGAGAATTCCCTGGAGCCTGGCCTGAAGGGGCTGTTGCTTCAGTGAATTCAATTTTTTAGGGTATTAAAAACCGAGAAGGTAAAACAGATGACAGGCACTGAGGGTGGAATTCTATCTGCAGAGGAGTTTAATGGGGCTTTCTTCCACTGCCTTCAGATAGGCCAGGATTTCACCCCTGCTTCGGGGAGCAGAGCAGAAAAATGCTACACAAAATTTAAACACTTCTTTTGTAAGGCTGAGTTTGGTAGTAAAATTCAAATGATGATACTGACTTTTCCTGAAAACACTTTTGACGTACAAGAAGTTTTTGATCCTCTGTCTTATCCTCAGAGAAGAAAATGAGGAGAAATGTATTTAATTTCAACTCACATATAATTTCATTTTTCTGAATATTTTACCTTGATCTCAGTGGCATGATTAGCATATTAAGATATACTGTCTTAATACTGCCAGATGTAGGGAAGAAGGGAAATTAAGAAAGAAAAAGGGCAACAAATAAACCAGGCAAAGCCGTGTGGCAATGGATCAAAAAATCCAAAGCAAAGAACAGCAAATAAGGATGGGAGCAAAGGAGAAAGTCATCAAAGAGGGCAGTAGAGGATGGAAAAAGAAATAAGCAGAGGAAGGAAGGCATTATCTAAAACAGAAGTGCAATGGAGGCAAAAAAATATTAAAACAGCAGAGAGACACCACAGAAATTGAAAACAAAGCTGTGGAGAGCAAACACAAATGATGAAAATGGCATACTGACAGGAGTAAGGGAAGCAAAGGAGCTGAAGCAGGGAAAGAGAACAGAAGGACACCACTTCACCTCCAGGAATACTTTTGATTGCAATCAGGAGGTGACTACCCTTAGTGGACTAAATTCCAAGGGAATTTAAAAAAGCACCACACTCCCCCAGTCCCACAGACCACCACAGGTCCTGAGTAACAAGCTGCCCTTCCATGCTCTTAGCTTTTCTCTGGGCTAGCAGGATTTCTCTCTTCTGTGCTTTTCTCCAACATTTTTGCCAACCTCACTTTACCTCCTTAGCTGTCTCCTGCCTGTTTCTCCCTTTGCACCTTGCTTGCTTGCTATTTTGCACCTTGATTTGAAAGGACAACTGTAATGAGTGCTTGTTTCCATCCAGCAGAAACTGAATGAAGGATGACAGCACATCCACAGAAGCTACAGAACAATTCTAATGGAAGGAAAGTGCATCAAGGAGAAAAAAAGAAGCCAAAAAAGATCAGTGCAATTCAATATTTTGAAGGAAGTCCAGCGAGCTGCTCCTGCAAAGCAGGCCCTTAGCAAGGACTCTTCCTGGTCCATTCTTTGCTGTAAAGAAAGGGAAGCAAACCAGCCTTGGAGCACTAATGAAGCACTTCAAGAATTCATGGTGTGGTGGCCTGTGAAAGCAGAGCTGTTAAATGTCATTTATTAGAGCTCCTGGTTAGCAGCCATCCTGCTAAAACCAGGGACAAGGTTTGGGGTTTTGTGCTGAGCAGTGCTCTATCAATTGATGCACTGTACTAATGTAGCTTTAACTTTCACACTGCATTTAGGTCATATCAGGTGGATTTAAGGGGCAGGAGTGGAACTAATTAAGACTTTGTTTCCTCCTTTGTTTCCTCCTGATTGGGGTGGCTCAAGCTGGGACTCTGCACAACATGGGTAATGCTCCCTGTTTTAGTGACATCTGTTATGCACTAGTACAGATAAAATGGATGTTTTCCCATGTGAAAGCAGCTTTATAAATAGAATAAATCTGTTTCTCTCACTGGCAGAGTTCTGTAAGGACAGGAAAAATCAGCTTGGTTAAGGGCACAGCTGAACTTGCACCATTCTCATGGTGAATGTTCCTGGGTGGAGATAACTACCCATTTTTCAGCTTATCTCTGTTCTCTGATTAAATTCTTCATCTTTCAAACCCCAAACTTTTCTTAGAATATAGAACTTGCTAGATTACTTATTCCACCACAAATGTTCCCAAGTTCTATGATGGCTTTCCTAGCCAAAAAACAAAACCAACCAAAAAAACCTGTAACAAACAAACAAAAAGCCACAAAATCCAACCCAAGGGGAAAAAAAAGCACCCCAGGTGACGATTACATTGAGCCAGAGTGTGAATCAGCAATGCACTATATTATTCTAGGGGACTTCAAAAAGAGCAAACAAGGAAACAAAAGCATGTAGAAAAATAGTTTTGAACATTTTCACATGAATTAAGCATTTCCCAGAAAGGAAACCAGAAAGGGTCTGCAGCCCTGACCACTGAACTGAGGATTCAACAGGAGAAAACTCAGGCAAGTGAAAAATTACAAGCATGATCTGTAAAACACTCTGACAGCTGGACAAAAAGTAAGCCTCACTGCTCCAAAGCCAAGAAGAAAGTCCAGCTGTGCAACCAGAGCCTTTCAAATTGCTGGCAGGGATGATGCAGTGACCAGTTTTTCCCACCAAGGAGATGGAAATGCAGCACCCACTCGCACTCCTTTCTCCTTGTGCTGCTGGAGTTGCCCAGCTGGCCCACACGTGGCCCCTGAGCCACACTTATCACACTTATCACTCTGGAAATATTACAGTTTTCCAGTTAAAACATTCCAGTCAACCATCAAAGCAGTGAACAAAGGGAACTGCTAGGCATGAAAACCAATCATGGCTGAAAACATCTCTTAACTTAGAGCAGAGGAGGGGGTGGGCTTTAAACATCAGGGATTACAGATTTTAAATTCAAGTAAAAAAGACTGTTCATAGGACTTGAATAACTACCATCTTTGTACTCCATGATTTCTACAGGTAATTTAAAGGGCACCTCCTCAGTATATGCTGTGTCAATCAAACTTAGTGTAAACTGCTCTCAGTGCTCCTCAGAAAAAGCCAAGGACACCAGGCAGCTGAGCACCAAAGTTCCCCCTTCTCTGCCAGGTTCCCCTGACCATCAGCAGGTTTCTGCTTGCACATCCACATTTCAAATTTACCACTTCCCAAGCCTGGATAAGCATGCAAACCACACCCCAAGACGTGTGCTCTGTAAAGTGAAAGCTGCTGTGTGAGTGCAATTCTTTCCTGCATCAAAGTCTCACTGATGCCTGTGTGTACACACACTCTTAAAATGCACCTGGGTGAGATCTGGCATAGCTTTTTAAAATCCTGGTAAAAAGAACCCCTTTGGAATCCACTGTCAATTCAGGAATAGTGGTTTAAGTTCTTTTAAAAGTTATCATGAGAGATGCAAGAGGAAGCCAAGTGGCCACAGCCCAGTTCTCCAGCACCAAAGAGAGCCTGAAACAGGCTTGCTGTTGCAGAAATAATCAGCAGTGCTTAACAAACAAAGAGGGTCCAAGTTCAGCAGAGCACATCAGGGCACTCCATCCCTGCAGCGAACAGCGAGGTCAACAGCTTGGACACTTTCCTACAAGTGTGACTGTTCCTCAGCTCTTCTGCTGAATAGGGATGAGCTGGCCCCCCATCCAGCAATCCATTTCGGTGACAAAGTGGCTCTTAGCCTGCCCAGCAACATGTGTGACAGCAGCAAGTGTGGAGCAGCAGCCAAATTCTGTCTGAGCGAGATAAAATCAGGTCCAGGAGGCGAATAAGATAAGGATCAGTGCTCTGTGTCCATCTATTCCTTCATCAGAGCACCCATTTGAGAACAGGAAATAATAAAGGTTATAAGGAAAAAAGGGAAGTGGAGGGGGAAATAATCCTCCTTAAATGTTATTTATGTTTGAGAAATTCTGTGAGGACATCGAGTGGTTATTGTCATTGTCAGTAAGGTTTTTCTGAAGGTGCTGACTGGCAGGAGGAAGGAGCTGTGTAAAATCCAAGCTATTTACTGCCTTTCACTCAAGCCCCATTCTACAACAGAGTGCTTCCACAAGGTTTATAATTCTAAATAAGGCATTCTCTGCCACTTACTGTACATATCCCTATGTTTTTACTGTAAATTCCTTAAGGCAGAGATTATTATTAATGCTAAATACATTAAAATTCAAGTTGAATAGCAGAAAGGAAAACAAGCAACAAGTTAATTAAACTTGCAACAAACACTTGATTGGAAAATGTTGCAAACACCCCCAAGGAAAATTTGGAGTGTGGAAGAACAAAATGGAATTGATCAAATGGGCAAAGAAAAAAAGTCTGCAGCTTAAAAATAATACTCTATCTTCGACACATAAGCATGAAATCAAGTGTTTGCTGGGAAAAACCCCTACTATTTTCAGGAGACTCAGCCTGTTTTCACCTGTTTTACAAGGACATGCACACATTTAGTACGAGAATTAAAGAGTCCTTTGCACATGCAGAAATAACCTAGAAATTCACATTTGTGAGAGAAATACAGGCTGATAGACGATTACAAGCAACTGTTTCCACTAAAACACAAAACATACCTTCTTCTTACAACTGTACATTATTAAATCTGTGAAGAAAACACCTGCATTACCAGGGGAACAGTCATGACAAATGAAAGAGCCTGTCCCGTGGGTCTGACTCAAAACACACCTTTAGACCTGGTTTTCATAACTGGAATTTCTAAATGAAATGTGATCTATGTGTCAGTTAAATTCTGTGCATGCTTCAGGCAGGTTTTGAAAATCTGTTCCAAACATCAGGATGCCCACACACCTCCAGCTTCCAGAGAGGAAAGCAGTGTACACCTCATATGACACTATTAAAATATTAATGCTATATATTACTGCTGGCACTATTAAAAGCAGCAGACAAGCTTAGTGGTGACCATGGCACGAAGACTCTCCTGCAAACAGTCAGCATGAAAACTTTGAAGTTCACTTAACAGATATCTTCACAGTTGTGGTGCCTTAGATAATTAGTTGTGTCTAATTCATTATACAGAGATACCAACTTTCTAAAAAAAAAAAAAAAAATTACAAATAACAGGGCTTCCTATTTTTTTTGTTACTTTCAGCAAAGCTGGAAAAGGATTTCAGGGTTTTCAGAGCTCGTGAGAGTACAAATTGGCCTTGCTCTCAGAAGAAAATAAAGTATATTTAAGATACCAAGAAAGACACCAAGACGGTCCTTTGAAGTAAATTTCTTTACGTGCTAAATAATGAAAGGATGGTATAAAAAACCTTAAAAATGTTTCTTACTTAGCAGAAATTCAGCATTCATGAGCAAAGAGCAACATTAGCAGGCCAAGAGCTGAAGGGTTTTCAATCCACTGAGGAGGCCCATATTATTGGCCATATATCAACACTTCCTAAATATTGATAAAACCAACCATGCCAGTGCTGAGGACAATCTCTTTTTGAGACATGATAGTTATTTCTATCCTTCCAGTCTTTGTCATCTCTCTTCTGAGATTTCCATCACACCCCTAATATTACCAGACTTCAACAGACCACATGGAAAGGACAAAGACTCCTGACTCATTTTACTTAGGCCTCCTGGCAACAAAGTGATATATTGCTTTACTGCCCTTCAGAGACAGGCAAATCACATAAGGGAAAAGGGCTGGAATCCTAAAAACCACCTCAGCATTGCCATCCAGGACTGGCACCCAATAGCATCAGACAGAGCCTCAAGAGATCAGGGCTCAGCTACTGGATCTACTCTGAACTTGAGTAATTTTTTCTCTGTGCTTAAACTCCTCCATTACTTTATTCCTGGAGAAGTCTCTAAGCATATTCCTCCAAGAGAACATGCAAAGAAAGAGCTTTGTAATTTCTTTTTTGATACTCACAGGTATACTCAAGGCAGAACTTGAAAGTGAAAGTAGACAATTTAACAATCAAAACCCAGGAACTCTTCTGTGTTGGTGAGAAACTGTGCTGCTCTGGAGGTGCAGATTTTACTTTCTCAGATGAGGATTATATATATATTTTTTCATGCAGTAGATTCCTCATGCAGTAGTAGTGATTTTCTTGTCCTGTGCTTTTTATTTACACCAGTCCTTCCTTATGGCCTTCTGCACAAATAAGAGAGATCCATTAAAGACTGCACCACTGTGAAATATACTTATGTTAACAGCTGAAAAAAAACTTGAGGAAAACAGTACATCTCTATGCCTCTTCAATAGCAGCTAAAAGGCAAAGTCCAAGCAACTCCTAGACCATGAACTGGATATAAGTGAAATAGGGACTTCTTTCTCATGCCAAGCAACTTCAGGTTCTTAATTTGAGTTTCATTTTCTATCACTTCCATTTTCCTCTGAAGGCTCAGAGTATGCCTTCTGATGCTACAGATAAATGCCTAGCCCTTTCAGCCTTCTCTTTTGGACCATTGTCACTCTGATTCAGAGCTTGCAGTTCCTTTCCAAAGGTTGATATTTGATCCTCCAACTTTACAAGATGTTCCTGTGCCTGATATTTCACATTAATCCCACCTCCTAATTCTGTAATCATCTCAAATGCCACTTGAGATGGAACCTCAGAAGATAAATTCGCTGCGAACATTCCTGCTGGCTTGTGAGTCATCACAAGTTAGGGACTAAGAAACTGTAATTGAAAAATGCTTCTCTGCAACTTCTTCCCCTGAAATGTTTCACCTGCTCAACAAATGATGCTCAGGGGACTTCTGTCTTCTCAACATCATCTTACATGCCAGAGATAAAATATTACTGAATCAAAAAGTTCAGGTAAACCCTAATTTAGGGGAAAAAAAAGAAGAAAAAGCAAGCATATAAATTCTTAAGAAAGCAAACTCACATTTCTCAAGCTATCAGAATTTAATTCTTATTATTATAGCATTCTGCAATGGCACCTCGATGTCTCACCTGAGATTCAGATCTCATTCTGATGTGTGCTGCATGAAAACATGGTGAAAAACAGTCCTTTCCCTTCTGTGTTTAAAACCTATATAAAACCTATACAGCACTCAAAATAAAAGCATTTTTACATCCCATTGCTGCTCTTAGACCTGCTTATTTCTGCAGTTGAGCTGAGGAAATTTTGGATGTCTCTCGAGGCCACCCCTTTTACCAGGAGTCAGGAAGGGAACCAACACCAAGAGAAGGTTCAAAGGTTGCATCACAGAGGACACAACTCAGGAGCAAGGTGGGGGTTAAAACAAGGACCTCAGAGGTCCATAAAAAATTCCCCATTGCCCATCTTCCCCCTGGATTCTGCTGCCTTTGCTCAGGACAGACCAGGTTGATGTTGGCCAGTGCAAAGCTCATTTTTGTGGGACTGTTAATGCATTACTGAGCAGTGGGGTAAAAGAAAATAATCTGCCCAGCCTGTGTTGTCACACAGCTCTTGTTCTGAGCCTCATCTTTCTCTGCTGTCCTCAGCCCTGATATTCATTCAAACTTTTGATAAAATACCAGCACTGAGACGTGAGTGATTTGTCATCTTTATACCTTGTAAATGCAGCATAAAAATAAGTTAGACTGATTGAGATTACACTGTTGAGGCAAAACAAAATAGGGATCAAATCCAAACTGACAGCTACATCAATTTTATTAGTTTGAAAAGAAAAATTTACAAAAAAACTCTAATCCAAAAACCAATAAAGCACTTTGCCAAATATGATGTTATCTGAGACTCGTCATATTAAAAAAAGTTCTATTAAATCTCCCACTTTCAAGTTCAGCATCAAAAACACTCAGTTTAAATGATATTTCTGTCATTTTTTTCTTAACCTTCATGAAAAATTTACTATACCATGCTTAGAATTACTTGAATAATACATATCTTGTTTTAAATTCCAGTTATTACATGCACTTGTAAAATGCTATTTGATTTGATTTTTTCCTCCCACACCTTAAGCAAAATATGTGACAATTTTGTTTTCTCTTGGGTAGCATGTATACGAGCTAACCCATTCCTGAGGGATTTTCAATTGCCAGCTAATCCAAAGCTATTTCTTTTAGAATTGCATCCAATGAAGTTAATGGACTCAAGGGGCTTTTTTTTTTTCTTAAACTCCAGAGTGTATGTGGGTTGTTTTTCGCTTTGGGTAGTTTGGGTTTTTCACATAAAAAGGTCCATAATATATTTTCTCTTTTCTAGTTCTCACACACGCAAAAAAAGTAAATTCCAAGCCCATAGCAGCATGGCCAGCAACCTCCACTGCCATAAAGGTTATTAATGGCAATACATCCTTTTTCAGTCTCTTTGCTTCTATCATGATTATATGCAAGTCCAAGGATATTTACCAAATCTTCACAGAGAAATTGTTAAATAGAATTCTTAAGTAGAGAAATAAACAAACAAAAATATCTCCCAATTCCATATGCTTTGCTGCTCCTTTGTCCCTCCCACCACCTCACTCATATGGACTTGTTCTCAGAACAAAACTTCACCTTATTTTTGCCTTTTTCCAATGCCTTTATGTCTAATTTTTCCAAACCAAGCCCTTGAATTGATTTTGGATCTCATATGTCCGACTCAGTGGATTTTTGAGAAATAATGGAGCTTTTATCCCCATTTTTTAGAGCTGACATCAGTGATGGCCCTGGTTCTAAACAGTAAAGTAGGTTTCATCCTTTGGATGCCCCAAATATCACAAGGTCAAAATGATCTGGGAAACGTGGAGGAGAAGTCTCTCATCTGTACTTGAAGCAGTTCTGTTCAATTCCTTAACTCTTAATGAACCCCACAGAAAAATGTGACCATACAAAAGAGTTCTGACTGATTAAAAAGAGGATATCCCAAGAGAAGCTAATTTAATATTAGATCAAATGAACTGGAGTTGAAATTACCATGTTTTTGTTGACTATTTTAACATATTCAGGGAAGGCACAGGGATCTTTACATATTTCTGAGTCTCTTTGTAGTATCATTCTTCACACGTTACACTAGTCAGTGTGGAATACATGGATTTGAAGGGATGAGGGGGTGGGAGAACTTGTGGAGTGGATTACTGATGTACCCCAGAGAAGTTTATTAAAGTGATAAAAGAAAAATCCTATCATAATTCATTTTCTGGTTTGTTTTTTTTCTGTGTTAAACTGTGCAAGCCTCTAACAATAAAGCTCCCCAGAACGCTCGCTGCTTTCATAAGAATTAGTAGCTCAGCTTAATACATAATCAAACTGTCAGAGAAGCCACAGTGCTCTTCCCCCTCCTCCTTCCCTCTGTTGTGATCTCTGATTAAAGAAAAAACTTAGCCAAGGCTTCCAGGAATATTTTCTGGCAAATTTCTTGCCAGTGAAGAAATCATTATAAGGAAATGCAACTCTGCTTTTCAGCTTAGCTCTGTTTTCTTCTTTCAGAGGAGCAGCAATGCTTTCTCATGTCAGTTAGGCCCACAGATATTTTACAGCAAGATGGGAGAAAGCAGAAACTACTTTATTAAAAATTTGACAGTCAATAGTGCTTTGGGGGTACTTTAATGGTACAAGCAGCCTGTGAGCTGAACATTTCAGCAGCCTTATTTTGGGCATCCCATCATGTGTCTGAGGCTTTGGACATAGAATCACAGAGCAGTTTGGGTTGGAAGGGACCTTAAAGATCACCCACTACCCTGCCATGGGCAGAGACATAAGCTAGAACTGTGTGTTTTCAGTTTAATTCTGTCTGAAACCCAAACATTTCACAGCAGCCTGCTCTCATTTGTCCTACATTTCCTGAATTGGAAAACAAAGTTGTTCTACAATTAACTAAGAAAAAACCCACCCTAAATCCACGGACTGTGGTTCCAGGAGAACAGAAATAGTGATGAACAAAGAGATTCTTTCACTCTGAGAGCCCTCACAAGACCTCAGAATCATCCCAGACTAACACAGCAAGTAAGTGTTAATGCACAGTTGTAGTACCAACTGTATTTGAAGCCAATGGAAACATTTGGGTTTTTCAATTTCATGTGTTTCAAGCAGCTAAAAAGAGCTTTTCTTCTAGAAGTCTGAAAGATGGTGGGCTGAAATTCTTTGATACAGTGATGGTTCAAAATTCATGGAAAGGAATAGCTACAAAATTTCTGCAGAGACTGGACTCATTCTAGCAGATAACAGTGAGATGGGGCACAGCCACGAAACCCTCACCAAACTAATTCTCATCTGTGTCTCATCAGCAAAGATAAGACATTCCCAAAACTGCTTCCCAAAACCCACACAAGTTTATCCATCAACAGGACAACAAAGCTTAGCAGTCAGCCAGATCAAAGATGGTCAGTCACCTGTGCTCTCCCACACGGGATCAGTAAACTGGAAGTGCTGGCAGAGGATGGAGTGGAAAGAAGCATTTCCTTTTCAGGTCCAACATCTCCTTTTTAGGGCCAACACACAGAGGAATTGCTGAGGAGCTTAGTGGACATTAAGTGTCAGTCTTTGCACAGTGTTAGGAGAGAGGACAACCGACCTGAATAGCAAGTGTGATCCATTCCTCTAATTAAAAAAAAAAAACAGCAAAGAGAATAAGAAAGCAAGGGTCAAAGGCAGTGATAGAAATATATTTGCAAAAGCAATTGGCACTAAAAGGAAGAATTTCAGATGCTGATATCAGACCTACAGCAAATACAGCTCAATTTTTGAGAGCACAGTGTGAGAGATCACTGAGGTTACATGACAGGCCTACAGTGCTGGAGACCTGAGCTGCATACTGAGGTACAGAGAGAATTTAGGAAAATAAATATATAACAGATTTTTTTTTTAAATCTATGCAATCATAAACAGTTCTAAAAAGTGTCTGAGGTTTTGACTTCAGCACCATGAAGCATTAAGAAGTAAACTATTCTAGACAGACCTGTGAGTTGTAACACAGCTGAGAGTTTATTGTAGATGGTTGAGGGCAAAACACTCAAAGAAAGAACATGCAGTATTTACCATGACTGAGAAGTCACCCTAAAAAGGTGTCTTCCTTCTAGTGCTGATCCAGTTTCATCACATGTTATCAGGGTATGGGGGTGCAACCTGCAAATACATGTAAATTTACCTTGTGTGAGAGACTGGAATATTGTTGTGTCAGTAACCAGCAATCTGCTGCAGACACAAGGGAGAAATAGACAAAAATAATACTGGAACAATCATGCCCAAGTTTGGTTTAATTTTGTTTTGTTTGGTTGTAACACTGAACAACATTTTACACTTTTTGTGCCTTCCCCACAGCTCACTGAAACTAGAGGAAGGATTTCCACTATTTGACTTTCTTTGGCACTCAGTTCTACGTGAGTCTTAAACCATTAATGTTACCTCTGATGGGAAGTGCTACATAAAAACATAAGATGCAGAGAAGATTTTTTAGCTCAGTATTATTATATATCCTTTAATTTTAATTGTGTGCCTAGTGATTATCAGCCCAAGGAAGTTGCTCTCCAAGAGGAAACAGAGAAACAATGCTCAAACCTGGTTTTGGGCTATTCAATGTACACATTCTGCAGTTATTCTTCCAACTGTGGAAAGCAGATTGGACACTGTCAGACTTTCCCAGCTGTGCAGTAAAGCTTATGCAGTTCTGCAAAGGGTATGAACACTCTTCTAGCAACATCCTCAGCAGGTTAATAACTTATTTTCTATCTCTGATGTGACATTGTTTGAGCCATAAAGCAAAAGAAACAGATGCAAGTTCACCAACTCACCTCACAAATCCCATTATTATCTTCACTCCGGGTACTGGAGCAGGGTCTCACCACACAGACCTGTGCATCCTCATGGAAAAAACCTAATTTTGGTGCCACCAGAAACTTCTCACCTTTGGCATCATCCTCCAGAATCTGGTTTGGGGCTTCTTTTTTTTTTACTGAGCAGTAAGCACGGTAACAGAAAAACTTGGTAAGACACAGGACATGGACCATAAAAACAGAGAGCTGTTTGCCATTTCTGCCATCCCCCTGTGTGTATCCAATATTCTCCACTCAAGAACTTGCTGTTAGCAAAAGCCTGCCAAGGCTTACTAGACCAGACTGCAATCATCAACCAGAATTTAGAACTGCAAACTCCCTGCCTTTAACATGTTAGTATGTTTAAACAGGAAAAGGAGAACAGATATCTTGAAATATAAGAAATCAAGAATATCACTGCTAGCAAAGGGGCACAAAAGCACAAAAATTCCCACGTGAGAGAATGCAACTGGAAATAATTCAGGTTATTTTTTTGCTGGGGCCTAATGGAAAACATGAATTTACCTGCATTCAATGACCATATAGTCCCTATCTGAGTAAATGCTTTGTAGATAAACCAGTTTAGCCTGAAAAAGATGAATGAAGCTTAAAAATGTATAAAAATTGTTTAAACAAGGGATAACAGTGTGACACAGACCTTGGGCAAAATATGTAATGAAGATTTCCAGACCAGGAGGGTCACTGGGTTACGTACAGATTTACAGAGAATAAATGTGATCTCATTCCCCAAGAGGTGCAGATATAGACCTGATGAACAGCTACAGAACAGCTACAGAAATCTGAGTTCACAGTGACATTTGAACCAGACAGCATTGGCAGATATCTCCAAAGAAAATCTTTCTCAGACTACGAAGGCTCTGAATTCAGGACAATTATCATTCACTTACACAGGGAAAATAACAACACTGACCAGCTGAAATACTCATCAACCCACCAAGAATATGCAGCTCAAGGCACACAGGATGCCATGATCTCCCACGATTGATGAGGAGATCACAGCATTTCTGTAAATAACAGCAGCAAGGCTCCAATAAAAACCAAATCAAAAAGGGATGACTGCAAACCCAGACGTGAATGTGGCCAGGATTTTGATGGATTAAGACTGGGCTATAACTGGATAAAACTTTTGAGAGATGATGTATAAAGCTGCTGCAGTAATGGGTAACAGAGACAGAAAACAGAAACAGGGAATGTAACACATTTGCCCAGTTACTGCAGGCACTGGTGCCCTGTTTAAAGTATGACCCTCATGATAGTCCTACTGACAAAATTTGTCAAAAGCAGACTAGGAAGATGGGAGAAGAAAAGAGAAGAGATTGCTAGAGATCTAACAGAATTCACCTAGCCAGGGAAGCACCATGTCCACAAGCAGTGACCAGAGAACCATACAGAGCTATTCCATTTTCAGGACTAGCAGCCCACGTGGATAAAGAAGAATCAAGAGTTCCTCCCACCACAGTCTGACTACACAGCTGACTAGAGAACTCATGGAGAAATACACCCCTGAATGCAGAAATATTACCAGGGAGGGGAAAAAAATGTCCAAAGTACTTTCTGCTGTCACCCATTTTAAATCAGTGAGGCATTGTGTCCCCCTCTTTGACTAAACCAAATTATTCTTAATGACACAGCACAGAGGTGAGAGGCTCAGCTTCTAGCACCTATCTTCCTCCAGTACATCATCATTATAAAATAACACTTCCCAAATTTTTCCAAAACCTCCTTGTAGGGAGGCTGAACCCTCCTCTTTCCTCCTTTTGCCATGGGGGGGAGCATGATGAATTTAAACTTGTGCAACAGCAGCAAAGGCACACTGCTGCTCTTTACAGAACATAACAAATGACAATAAACTTATGAACTCTGTCTCCAAAAAAACTCTCCTATTTTGTGGGAATAAATAAGTGTACTAATAGGTTAAAAAAAAATGCTGTAAGTATCAAAATGGTAGCATTCAGAAAAAGAAAAAAAACAACAAAAAAGTAGTGTTACCATTAAAATTGTCTCCAGCAAAACTTACTTATCACTTGAGGGTTTTCAGAGGTACAACAGGCTAAATTCACTTGTGAGGGTGGAGCTCCTTGAGGCTTCTCAGGGGGGATTGAGCACATTTTGCTGTTCCAGGTGTCAGGGCACACAGGCCACAGCTGCAGAGGGGTTTGGGATTCTCTCAAAGAGGCAGGGGCTGAGCCCTGTGTGCTCCACTCTCCTGATATGAGCAATCTCCCCTGGAAAATAATGGGATGCACACTGTGAAGGATGCATTCCCCAGCACGACTGCACTGAGGCAAAAGAGTTACATCAGGGATTAATTTGGCATTTACTCTTCTGATGGTTTTTTTTCTGTGCTTTGTAGCTATTACTGCTCCTTTGGCACAAACCCAGATTAGCCATTAGTCTGTGGATTGCCATTACTCTGCCAAGCTTTTAGAACATAAACAAAAAATAAAAGCCACTTTGCTAAGATGACAATAAACATTTAAAGCCCAATAATATCTCTGTGCAACTTTGGTAACAGTAAAAATATGGAGCCAGCTTTCATGTACAAACATGGAAAATGGGCTAAAATCATTAAGGCATTAGAGCTGTTACATAATTAGAATTGTCATTTTATATTTGCTACAATAAAAAAAGCTATTTTACTTAGAGTAATTACCATCAGTGATTGGTGTTATTGTACATGCTGATTAAAATGTTTATTTCTGTGAGGAGAAAATTAATTGAGAAGTGACACAAGAAAGCTAAGGATAAGGAGTAAGGCTTTAACAATATTTTACATAGGACACAAAAAGGGGGCCTTAACCTATTCTTAATTTGATTTCCTGAAAAGTGTCTTAATCTAGACTGTGGCTGCCTTGCTGTTGCTTTGATTTAATTAGCCTAAAGAACCATTATTTCCATTTTATCTTGCCCTATACAGAACGAAGAAAAAACCAAATCTTATTGTTGTCTTCATGTGGATCACACAAACGTATTTGATGAAGAGAAGAAAATTACAATTTTTTTTAAAAGTTAATTTTCAAGCCTTATCTCTCAAAAGCCAGGAGAATTTCAGGAATGTGGGAAAGAAGAAAGGGGTAACATGCAAGCTATTTTAGGAATGTGGGATTACTCGGGGTTTCTTAAATAAAAACACTCCTCACAGCAGAAAAAAGACTAACACGATTTGTGATGCACTGGTGGCCTTAATAGATTTGGATATGAATAACATGTGAATATTTGTGTGAGGAGGAAAGAAAAAAAGTCCCTGTGACTCCAAACAAGATGAACAGCTTGTTTGCTAATGACTGGACAGAATCAGCCTCCCTTTCTCCCCCACCCCAAACCAAAACCAGTTCCAAGACGCCCGAGTTCCACCTTGTGCAAAAACCTCCCTATCAGTGATGTTCCTTATTTCAATGCTCCCTTACCAAAACAACCCTTTTCAGAGTTAGCTTTACTAGGTGGTAAAAAACCAGAGCAGTTCTAGTTTCCCCTGCTTGGCCAGCTTCTCTAAAATTCATTTCATCCTCTTTGTAGCACTTCCAGCCCAGCTTGGGTCCGTTCTGCTGGAGGAAATGTGACCAGAGCTGCAGGCTCTAACACAGGACTCTTCTGCAGCACAGCTCCTGAGAGGGCACCCCCTGTCCTGCCTCTGTGGGCAGAATTTATCCATTTTTCACTTTCAGAGTGCTCCTGTCCCACAGACACGCCACGGCAGCGCTGGCCCAGGTCCCCGTGAGCGCCCGCTCCGCTCGCTTTTCAGCTCAGCTTCCTTCTGAAGCAGCAGCCTGCACATGGCAGCAGAAATGGATGCTTTTAACCCTCAAAAAAAACCCTAAAAGACATAACAGTTTGTACTGCTGAGCCTCAATTTCTTTTTATTACTCAAAGGTAAATAAATAGAAATAAAATATACTGCATCTCAGCTTTCGTTCCCTCTCTCCCTTTTTCCTTCCTGTCTTTTCCTATCTGAGAGCCCAACACTCAGCCTCATCATCCCCACAAATTGTGAGCCCCATTATTTATTTTGCCATTTGGCCTCTTTATCTTATTCCAACTTAGAACCTTCTTTCATTAGTCTCTTTTTTTTGTGCATATACCTGAAAGCAACTTCACCTACTTGCCTTCTTTCACAAAGTCAGCCTGGCTTTTATCAAGCCTTATCTGTACACAGCCTGAGCTCCAGCATGCAGCTTCCTCTGCTGCTTCTTTCACTCTCCAAAGGTGTTTTCCTCTTGGAGCTTATTTTGGTTATGCTGGATTTGCAACTCTTCTATAGCTGTGTTTCCCCCTGCTTTGTATTCTGGTTTCTGATTGTCTTTTGTGTCTCTGATGAAGGGAAGTGTGAAACTCCTACATATTCGACTCTCTGAGCTTTTCATGTCAGGTCACTCCTCTAACCAGCTCCTTTTATCTTCTCCTGGGTTTCCCCTTTTGAAGTAACAACTGAAGTAACAGAGACCTGAAAGTCCAAAGAAATCTTTTCTTACGGTCACCATATCCAGTTTATTTTTTGCCAATCAATATGAACCAGAGAGGCTCCTCTCCAACTCAGAGTTTACAGTTCTTGTATTTATTTTCTGGCACTTGTGCAAATACAGCTTTTTTTTTTTTTTAAAGTAAACTTTGCTTTACAAAGCAAAGTCAAGGAAAGACTAAATGATTTCTCTCAAGATCATACAGAACACTTTTCTTAAAGCAGAAAAGGGAGGATTTTGGCTTCCTCTGCTGAAATTGTCTGAATTAAACTTATTCTCCTCCTCTGCATTCTGATATAAGCCTTCTAGACCTCATCCACAAGCAGGCACTTGTTTCTACACTTATTTTTCCAACTCACCTGAAGTTAATTTCACTAGTTAGTAAGCATGGTGAGGGGTGCAGGAAGAGCAGGAATAGAGGAGGAAGCCTTGAGCACTGCAGACTACAAAGAAATGCATTTACCAATCTCATCTGGATAAATAAAATGTAAGGATACATAAACAGGCAAAATCCAAAGAACAGGGAGAATGCTGCTTAGTGTGCTGTACCCCACTTAGCTTCAATAACTGCTCTACTACCCCCTTTTCCAAGACTGCAGGAACAAACACAACACGGGTGGGACAATGCACCTCAAAAACCCCACAGACAGTGGCACCTCTGCCTTTTATGACAATGCCATTTTGGTACAGCTCAACTGTCCCACAGCAGTGGGCTGAAGACCTCTGAGAAAACAACTCTAGTGCAACACAGCACTGTCAAGACATGTCTGGATGGCTGGAGAACCAGAAAAGTATCTGAGCCACAGCATCAGTATGATTTAAAACTTAATAACTTTCTGTTTCCAGAAATAAAGCAAAGTTGTTATTTAATGGCTGAAATACTGCCATTTTCTCCAAATGCCAGTAATAATTTAAATTCATGACTCCTGTATTATTCATGTGGTCCAATTTAATAGGAACAGTATTTCTGGTGCTCAGTGTTTATGAAGAGTAAACTCTTTGGGGTATACCTTACTTTATGTCAAACAGATGCTAGAAATAACTACCTGGTGTTCTGCTGCTGTGAACTGGGGATTAAAAATAGGGCTCATAATTTTCTAACCTGAACAAGGGAAAACATAAGGATCTTTTCTTGACAAGACACCAATCTCATTTTTTTCCCCTTCTTTTCATTTATCTCTACGGTTTTCTCTCTCTCTTCACTCAGAAACAATAGTTGCTACTAAGCATGATTTACAGGCTCAAAGAAAACCCCACAAATTTTTACATTTCATTATTTGCTCCACCATCCTCTAGGCCTGTTCAAAGATAAAAAAAACCCCAACCATTGTAATTATTGCAAAGATGTTGAGATGCTTTGGGACAACTGGACCAAGCCACCCATTTTCCCCTTCTGAGAACACACCTGCAAATGCTCCTGAAAGCCAGGGTAAGGCAAATGCACAATCTAGTAGGTGTGAAAGTAGTTTGCAGAAGAAACAGAAAGTAAAATAAATGTTTATTTATTATTTATAAGAATAATTACTTTTTGAAAAATAAAGAAATACCAAAAACATCCTTGAGAGATTGACAGAATCACAGAGCCCCTCATCTCTCCAGTGGTTTTTGTTTTAATAGTACTTTGGGATCATTTCCATACCTGTGTTTTTCCATGGGGTACTAACAAGAAAGAGGAGTAGTTATTTGATGTTCAGTTATCAGCAGAAGTCACTAACTTGAATAAATACTTCATAAAAAGGGCAGGATATTCAACAGCAGTTCTAGGTACTTCACTCTGCCTTACTGAATGTTTCAACATCACCCTGAAAGAAACAGTGAAAACCTTAATTCAACTTATATTTAGCAAAGAAAATCTACAAACTAAGTTTAGAAATCCTTCTTTAAAGTATCAGACATCCTATAAAGCAATTGTATTCTTTTCCTGGTATTAAAACCTACAGACTTATTTTTTCCTCCAAAATTTGGTTGTTATCTATAAATGTAACTAGTATTAAGTGTTGTTCTTCTGTTTCCTGCTGACATGGGCTGTAGTTCTTGAATTATTTGTCCTTTGACCTACTGAAATAATGCATCAGTATTAGGGCATGACTCTAACATGAAACTGAGTAGGATGCAAAGGTTAAAACCAGAATAAAACAATTAAAATCAAAGATTGCTTCTTATCAACAACCTTAGAGTAACAGGATCACCAACCACTGCATATTGCTTTGTCCAGGCTTTTTTTTCCTTATTAAGAGAAAGTTAATTATATTTCTATAGATTATTGAAAGCAAAATTACTGAAAACAAATGGAGAAACAGGTTACAAATTTGTCCAGGATGAAAACCAGGATAGATTTCCATTAGCTTGCTCAGAATTATCTTAAAATACTTTAGGGACAACTCAGAATTTGTATTTTATATAGTGTATGCACATGCTAGGAAAAACAAAGATCCATAAACAACCCATAAATTGGCTTTTCTTCACCAAAAACCTGTTGTTGATGTTTGGACTGAGCATCATTAAAGACAATCTGTGTATTATCTCTGTTATACATATCAATTTTGTAATATTTATAATTCATGCTGCCATGTACTGCAAGCTTTTCCCCATCCAGTCCCGAATTAGCAGTCTAGAGTGATCATTAAATTAAAACAAACAAACAGCAAAAAAAAAAAAAAAAGCCAAAATAAAACCAAATTTAAAAAACCCCAACAAACCAACCAAAAAAGCCCCGCAAAAACCTCACCACACAGACACCCCTCACTTCTTTTTTTCTATCACTGAAGAGGAATTAGTTTCTTTTACACTGTGTGAGATTGCCCAAAATTTCTCTCCTGTAGCTGGACTAGAAAGCAGCAAAGACACAGAATTTAAAGAATAAGGTCATAATTATCATGATGCATTTAATAAGAGCACCAGAAAATCTCCATCCTTATGTAAAAATGTGCTTACATAAAAACAAGCACACAGATAATTCAGATAATTCTGTGTGATAATGTAGAACAGCAGGGGTATGAAGGGTGACCTGTATGACACCACATCTCTGCATTAATAAGGAAGTATTGTGCCCAAAGCTATAAAAATAAATTAAGAATAATGCATTTAGATAGAGTGACAAAGTTTTACTTGATGCTTTTGCTTTATGGTATAAAATGCTTTTGACTTTAGTCTTCACATCTTTGAATAAATCATCATTAACTATTGTCTATTTCTGGATGTTGCTACACTATCCATGAAATTTTTTCTCAGTTAACTTTTCACTTTGTCTCTGAAAAAGAGGCCTTTCTTCCCCAAAATGAAAAAATTTCCATTAAAAAGTTCTCACTTGATCTATTGTTCAAGTAAAATATTCAACAGCTTTTATCAAATCCACATTTCAGTTTGCTCCAAAACAGAAGTTAGCAGGCTGAGATAGCAGATGGGTAAACAAAAGAAAAGACATATTAGAAAAGAAATGGGTAACAATATTTCTGGTAGCCATTTTTTCATAGAGAACTGTAATAAGAGAAACCCAGAATTGTGATGCTAAAATTACTTATTGCAGAAATTCTGTAGTCTTTATAGGCTTTTCTTTTACCATAATTTCACTGCATTTTTTTTCACATTCCACATTCTTGTGGAAAAATACAAAAATTTTCCCTTGCAATCTACACCACAAACTTGTGCACCTAGGTTAAAAAACTTAGTTTCCTTTCTTGAAGTTTTTTTTTTTTTTTTCATTATTTAAATAAAAAACTGTCAGAAACTTGGATAGCCTAAATGAATTTATAATTGCTTCTATGAAATCTGAAGGGGCAGAAACTGATGCACAGGAAGTTCCACTTGAACATGAGGAAGAACTTTTCCAGTGTGACCACGAATGCAGTTACCTCTTCAGATCAGGATTATTATTTTTTTTTTTTAAATGAGTTGGGATGTTTCATTCATCTGTGGAGACATTGGTTTATTTTTTTGTTTTGCTTTTTTCAGCTGCAGCTAAGCCAGATTTAGGTGGTGAGAATATCAGATGCCAAAGAGGGAGGGGGGAACCAAACCAGAGCCCTTCACTTTACAGTTCCAGAAGAGCAGCTGTGAGTAAAAGCAGAATATGTATCTCACACAGGAGGCTCAAATTAAAGCAGTGCCTGGAAACTACAAAGCCATGAGCTAACAAAAAATGACAAAAGCAACACAAACTGCACTTAAGTTCAGCTGCACACAGCAAATTACTGATATATCCACACCTTTCACAGAGGCCAGCCTCACTCTCTGTGTGATTCAAGCTGAGAGTTTGGTTCTTTGTGTTAAAATAAAGGATAGCTTTGTTCCATCCCTCATGACAGACACCCCTAAACCTAAACAGCACTGAACTGGGGGTAGAAGGACCCAAGTGAACAACACATGCAAACCCTAACTCATCAGGAAGATCAGACAGTTCTGTGCTTCTCTGCTCATCTTCTCTATAAAAATACAAAATTAAAAAAAAAAAAAAATTACAATAAAAACCTCACTGCAGCCTGCTGCTCAGGAGCTATTTCTGATTACACAATAGGGAAATACAGAAATGCTTCCCTCAAACTCTGGTCTGAATTACAGCACCTATTCAATCAACAGTGGCAGCAATGATCAGGGAAAAGAGGAAAGAAAACTGCTACTTATTTACTGAGGATCTTAAAAGATTAGATGAGAAATCCAGCCAAACCCAAATACACCATAAACTTAGAGTATTTATCTGCCTTCTTTTCTACACACGCTGTAGCTGAATACTCAGCTGAGAATAGAACCTTGTTTGGTTAAACCAATGGAAACAGATTCTGCCATGGACAATCTTCTCCCAGGTCACAAATGAGAGAATTCAGCTCCCCCTAAACTGGCTATAAACAGCAAAAGCTGAAACCAAAATAAACTACTCTCTAACCCAAGTGAGCATCCCCCCGGGAGTTTGTGCTCTTTAACAACATCAATTTATTTAGATGTTATCAGTGGCACCTCAGCCTGGGGCAAAAGCACTGAGCATTCCCTTCCTGTGTGGAATCATTTCACAGGCTCCTGTTATTCAGGATAAAGCACTTCAGGAGACATCCTGTTTAATTTGCTTTATTGCAATGATGAATATTGCTCAAGCGCCTTTCTTGTTTGATAGTCACTGAAAAATTAACCACCAACACATCAATAATCATTTACTATGATTCAATGCACTACATAGATTACTTTTTTTTTTTCTGAAAGGTAGGAATGCAATACAACAGAAGCAGTTTTCCCAAAATATTTGGATATTCAAGTTGTAACCTGTGTGTACTTTGACCATTTACTGTGGAAAACTCTATTTCATCGTTGTCTCTGTTTGTAATGTGTTATTTTCTGTCTAGAGGTATCAACTTTATATGAAATATATTTTTAAAACTAACTGAAAGGCAACAAACACCTAAAGTTGTAAAAAGACTGCATCATCAAGAGTGTCCTTAGTCTAAAACAGAGTTGTGCTCAAAATACAAGATCCAGTTTTTTAAAAGCTTTGTCTTTGAAATAATTATGCAGACAGATAATAATAATCATAATTATGTAGACAGATTAGAAAGGAACAACTAAATTTTAGGGTAAAGTAAAACTGAGATTTTATACCAGGCCATGAAAAGTTCCATTTCTGAATTCTCCCAGTTCTTTGAGATTAAAACTAGCTGGAGCTTTCCCTAATGTAACATTGATGACTATATTTATGCTGAGCTAATCTGTACTTATGAAAAATTAATCCCACACTAAAAATCAGAAATCATTAACAGGGCTGAAGAGAGGAGCATTTCACAGACTTGGAAGCAAAGCTATTTGTGCCTCACATGTTCAGTCCATGAACAAACACACACATAACTGGAGGAGAAAAAGACCTTTTGGGATATTTTTAAGACTTCTAGCAAGGAGAAAGAGGCAATACCCATTTGAGCAGGAGACAGCTATTCAGGCCTGGCAAAGGACAGCTTCCCATGTGACACCAGCAAAGGAGGAGGAAAGATTTCAGCTCACACTTTTCAAATATTCTGGTAGGGCTAGGGCAGGAGTAAACAGACTTAGTACAATTCAAATTGCTTTCCCCCTGCACATCAAGTGTTCTGAGCATGTCTGGAATCTAAGAGCACCCAGAGATACTCAGCTAACTTTTTCACACAGCCTGTGCACAACATCTATTTAATAATTTTTTAATGTTTGCTAACCTGCTGGAGTGATGAAGAGGTCAATTAATTAAGTCTTTATCTGAAGATGAAAAGTTACCTTTTGGTGCTTAGCAAAACTACATCATGGTTATCAAAAGCACTGGGGCATTGTTGTGCTCACAGCAAGAGCGAGGATATTTCTTGTGGAACAAGAAATTATTTTCCCCCTTGTAAGTAACCCTACTTCAGCACAGAGGGTGGACTGGAGTATCTGCAGAGGTGCCTTCCAACCCTCATCATTTTGTGATTCTGCAGTATGCCCTCAGTCTAATTCTTCTGACTGTCACAGACCAAATCAAAATGCGTAAATTTAATGTAACTTTTTTTATGAATACTTAAAACATAATCGCATCTTCTTTATGGGTCTTCTGCTGGCTTAGTCTCATTAAAATTCATTCTTCTGAATGTTCAGTGCAGGGAAAAGGCTGCTAACATGTCACAATAAACCAACTGTCTGAAACCCTGCAGAAGGCAAAAAAAAAAGTAACATTTGCCTTGTACCTTGTAGTTTATGAGAGAAGATATCTAGAAGCAGCTGTAAAATAGTCATAAAATAAAATTGGAATTTATATCAAAATCACTCTTAATACCTTGGGGCTTTTCCATCTCTGCATAGTTTACCCTGAGAGATTTAGTGGTGGAGTTTTATGTTAACGGGCTGAAAGTTATAGTGGAGTTGTCAGGAATGCTACCTCTTTTTGGTGTGTCTGCCTATATATCAGTCTATTTATTTTTAAATAGCAAGACAGCAACCCCCAGAAGGTGCAATATGAAAATGCTATTGGCAACAGCTGAGCAGTTATAGACCTGTTAACCATCCTTAATGAAAATTCTACTGAATGCAAGCACTTTTAGATTTTGTTGTTGTTGTTTGTGGGGGTATTTTTTGTTGGTTTTGTTTCCTTATTTTTTTTCAGTAAGATGTTTTAGTTTTTAATGGGGGTCGTGAAAGGCATGATGAACTTGCACACCACCCTTCCCCACTTCCTTTGTCAAAAGATATTTCTTTAAAAGAAAAGAGACAACAAAACAAAGCAGCATGAGAAACTGCAATAAAATTCCCACACATTGTGAATGAATGATGATGCTTTTGCTCTATGATGGTGTCGGGCAGTAGTGAAAAGCAGTTACTATAAAGACATTTGAAAAAGATAATGTTGACCTGAAGTCCTCTTCTAAGATAAGGAAGAGATGTATGTGTGTACATATGTGATAAGAAAAGTGCAAGAAACAGGTTTATCAAAGTCGAAAGGCTCACATAAAAAAACCAGAATATTTATGGTAAATGCAAGCATCTTACTCTAGGTCCTGCCTCATGAGGAATAATAGCCCTCATGTTTTACAGCTGGGGAATAAAAAAAAATAATTCCACATAAAACGTAAGGTTTGTTTGACATCAAAACTATGAGAGATTTACTTTCACATTCAGACATGATGCTTCCCAGTGCCTGCTGAAGTTTCACAAGGAAAGTTTGCACAGCTTTGCTATCTTGTCAGCTGAGTCTCAAGTCCAGCCTCAATATTTATCAAGCTCAGCTTTTAGCTTTTCTCTGTAAGCTTGTAAAAAGGTGTCATTACAGAACTCAATTAAGGTTCCTGTTCCCAGATGCTCCAGTATTCCAACCCAGAAATCTGTACAGTTAACTTTTGGTTAAGGAGATCCTCAGGAATAAAATGAACTGGCACAACCAAAGTACAGTCTGAACTTATTTCTTATTTGTAAAACAAAACAAAGTGCAAATGTTGGATGTATTTCCATTTCTTTGATTACTACTTTGTACAGTGATGTAAAACACAGATCAGTGGAGAAGACCGAAATGAAGTAAGGAGCAAAAGAAAATAAAAAACAATTACCCACAGTTGTTTACAGTATGATTACAAAGGGAATTGTCAGGCATCTCCTTTTGATTAGAAAGATAAGATAGAAACCATCTTATTTCAGCTGCATGAACATGAGAAACAGAGAATTCTGCAAGGTGTACAAACAGAAAACGAGCCACCAGGTCTCAACAATTTCCCTGCTGCAGGGCAGGGCTGCTGCTGCTGCTGAGAGGCCACTCAAGGGTGAGCCAACAGTGTTAGTCCAGACCAAGGCGAGCACTGGGCTCAGCTGGGACTCACACCAGCACTACACTCATGAGGCCTGCCTGCTGCTGGCTCACACCAAAACTCCTCAGTTTCCTGGACATATTTACTTCCAGGAACGTGGCAAAGGTTGCACCTAGTTCTTCCTCTTTATTTCCAGTCTCGCCTTTAAACCTCCATCTACTTGGGATACAGTGCAAGGGCTCTTACAGCAGGCATGAAGATTCACTTGGTGGGTGTACCAGTTCTACTTGGGAAAACTGCAACTAATTAAAGAACTACTGGGGTTTTTTAAGTATTTCTTGCTAGGGGAAAGAGAAAGAAGTAGAAAAGGGAGCTACGACAGCAGCTGGAAGCAGAGCGCAAACGTTTGCTGCCACATCTTTCACCACCACTGGGAATCCTGGAATGGTTTGGGTTGGAAGGGGCCTTAAAGATCACCTGTTTCCAGCCCCCAGCCATGGGCAAGGACACCTCCCACCAGACCAGCTCAAAGCCCCATCCCTCCAGCCTTGAAAGATTTGAATTACTGTGGTAGCCAACAGTGCTGGAAAAGCAGTTCACCTTGGGTCATGCCCAGCCATGCAAAATCTCACAGTCTTTTCAGTTTTTATATGTTTGTGGCCATATCTAGAGCAGTAGGCATTGCTACTGCAGAAAATATTTTAGAAGCTCAAAGATGCAGTAATTAGGCTGATATAAGATTTTATCAGGGAGAGCCATGATCAAATATTTTACTATACTGGGCCTCGCTTGGGGTCTTTAAACACTCACTGAAATGATGACAGAGCTACAGGCAGTGTAAGAAATAAAGCAAGAACAAAACCTGCACAGCTTTCTTTGCAAGAGATTAATTTCCACTGGGAGTAGAAAGGCTGGGTTTGAGTTATCCTAATCCTCTTGAGCCACTACATGCCTTTAATGAAGTGTGGACAAAGCCAGACAGCGCTTAAGAAGCCACAGAAAAGACTTGGTAAAACAGTTTCAAGCCCACAGAGGATGGCACACTTCTTGTCAGAGCAAATAGGTTTAAAAACTCTGAAAAATTAATCAAATCTAAATGGGATTTGTATTTGCCATGAGCAAAAAGTCTAATGACTTTGGCTTGGCAACATGGTGACCAGGGCTAACCTTAGCTGGAATTTGATGAAGCCTAATAAGCCAGGATTTGCAACTATTTGATTACCTTGGGACCAAAGCCTGCTAAGTAATATATTCCTAGAGAAGTGTGGATCTAAGTGTATTTGGTACCAGTTGATTGGTACCACCTATGTATGACACCTTCTGGAAGCAGGTTTAAAAAAATAATAAAAACCCCCAAATATTCAATAAAAGGAAGAAAAGCTGTTAAATAAGAAAAGCTGGTCTCAGCATGTACACTGAACAATACCTAAGTTTTGTTTAAAAACCTCCTGTTCACATCATTATGAGCGAGTCTGTATGAAAATGTGTTGGGGGTTGGAGCAAAAGTAATAACTCTTTGCAGTAAGAGATTTTTGTTTGTTTCAGAACAAGCAGATTAAGTAAAGTGAAAACACAATCTCGATGGAGAGAAGCTGGATGCCACCAGTCTCATTTTAGGACTAAATCAGCAAGGAAAATTTGGGCATCATGCTCCAGTGCCTAAACAGTGAGGTACCCTGCTACCCAAAAAATCTGGAGCTGGGATCGGGGTGCCTGGTGCCTCAGAGCCACGGAGAAGATCAAGGAGCTCACAACAGGATTTATAGAAGTATGTGGGGCAGGTACACCACAGCCAGTGCAGAGGCCCCACACAAACTTACAAATCTTGTAAATAACCAGGCATCAAAGCCCACACCAGTAGGAAAACATGTGTTTCCTCTCCAGGACCACGCTGCTTTGCCCCTGCTCCCACTCCCCCAGAGAAGTGAGATAAAGTCATGCCCAAGCTGAGCTGTGCCTCATTCCTCAAGAAACCAGTGAGGCCACCCAAAGACCACAGTGCTCCTAAATGTTAGGAAGCACAACAGACTGTCCACAAATCTGAAAATCTCCCTCAAATATGTTGTGACAAACCAAGTTCACCTGCGAGTAATTTAATTTGGTTATTTACAAACAGCACAGAAGTGCCCTGCACAGAGTCAGGTGTCTGAGGCCTGTCACAAAAGCAATCAGATCGCTCTGGAGACCAGCTGTGCTTTTATCTAAGTGATAAAAACCTTGCAGACTGTGAACAATACGGGGCATAAAACGTAACGTTTTTAATGAGCAACATAAAAGATGAGGAGAATGAGCACAAGAAACGGCAATTTAGTCAGAAGATGGGGAAAAGGAGCCTCCAGAACACGATATTTTATAGCAAGAGGGGTTTGCAGTAAGCAGAATTTAGAGGGGGAAACAGTATTTTTCTTTTCTAATCAATCCAGTTGGGGTACCTTGCAAATCAATCACGAGTGTTCAAGCATCAGCTGACTGAATCTAAAGAACAAGTATTAACATTTTTTGGACCTGTTTCAGATGCAAAATAAGTTGTTGAAACTCCATTAATTTCAACAGAGATGCAAAATTGGCCTTTTTACTGTAATCTTCTACATCAACATGAAAGAAAAAGCATAAACCATTAAGCATTAAACTGCCTTTCTATTTTACTTCTTTTATGAGGCTCCTAGCAGGACATTAACAGCAGATTACACCTTTTGTGAGCCATCTAACAGGATATTAACGACAGAAGGGTGCCCAATAAATAAAATTATTGTTATTACTACTATTTATAGTTGGCTTGCCAGTACCAAGCAATAAAACTTTAACATTTGGAAAGTCAGGAGCTACTCCAGCACTCTGCATTTCCAACCATCCTCTTCAACAGCATTATTTTTTTCAGCCCAACTTGAACACAACTAAAACTTCACTTCAGCACCTCAATTTTTAATTTCAGGTGTTAACGATGCACAGCAGAGATCTGAAGGCTGCAATAAGAGCCAGTGCAGGAACAGCCTAGTCCAGATTAGCTACAAGTGGGGAGAAAATAACCAGGAGTTTCAATTCTCAGAGGCACAACTGGATGTAGACTTGGAAAACACAAGTACAAATATTTCATGCCCCTCTCAATACTCTTTTTTTCATCTATGGTGCCTTTCTACATTCTGTTGTGCTTTCTCATCACTCCTTGCATACCATTAGACCACTTCAATGTGTCTTGCTTACAGACAATTACAAGCTTTTTTTAGTTCATTACAAAACGAAAGCCAACTTGGAATAAAAGTTTGTTTTTTCTAGAACACCTTATTCAATAATAAAAGCTCTAGCCATTAAAAACGCAATCATTTCCAGGAGAGAGGGTTCTACACTAAAGTGCAAGTAGGTATACACTCATTTACACACAGACACACCCTTTTAAGAGTTTCAGCTTTCTAGAATCACTCTACAGGTCTGGGCTGTGGGGGGGAAAAATAAAACAAACAACTTTTAAAAAATTTTCTCCTTGTCCCCAGATTTCATTTTCTTCTATCTTTAAGGTAAAAAAAAAAATCCACCATCTTGGCAATGCTCTACCAGCACTGAGTAATCTTATTGTATTTGCAGAGATTGCACAGGAAAAAAAGATCATTTGCCTGCAGAAACATCAACATTGATCTTGGTTTCAAACTTCTGAAGAGCACATATTAGTCCTGATATACCAATATTGTGTCCCTAGTCTACTCCTACACCTTGCTAAACTTCTTGCTATGGGAAGACAAACTTAGACATTCCTGGCTTGGAAAACCTTGTCATTTAATGCATTTTAAAAAGCCAAAAAGGACTGTAAGTAAAATGTTCAAACAAAACACCACACTCACAGATAATTCCTTTTAAAACACAGACATTAAAAAGCTTCAAAGGTTAATGTTTGCTCACGGTTCACAACTGTATTTTGTGTAATTATTATTACTTGAACTCCCTTTCCTTTTCTTTTTACTCTCTATTTGTAGCTTATTGTCTTATCTTTCTTTGCCCCTTCCATACCCAGAGTACATTTTCCATCTAACAAGTTAGGGAAATATTGCAGGCCTGACTTCTTCCCATGACAGTTGTTTTGGTATGTCTTTAAAAAAATCTGGGATTAGTCCTAATAAAGTACACTAACCTCTGAGCTCTTGGAGAGCAAGCCCTACTCACCCATGGCAGAGCAGCAAAGCCAATTTTCCAAGAACTCTCTCAGATCAGTTTTCCCACTGCAGAAAAATTTATTTTTAAGAAAATAGCTCAAGTTTCCATATACAACAGCTTCTTGGCTGCAAAGACAGACTATTAAAAAAAATAAATACAATAATCCTAAGAATGGTTTGGTTTTTTCCTTCCATTGCCCTCCCCACCTTTTTCTTTTCCCCTCTGTATTTTATAAAAGGGTTGTACCTCAGTGTACTTGCTTCTGTGGGATACCTTCCTTTATAAAGGTGCAGAGAGCCAATTGCTCTGACTCATGGCTTAGAACAGCAACCACACTTGATGGCTTTCACTTGGTGTTTACTACAGGCAGAAGGACATAAAACAGCCCTGCCAAACACCTTCTTGTTTTGCTCCTTCTACCTTAAGGGCTTATGCTTATATTCTGTCTCTCTCTGTATAAACTGTCACAGAAGCAGATAGAAGCCAACAGCAGCAGGGTTTTTGATCCCAATGACTTCTGAAAGACTTCCAATGGCTTCAACAAACTAAAAAGGTGGAAGAGGCAATGAAGAGGGGCATATTTTCTACACAGTATGTGCCTGCCCCTCTGGTTGAGGTGTGCCTGTAGAGCTAGTCCTGGAGCATGAAGCCTTTCCAGCAGGTTTCCTTCTGCTAAAGCAGTAGAGTTTTTATGCACCTGCTCTTACAGAAGAGTGGGGAACTTTGGAATGGGATGCACTTGTAGGATGTCTGGCCCTTGGGCACAGAACACTAAGCCAGGACATGCAGGTACATTGTGGGATGATGTGTTTCCAGCCAGGGAGAGGTGAGAGGCAGCCTGCATCTGCAGGGGACCAGGTTTTCAAACCTTTTTGACTGGATTGTGATTGCTGTCATTGATCATCAACAAACAAAACCTCTGCCGTGTTGGAAAGCTGACAGAGAACTTCTGTGCCAGAGCTGGTGCAGACAGACTCTGGAAAACAGGAGAGAAATGCAGGGGGAGAGGGGGATAAGCTTTTGAGGCAGACACCTTAATCACCCCGGTGGCTGGCTGTGCCTGTGGCTGCAAAGAGCACGAGGGGACACAGGAGGCAGGCACTGGTGTCCCAGAACACACCCATCACACACAGCTCCGGGGTCCCTGACCCACTGCTGGTGGCAGGACCCTCATCTGCACACTGCATTTGTGACTGCGTGCCCATCCACGGCCCCTGCACACCCCCTGGATCCAGAGCACAGAGCTGGCCAGGAGGTTTTGGATGGCAACCAGCCCAGAGACCACTGGAGATGCAGCTTCGAGACCTCCACGAGTCACTGACCTTGGCAGAGCCACCAGCACTCATCTGTTAAAGCCATAAAACATTAAGGGTCACACGTGGACAGCTTCCAGAATCTGATGCTGTCCAGAAGTGTTTGTGCTGCTTCTGCACGTCCTGGCAGGTCCTAGTACAAATCCCATACCCAAACCAGAAAATCTACCACTGACAGCCCACACTCGGGCTGATTTACTGGTCTCAAAGATGCTGTAAATACGTGTCCAAAAGCTACCAGAGCACAGTGCTATCTGTTTTCCTGGTGGCAGACTGCAGCTCGCCAGCTACGGTCCTCAAGTATTAGAAAGCAGAAGAAATACAGTTGTTTTTCACAGCAATCCGAGGATTATAGACACAGAGATAAACATAGGGATGATTTTGCACGCATTTATGGTTTTATAATCCCTTTTTTCTGTTCAGGATGAAGTTTTCCATTAGTTTTCTCTCGTCTTGCAATCCTGACAGCCAAACTATGCTGATGCAGGGGGACAACTGTGGCCAGTGAAAAGCAATAGGTGTCCACCTCTTATCTGTGACTTCCACTGCAGGGCTGGCAATAGGGCAAGCAACCCAGGGAAAAGCTGGACCATCTCATAAAATACACTGGCTAAACACAAATCACCACACAATCAAATACAGGCTTCTTTATGCAGAGTATCTGATGCTAACCTTGACCTGAGCTACACATCTGCATCAAGGCTCCTGCACCAAAGCTTTGCTTTAAAGCCACCAGTTTTCCTCATGGAGGATGATATGAGCACAATAAATATCAACTCTAGCAGACTGCTGAGTCAGATTGGTTTGGCTTTTCACTTATGCTGTCAAATTACAGAGTTCCACCCACAATGTAGAGGCTATCAGGTGCTGCCATCTTATGTAGCAGAACAACGTAAACAAAAAAATTAATTTTGGTAAACTGACATCAGAATCGCTGAGGACAAAGACATAACAAAAGTCTCAGCTTGATTTAGAGTCCCAGAGGCTGCCCTCATTTCTTTGGAGCACTGCTGTGCCAGCTTTGAGAGTAAACAAGGGTAGTGAGTTTCAGCCATGCCCAAATGGTGGCTGTGAAGCTGTTGCCAAGGATGGAAAGCTCCTCCAAAAAACTTTGCCCAATTCCTTGTAACGTGGTAAGAGACTGTAATTAACTTATATTTCTAAAAACAAAGTTCTAAACCCATCATTGCCACAGGTAAAACAGGTGAATTCAAGGATGTGCAAACTATCTCTAGTGCTGTCTCACACATCTTGGGGAGACAGTCCACAAGACATCTTGCAAATGGGAAAACTTAGAACTGCACGAGTTCAAAACAATTATTCTGGCATTCTCCAGAACAAAACAAACTAAAAGTCCCCACCAAACCCAAGAGAACATGATAGCTGAGATCTGACTGTTGCTCAGTTTGGCTTAAAAAAAAAAGATGCTGCAGGCAGCTTCACCATTAGTTTCTCCAAGAGTCAATTTTTTACAACACTGATCCATTTGACAGGACTTAGATATTGAATGGAAGTGTTTCCAATCATTATTGAACAAAACCAAAGCTGTATGCTTTGCTGTTGTATGATTCTGCAGGAACTGGATGAAAAACATTTGATTTTTTTTCTCTAGACATTGACATTCTACATCCAGTACATAAAAACTTACTGGTTTGATGGTCAGCAAAAATCTGAATTAGCAAAGTGAAAAAAAAGTGCTGCATGCTGAAGGTAACCCAAATGTAAGGAAATCTTCTGTGTCCCTGGGATAGTGAGAAAGAAAAACTGCCTGGTTATTTGCTGCTGCTCCCCACAGCCTCTGTAGAAAGGAGATTCACACATCCAACAGCATAAAATATTAGTAAAAAGTTATGAGTAGCTCACATCTCACAGGGATTTGCAAACAAACTTCACATCCATAAATCAGGGGCTGTTTGCAGAGAGGGTTCAGCCTTTTCCAGCTGTCATCTTTATGAAATCAGTGCTGCAGTCCTGACTCAGGCACGGGGCAGCAGTTATGGAAAGCAGGAGATGCAAACAATTCTGAACAGCACAGATTAACAGCCAGTTAGAAACACCCTGCTAACAAATCAGCGTGGATATTCAGAGTGAAGAGTGCTTTTCTAGGTTTAAGGCAATCTACAAGTTCCTTCTCCCATTAGTGGTTTTCATCAGCTTTGCTTATTCCCTTTCCATCATTTAGATCCTCTTTGTCACCATTTTATGTTGGTCCTCACTGTTCAGTGGAAATTAGCTTTCCAAAATAAAATAAGTGCTCTCACAGGCTAGACTGAATGCCAACTGAATAGCAGAATGAACCATTTTTGTCTGATAGTGTGGCTTCCTCCTGATCATTAAATAAATTTTTCTTTTCAGATTTTATGAATAAGAATTGCTCTCCCTTTTATAGTTTTTATTTGTGGATAATTTACAAGTAAGTGATTATGTTTATTTGACAGCAAAAATTCAAGATGTTTTGTTGTTTATTTGTCAGAAAAAATTACCAGGCCACCAATTTTTACTCTGTTTATGGGCTGCCAGTACAGAGAATATGCAGGCAAACCCAAATTTCATTTCTGAATGAAATAAAAAAAATATAAAAACATAAAAATATAAAAACATAAAAATATAAATTTTAACTTCCTGTAAACATTTACCCTACTAAAATTTACTCAATTTCATCCAAGTCCAACAGTGAGAAGATAAAACTAAGCCCAAGCTCCCCTTAAAACATATGGTGATTTTTTTTTTTTTTTTCAGTACCAGCTGATGTGCTCCCACTTAAGATTTATTACTGCGTTTAAAAAATATTCTGTACTAAAAACTTATCACAAGAAATTCTGGAACTCTGGAAGATAATAAAATCCATAGTTTGGACTAGCAGTGGATCAATTCTCTCACACAATTTTTGTCATTGTTCTCTGTGTGCATGTGGGTTTTATAAAAACACATCTACAAAAGTTAAATTTCATTTAAAACCCTGGAATGAATAAAAAAGGAGAAAGGTTTAAGGCATTTCATTTCTCTTCTGGTGTTATTCAGTTAGGTTCTCCTTCTCTTTTAAGGAATTCTTTTAAAGCCAGTTTCCTGTGAAGATACAGACTGCCAGACTGGGCTCACTTCATGTATCTTCATTCCTAATGATGATTTCCTTTTCAAAAAAGACATAGAAAAACTAAGGCAAAGCTGCAGAGGAAAAGGAACTGCAAGGAAAGCATGCCTTAAGGAAAAGAAAACACTGAAAAACTCATGTCTGAGTTCTGCACGAGGGCTGGGGAGAAGGTAAACAGGGGAAGTTTGGATATGTGATATGAAACAAAGACACATAATCCTTCCCTGCCTCTCCCCTAGATACTTTTGAAAAACCTGTGAAGGTGGCACTTGGGTCTTGTACAGAATTATGCCTGATCACAGAGGCCTGCTGCACTGCAGAGGTGGATCTTTATGGAAATAGCCAGTGAGGAAATATGTCACAATTTCATCCAGGTATTGGTGCATTAGGCACAAACATACCAAAAAGTTGCAACAAATGTAAAAAAAAAAAAGTAAGAAAACAAAAAAACCCAACGCAAAAACCCTAAACCCAAACAAACAAAAACCACCCACACACATGGAAACTACCCCCAAAAAAGCCAAGCTCAGAAACAGAAACCCACAGGATGGTTTAAACAGAGAAACACCACAGAACATAAAAGGATGGCTAAAAGATTTCTGGATGTTTTGGGAGAAGGCTGATCCATCAGGAAAAGCAGGTGTGAAGGGCAGATCAGAGATGGTGCTGAAGATGCAGCTGAAGTTGATGAGGACAGCAGGGACCTGAGAGACCCCTTCACCCCCAGGCACTGCAGGGCAGCAGGGTCAACCCACCACAGCAGCAAAGACATCTCCCATCACAGAGACAGAAAAACCTCTAAAAGATTTTAATTACTTTTTGCTGACTGTCAAGTAGATGTCCTGGTCATTATCAGGCCCAAAATTTACCTGCAAATGCCTCAGAGCATCTCCTCTTTCCCAAGAGCTGTAGGTGTATTTGAACTTGGCATTTTTTCCTCCCAGCTTTCCTGAGGGATAAATCTCCTGTACACACAGCGCATTCAGCAGACACACAGGCAATCAGATCTTGACAAGGAACAAAATATCCCCCACATTTGTTCAGCTGGGGTTGGGGAGACAGGGTGTGCTACAGTATGTGCACAGCAGTCAATAAAGAACACACTGTGGACATGGAAAACTCCAACCAGCTTTCTATTTTGACTTGTGAGAAGAAAACTGCCTGTAAATTTTAACAAATGCCAAGTTTTTATTATACACTAAAGGACCTAGCCTTTAGTAGGAACAGCCTACTGTTCAACCTGTGCTGCTTTGCATGGAATAATTAAAAAGCCACAGGATCAGAAAAGTAAGAATTATCCCACTGGTGAAGGTACTTCTCTGAAAGGAGGATTTCTTTCCTTCTGTTGCAAGGTATTTAAAGCAGCAATTGCTCACTGTTCCTTTTTAAGTTCTTCCACAGTGTTAGACTACAGGATGGAGCATTCTTCTGAGAAGGAATACATTTGGGCTTGCTTCCTCTGGGAAAGGAAAGGACTTGGCAAGGACTGTGCAATGAAACACTGGAGGGGATGCAGATGACCTCCATCCCCAGATGTTCTCCACAAGAAAAAAAAAAGACAAACCCAAATCTTCTGCAGTTGGAAGAACATGAATTTCTCTCCTCCTTGCTTTGAGAGATGTCATCAGCCTGGAGCTGATCATACAGGTTCCTGAAATAAGGATTTACCTGCAATCACCAAGCTTGGCATTTTTTTCTGGCAGCCTGAAACGATCTCATGTTCCTGGCTAAGAATCCCATATAAATCTGTTTATTCCTCTCCCTGTGACTGTGGGAAGCATGAGTACCACATGTCCATCAGACTAGAACTCCAGTGTGATCCCAGAGCAGCCACAAGTTACAGAAGTCTTCAGTTTTATCTGCTCATTAGGCCAGCTTTCCATCTCACAAGAGCTAGATCACAATTTTTTTTTTTTTTGAAGCATTTAGACTGAAAAATTTGTGGCAGCCATTTTGAAATAAATTCAGGAGTTCAGATTGAAAGCAGCCTTTGTCCTTGTACTTTAAGTGAACCAAGCTGAAAATTAATAATTTGTCTATCAAGATGAGCAAACCCACTAAACTCCATGACAACAGTTTTCCAGTGTAGACATTGAAATGTGCAGCCATGAACAGCATTTAGGAATTTGACACTGCCTGTGCACACTGAATCATGTTCAATTTAATGCAAAACAAGAAATACAAAGACCTCATTTCCTGTAGCAAGTTCCTCGTTCCCTTTCTCTAACCTAGAGCAAAGGAAGGCTGGGTGCTATAAAAGAATATAATGAGAGTAACCAAGCAGTGTGAATTTCATGGTGCAGAAAAGAGTCACCACCAAGAACCCGGTTACAACGACCACAGCAGCAGCAGCTCAGCCAAAAGGGACCCTGCCTGGCAAATTTCAGGAAGAAACTCTTCTGGTGCAGCTTGAACAGGACCTGCCATCACACAGATTATCTCAGCTGGCTTCTGCAGGGTGCTCAGCACACCCACGTTCAAATTGGGTGTAAGCACATCCTCTGTCACAGCTTCAAGGAGTGAAGTTAGTCCCATTTGCTCTGTTTTCTGGGTGAACCAATTCACACATTTTTGATTAGATAAATTGATGTATTTTGAAGGACTAGCAGCTAAATTTAAATCTCCTCCAGGGAATTACATTAGAACCCTGTACATTAGACTAATCTGTCAATAGCAACAAGTTTATTACATGCAACAAAGAGAGGAGACTGAAGGTAGTGAAGTGATACCACTGCCAGTTTGCTCCACTGGAGAACAGCATCAGCTGTGGGGTTTAAAATTGCTCTCATCAAAAACTAAAAATCATTGTTTCCACTGGAAAGCTGTTGAAATCACTATGATTTCCAGTTATGTTTTCACAGATTAGAGGATTTTAATTCTTTATTTGTGAACTATTTCTCCTGGAATTAAACTAGAAATCTAAGTTGTGAATTTTTTAATGTTCCAAGCAACAAGAGACTGATGGACTAAATATGTATCTTTGTGCCCAGCAAAACTTTACACCAGTGCAATTAGCAAAAGACAAAGGTGTACTGCAAGGGAAAAGAAAAAAAAAATACTCCTTTAATCTTCCTTCTCAGTGAAGTATTTGAGGGGTGCCCATCTTCTCAGAACTGCCTTATACCAAATCAAAACAATAATTAATTTACATTGCCATAATTCTCTTTCATCTCTGGATTGCAAAGCATCATCAGTAAGAATTAGGGTTGCAATTAAAGGCAGCTTCTCTGGGCCCCTAGGATTGCATAAGGATTTAGGGTTTCTTGGCCTTCCAATACCCCAGCTTTGTGCTTTTAGATCTGCAATCACCCTCTTTCGTCACTAATACAAACATTTTAATTTTAATGGAAACTATTTACAAGCTGCACAAGTGCTCCAAGCCAATCCTACACAAAAAAGCCAATGACTGGGTAAACACCAGCCAGGAGCACCCAGCCAGAAGAGGACTGCTGCTCAGTTTTCACATGTCTGCAGAGGAATTCCAGGGAGAGCTCCTCCTAAGCATCCTTCAGTGGCAGAAAGCTCAGCACAGTCCCATCCTGCCAGATCAGGCTCTTCTAAACTCGGTATTTGCTCCCAAAGCCTCACACTACAGACAGCTGCTCATCTGCTTATTTAATGAACCCACTCAGTCACAACATTGGGGTGGTCTGCTTTGCTCCTCTGCTTGGGGAAAAAAAAAAAACTATCAGGGGCAAGGAAAGTAGTCCTTTTTTTCCATGAAATTTCACAGCTTTAACTTTGAACAGATTTAAAAAAAAACAGAACGAAACCGAACAAAAAATTGAGCAGCGTTCTTAAAGTGAAAAGAAATCTTTGAGGGGCTTTGAGGTTTAGTCAAGAAAAGTAGTTTGTTCTGACTTCTGTTGTGCTACTTCTACTCATTAATCTGAAAGAATCCTTATGACGAGCATGGCAAACTGTTTTAAGGAAACATTTAAACCAAAAGAGCTGTTTTGGAGACCTTACTTTCAGATATCTCAAGTTAGGCATAAAAAAAGAACTCTGCTGAGCCAGCTTCAGACAACTACATCCTGCTCTGATCTGGTTGTCTAGACTTCCTTCAGTCAAGTGAAAGAAACAGACAGTTTAGGATTGGAATCCTGACACGCAAATGTAAACACGGCCTTGTGCTCACTGAGCACAGAGAGAATCCAATCTCTGCCTCCACCACAGGAAAACACATAACATTCATTCAGGCAAGATCAATCTCCCAGCAAACTCTTGCACAGGATTTTTTTCTTCCAGTTCACACACATCCACTTGAAATATTCAAGTGTGCAGCATTTTTATAAAGGCCTGAGAGTATTTCAGTCTAGAAATTACCACAAAATGAAGCACTTAAAAAGATGTAACTGATAAAAAAATGATATTTTTGAAAAGTGTTGGTTCAGCTTTAGAGTGGAATACACAGTGGACCCTTCCTGAGTTAGGCACAGAACAGACCTTTCCCTCTTGAAATTCAGGACTGGTTATTTCACTCATTTCCAGCTGTGCTGTAGGTGGCTTGATGCTCACTTGTAGTGAGGGCTTGATTCAGCACTTCTTTGCAAGTGGTCATAAGGAATTTAAAATTTAAATTTATTGTACATCTAATTAACATCACAGAAGATGCTCGCAAGACCCGGTCTAGAAAATCTTGAAACTCGAGCCATCTATATTTTTAAAATATTTAGTTTTTTAATACTTTTATTTCTTAGAGAAACTTATTGCAACTTGTTTTGAAGTTTGAATTTGTCCTACATTGAATGCAATGACAGCTAATTCTCCCTATTTCTTTAGATGACCAGTTTCATGCTCTCTCATTTTCCTCCATAGAGATCTTGTAATCATTTATATGAAATTTATAGAGATGAACTAAGAATTTAGGCTTTTGATACTTTCATAGTTCCTAAACTTCCCCGAGAACTGTGCAAAGGGCTGAAATCAGACTCTAGAAAATAATCTCTCCTGTGCATAACTGATTCCTGACTTTTGTTCAGAGGATTTGAATAAAGTTGGTATTTGTTCCTGACACAAACTTCCTTTTCCAAACTTGTGATGATCTCAGCTTCTCAAAACTCCTTGTAAGTTCTCATCAGAGAAATTAATATGCACAAATACCCTTTAACTAATCTCTGCTACCTCATTTAAAGAATATAAAATGTTTGTATTACAGAGCGTAAAAGGTTAAATATTAAATTCTATAATAAAACCACTTAACTGCATGCTGTATGTGTCTCTGTATGTAGATTTAACTAATGGAAGTCACTGTGGATATGTCCCCTCTGCAGGAAATGGAATTAAAATGGTCAGCCATGCTGCTGCAGCTGCAAAGACAGATGTTCAGTACTATAAATTGACAGAAGTAGTTCCCCTCATTTGATCTTGCTGCTCTTTTTCACAGTGCAAGAGTGCAGTGAAATATATTTAAATAATTTCCAAGAAGTCTCAGAAGCACCAGCATCATCTATCTTCCCCAAGCAATGCAAGAAACAGCACATAGACCACAAAATTGACTGTGGAGCAGAACATTCTCCTTCCATGGCATTCACCTCAAACATCCTGTATTCTGAAGGTCTTAATTTTGCAAACTAAAACCTGCATTAAAAACATTCTCAAGCCAGAAAAGTGTGGACTTCCCCACTCCTTAAAAACAAAAAGTCATTGAGAAAGTCTGGTGAACACTGAGCCCAGGACCTGAGCCTGAGAAAGGTCAAGTCTGTTCTAAATGCAGAGCCAGTGATGCTCCAAAAGAGCTCAAAAATCCACATCCTCTGCTCTCCCACTCCCAATATAAACTGAATTATTTAGATAAGCTTTTTAGGACAAAGGTTAATGAGCCTGTAGGTCAAAACCCAATACTAATCAGCATTATCAAATTAAACAGCTATTCTTTTTGTTGTGCTCCCCATTTTTTCCCCCCAGGAAAAAAAAAAAAAAAAAAGTTGTTAATCCAAATTAGAAACAAGCAAAACAAAACAAAAAATCCTTTCCCAAGAATTCTTCCTAGGCCTGAATGCCATATCCACACTGAACAGCCTCTTTATAATCACAGAACTTTTTGTCAGATACGTTTCTGATTGATTTTGCCAAACTATATTCAAGATGTTAGTTTGTTATATGCTTAGGAGAGACACCATCTTTCCTACCTCAAAAAAGAGCTTTGCAACTAAAAGGAAAAGATAGTACTTGTAATGAAATAGACATGATTAGGACATGTACAGAAGATAAACTGAGTACTTCTAAGTCTGAAATTAATCAGAAAATAGCTACAAGAGGTCAGGATTCCAGGCAGAAAGTGACTCGTGACCATCACAATTAACAGGCACATTCTTCACTGCACTTAAGTAATTGTTCAGATGTGCTGAGATAATTTGTTAAATGCCTGCATCACCAACACAGCTATTTTCAGTTGTCTCCTTCTGCTCTGCAGCATTAAATTATACTACAGGGAATGGGACAGCACAAGATTTAATAAAAAGGCCTGGGAGTCCCAGGCAGACACCAATTTCCCTGCTCAGGTCACAGCGACAGGAAAAGCTTTCTATGGAGCTACAAGGGCAACAATCCTGGGATAAATCCTGTCGGGGGGGACCGTGTTAACAGCAGGAATTTGTACCCCAGGCTGGACTGGGCAAGCTAGCTGCTAGCACAGGACTCTGGGTCACACCTGGAGCTAGTCCTGGAGGTGAAAGTCTGAAACCTTCTGCTTAGGCTGCTCCAACAGGCAGAAGAGGCAGGACAGCTTCTACTGGCCACAAACCTCCAGCTACACAATCCTGGCTTCAGTGCTCAGAAAGCTTTTCCAAGCTATCCATTTTGCTTTGTGTTTTCCAGGTATTTGCCTTTTTGGTTTTTTAAGTGCCTTCCTCACAGTTTCAAATAATAAGGTGAGAAAGGTGAAAAATGGCAAAAAAAACCAAACCAAAAACACTAAGTGGAAACATTTTAATGGGGGCTGTGAAGCTGCCATGCTGTCCAAGGGAGATTTAATTTTGGCTGCAAACAGCAAAGGCCTCCACTTCAGAAGGAGTTTTGCTCCCATGCAACTTGCTACAGATCTGAAGTGTGGTTCCACCCTCTTCCAAAATCTCTTCAATCTGACCCTGCACAGCTGGTTTTCTGATTGAATATCTAAGATTAATTCATAATTTGTACCAGTAGCTAACTTGATAGCCAGCCCTGTGGAAGATACTTGTCTATTCTTCCTCTTGCCACTGTTCTATTAAACGACACTATGACTTTCCAAATTAACAAACACGTTCAAAGATGCATTGGCATCTTCAAATTATTTCATAAACTACACCAGACATTCTGGCTGTGCCTTAGACACATTATATCTGCTGCTTCAATCTTTTGTACTTATCATTCTGCGCCAGGAAAATAGAAATATACTCCCAATATAAATACTGGTCATTACATATATGTTTTAAAAAAAGCTATGAAATTTTTGGATATTTTGTAAAAAGCTGAAGAAGCTAATTCTGATTTCACATGACAAGTTAGGAGAAACTCAGTTGTTCCTGCAATGCCAAAAGTTCCATGGAACCAGCATCCAATCCTAAACAGCCCTAACTCTTCTGTAGAGAAAAGTGCAGGAAATATCAAACTGCTGGAAAAACAACAGATTCTCTTATCTATTTTAATAGCAACCTTTGGGATTAGAAGCACTGAAGTATTAAACATTAAAATACTTTCTTTGCCTCCTTTGCATCTTCTGATCAACTCTCATCCCTGAATTGTAAAGCCTCGTGGAGGCATTGTAATTAACATGCTTCCTTCCTTGCTGGAACCATGCTGATTCTTTAAAGGGAAGTGAAAGACATTCTTCCACTTACAATCGAATGTAAATTGTATAATTTATTAATTATTTCAGTAGCACTTGATATTTATTTTAATTAATTGTTAAGTCAGACATTAACGCTGGGGATTAACAGCAGGACATCAGAAGCAGCAAAAGGTTTTTCCTTTTGCTTGAGTGCATTTTTGATGACAAAAAATAGATAATGCACTTTTTCTTTTGGAAGTACGAAAAATAAAGTTTGATGAAATTAAACCGTGTACAAGGGATGTTTCCAAACAAAATACAAAGTTTTTCAACGGGGTACCTGTATGAGCAGGACATGGGAATTCCTGCTGGAGATAAACCAGCAGCACCTCTCGTGGCCTTGGTGGGAAGGGCAGATGATGACAACCACAGGCAAAGGTTGTCCTCCCTCCATCTCATGCAAGCCACAGCAACAAACCCTTGTCCATACCAGCAATTTGTAGCTGAACCACAGACCAACTTTTTCCATGACAGTCATAACGTGAAGTGGCAATAGGAATGCACAATATTTTTTTGTTCACTTTTGGCTCTGTTTGTTTTTAAATTAATAAGCATTTTTTCCTAGACAAGCAGAGCTTCAGCAACCTGACATTCTGCTGAATCTTTTATTGCAACTGAAAAATCAGAATTGCTTTGGCCCCTTAAAACACTGAGTACAAGATGCTTAACTTTTAACTCAATTTTTACCTAACCATTATTCCTTACTAAACTGTTATAGAATTTACATGAATACAGCCAGTGCTAGCTGCTTTATTTCTCTGCATTTGGCCTCTACAGATACCAGATATATATCAACATAAATATAATTTCTGGGAAAACACAGGCACCCTTTTCTCAAAAAAAAAAAAATCAGACTCAGATTAAAATAGTAGGCAGACCTGTCTAAAAATAGTGTGGGTTTCAATGTTTTGGTTTTTTTAAGCTGATAATAAATCTGCTTAAAAAATTTGGCTGTTCGTGCCCCCAAATAAATCACTCAGTGTGTCATTTTTCTTCATCCATCTAACTGCAGCTGGAACAGGAAGGAAAAGAGGGGGAAAAAAAGCAATTTTGGCATGACTTTTGTGTGGCATAACATGGACAGGATTAGCTCTGTGCTGGCCTGGAGCTCCACCGTGCTCAGCTCATGAGTTTCTCATCCTCCTGACACCACCTCCTGCCCTGTGCCCACACACTTATGTCCAGCCCTCAAAGCAAGGCAGACACAGAGTTTTTATCCTGCTTCACTCAGAATTGCATCAGGCAATTAGCCTCTGGAAGAAAGTTCTTCTACTGTATGCTGCCAAACTGCAAAAAAATAAAAAAAAAAACCAAAACAAAAAAGAAAGAGCCACAACTCACACCCCTCGCAGTATCAGAAAAAAATTTGTGTCATTCCACCTATTTTAAGTGACTCAAATCTGCACTGAGCAAGGTAACTGTTGGGTTTTTAGGCAGGAATTACATTTTACACAGCTTCAGATACTAAATATTTTCACGACTCACACAGGTACATCCTCCAACAACCTCTCTCCACCAAAGGAATCCGAGAATAAATACTTTATTGCAGTGTCAAAAGAGAGGAGAAAATCTCCATGCTAAATTAATCAGAGACATGCTTCAACTTCATGGAGGTGGCTCTGCAAATCCCACCCCTTTTTTTCTCACCAATGCATGCAGAAATGCAGTGGGGAAAGCAGCTGCTTTTCACAGGCAGGCAGTACAAATGCCACTTTCAAGGTCACAGTCCAGATTAGGAGTCACAGGGCAGAGACAACATAACTTTCCTTTTCATAATTGTTTTCTGAATCTGTCTGGTCACTCTGAGTTCATGCCATCATTTCCCTTTTTTATTTGCCTTGCTGCTTTGCACATTTCAGTGAATCTTCACACACAATATCAAGTACAGACAATATAATGGGAATTAAAGCTCTTTGAAAGCCTATGCCACAAATTCAATTAGTGGTATCAAGAATCCAGTAGTTAGCAGCAAGTCCAAAATAATATAATAGGATTACTTGGGGGTTTAGTGATGAATCAATTCCTACCCAAATACTTTCTTTTTTGACTTTCTCCTCCTCCAGAAGTGAGCATATAGAGACTGATCTTTGTAATAATGTCCAGAATGACACTTTTGGTCAGTCTTTGAAAGGTCCACTTCACTTCAAAGTCCATGAGCATTGTAACAAGTATCATGAACAGCCAAAGAGCTTTGTTTCAGGGTCTACAGTTTAAAATACACAAAGCTAATCTTTATTAACAGAATATATGTTATTGTATTCATTGCCACTTCCATTCAGGACACGTTCTCTACCCAGAAACATGGGGAAATGGGGGAATAAAATTCAATACTCTGCCACTATACCAAAGAGTTCCTTCCAAGGCAGAAATTATGACTCCCAGCCTTAAAAGCAATCACTTCCAAGCACAAAACTGCACAGCAGTGGAACCACCCACCAAACTGGAGTCAGTCCCAGGAGAAATGGAGAGCTACAGTGTGAGAGAAGCAAGTTCTAAATAACTGCTCCAGGAATTAGCCCCAACCAAGCCACATCTAACAGAGGCCTGTTCTGAGCTGTGAGAAACCCATAGCCAGGCATTTATCTACCACATAAGAAAATTGCCACCATAAGATTTAGAGAAGTTAACTTTTCCATCTCCTTTTTGCTCTGGCTTCAGCAAAACTGAGCCCTGAACTGTTTCAGAGCTCTTTATTGCCAACACCACGTTAGGAAGTTGATTATATATGAACTATATTCATCTGAGAATGTGCTCACTCTGTCTAGGAATTTCCCAGGGGGGCAGGTGGAATACACACAAATATTTGGTACACAGGAAAGTCAGTCATCTTCTGCCAGAAGTCTCCTCATAACATTGCTGCACTCAAGAAAAATTCAGCTCTTTGGCTGGAAAGAATTTTGCCCACTACAAGGGGCAAAGAGCTTGGATGTAATTATTACCAGTAGGTGGTATGCATTAACTATTATTTTCAAGCCAGCAGGTTATTCAGCAGCTTTAGAAACAATAAAACCCTCAAGACTTGAGGGGAAAAAAAAAAGTAAAGTTTTTTTAAAAATCATTAACCAATCTTACGCATTCATGATAAATTGCAATTATAAGCAGGCATTCATGCTGGGAATAATTAGCAGCATACCTCAACATTATTGAATGTCAATGAAGTCAAGAATACTCTTCATGAAAGAACAATACAGAGGAGGTGGCCAAGTTGTATTTAAAAAGAAGCAGGAGCAATTTTGTTAATTGCAGGAAAAATGCCAGCTGTAAACAGAATAGGCTCTCAGTTTGGAGCATTTCTTCACAACCAGGAACCTTTCCTTCTTTTGTTCAGGAAACCAAACACACTGAAGGGCAAACATTTTTTGCTAAAGTTTAAGAGAGGATAGACTGCTTGCTGGCTTGATTTTTTTAAAATACTTCATGATAATAAGGTATTGTTACTCTAAATTAGATCTCTGGTGAGTACGTTGAGTTCTGTCACCCACAGGAGCCTCCCAAGACTGTAAAGTGTACATCTAAGGGAACGATGAACTCAACAGAAAATGCACTTCTAAGGAGCAGTAACATGAACACAAAATGTACATCTCAGTGCAATGTGGGCAGATAAGGGAGCCTGCTCAGCTCCTGCCCAGTGCAGCAACTCTGCCAGCTTTGGACAGCTCTTCCCCTGCTTTCACTAACTCCAAAGGCAAGTTTCATTTCTTAAGAACGCATTTGTAAATAAAAGAATTTCTTAGCAAAGTTGTTTGTGACAGTGTCTCAGTAGTGGTTTAGGCTGGGTTTCTTTTTCTCTTATAACAATATTCTGTTGTCTGTTTTTTTAAGGCAAATGGCAGAAGAATTATTCTTTAAATGAGATTGCAAGAAGCCCAAGCAAACAAATCCATACAAATATGTAAACCCCCAGATCTGCAGCACCTTAACTTGAAATTAATTGCCTCAGACTAATCAAGAGCCACAGAAAGCAGACCTCCTAATATCTAAGTTTATGCTGCTGTAACTTGGCTGACAAATGTAGAATTTATGAGCAGCTAGAAGAATTCCTGTCTGTATGGAATATATATAGGAATACATAGGAATCTACTTGAAAATACTTTTAATGAAGCAGAGAAGGCAGAAGATTTTTCTGGTATGTTTGGAGAGAAGCAGGATGTTGGACTAGTATCCCAACAAGATGATAAAATACTTTGTAGTACATTAGTAACTAAGGAATATGTTAAACAACACCTAAAAAGTAAACACAATATAAATATTCCTGGATAACTCACTGAGAATACTTGAAATATATTTTCAGATTATTTCTATGGCCTACCTGTACACAAATATAAGCCCCCTTTTAATATTAGAAGGTTGCAATAAGGCATAAATTGTATTATAAGAAAGATGGGGACAGATTTTTCAGTAGGAGAAGTGGTGGTTCTAATCTAAAAGGGGGTAGATTTGAACTCAATACCAGGAATAAATGTTTCACAGTGAGGGTGCAGAAACACTGGAAGAGGTTGCTCAGAGAGGCAGTAGATTACCCATCCCTGGAAACATCCAAGGTCAGATTGGAGAAGGTTCTGAGCAATCTGATCTAGTGAAAGATTTCCCTGCTCATTGCAGCAGGGCTGGACTAAATGATCTTGAAAGGTCCCTTCCAACTGCACCAATTCTATGATTTAAACTGAGTATCTTTTACTTCCACATCACATTTGAACTAGTGTCCTAGGGTATTCTGATCAGTACTCTTTAAAAATAACAGTATTGAATTAAAATACTCTTATTTTTATACCTATTTTAAAGAGACGTAAACTTTGCTAAAGAACTTTGAATAGAAGACCGTGCTCAGAACAACCACAAACTGAAAAAAAAAAAAAAAAGAACCTGTTCTACCAAAAGACTTTTTAGATCCTCGTCATGCTGCGACACACCAGGCAAACACTTCCACAGCTAATCACAGAAAGACTCCATTTAGAGTAAGAGCTCCATTTCTGGCCACCTCCAAAGCCAGGCAGAAAGCCTTTCTGTTTGCCTAACAGAAGTCAGGGGACCTCAAGGCACAGGTAAGAATTGCCAAATTGACAGGACTGTGGCATCATTTATAAACTGGACATAAATGAGGCTCTGCAAACCAAAGGAGCCTTCCTGGTTTTGAACGCCCTGAAATTACAAAAACTCTCACAGAACTGATACTGGACAACTGCAAATCCAATTGGACTTGACAGAAATGGAGGCCCCTTCAACACCACAGAGAAGAAGATGAAACTCTCAGTTGACTCGGGGCAAGTTGTGGTTCATAAATTTTCATAGTAACAAAGTGGGACATTTCCTACTGATTTTTGAAGCATTTGTTTCTGTAACAAGTGATTGTCCATAGAGTTATTTTCATACACATCTTCCAAAACTCTAGTATATTAATGGTATTCACCTGAGTTTGGGAGGTAGATAAGATTTAAAGAAGGTGTAAAACAAATTGGGTAAACTCATTTTTTACTGTATTAAGAAAAGCATATTACTGTTATGCTGCACAAACTGGAAATAAATACAATTTCTGTGCATTTCTGTCTAACACGAGCAACACCACAGCCACAAATCTGAGCTCTGTACATTTATGTATTACAAGAAAGGAAGAGAGATGACATTCATGGAAAAGCAAAATAGAACTGACTTCTTAGGTTTAATTTTCCTCCTTAGAAGCAATTTGAGGGTGTCTGTCTTCACTCCTGAACTGTGATGATACTTCAGCTTTACCAAAGTCGTGTCCCTGCTCATAAACAAATTATTTTAGCAAGAAGCTCGTGAGACCCTGTTGTTCTCATGGCACCTCTTCAGAAGAGCTTGGAGGCCAACACAGTTGGATTAACAGCACAGGCAAGGGCAGGAGTCATTATGAAGTGCTAAAAGAAGGACTTTTCCACAACAACTTACAACGTAAAATTTTCTGATTACGTGAAACAGCTTCTCATGGCTTGTGCACCGTAAGAGCACACAGGGTGCACATCAGTTTTGCACAGCACACCTCACAGTTGATGTTTTTACCTGCACATGACTAACCACACATTATCTCTCTCTGACAAAGTCTGAGTCAATAAGCACCTTCTGCTATCAGGCTGCCCCTAAATCATGAGCTTTTCTCTGAAAGACTGAGGGCTTCTTTTGGCAAAAAGAGCAGTCATTGGATTTTCTGCTACTGCAAGGGCATAGAGGCAGAGCTGAGGTTTGTATGTCATTAACTTGAGTACTTCCATACATCCCATGGGTTGGTCTGTTTGTTTTCCCAAATGGGGGATGGGAGAGGATTTTGTTTTCCCATGCTGGGTTGTTTTTGTTTTTTTGTTTTTTTGTTTTAAGACCCAGACTGTTCCAGAAAATAAGTTTAATTGCTTGTACCAAGAAATCTGAGCTATGCACAACTAGCAAAATAGTAAAGTTTTTTGGATTCAATACATTGATCTCTATGCACACACAGTTCAGTTTTACTTTATGTTTCCACTCAGGCTTTTTTACATAACTGGGAAGAAATTACAGTTCCTGAAGAACCTACGCAATTCAAGGCAAAAAGAAAGCTGGATCCAGGTGAATGATGACCACACCTTAAATAATTTAAAAAGAGCAAATCACTTAAATTCTCTAAAAAGCGAGCACTTTAAGAGGTACCAAACACTTCCAATTCCTGACATTGGCACTTGAAGGTACAAAAAAAAAAAAAACTTAGGAAACCCAAAAAAGGCAAAAATAAAAGCCTCAAAAAGAGTAATTTTGGATTTGCAAGGCACTAAATAGCAAGGTTTAAAACCAACCTGCAGCCCTAGAGTGGTGTTCCTGAAGGCTGAAATTTTTCCATAATCCTTGGTGATACAGAAGTGCTGGCTGGAACAAACCTCCAAATCTTCACAATTTCTCCCATCTCCAAGACAATGCAGCAGCTCCTTTGCACAGAAATTTCCTACTCCTCTTCAACTCCTTACTCTCCAGGCTTCTACCTGCCTCTCACGGCCTCTGTCCCATCCTTTGTCCTGTCCAGCATCTCACTAAAACGTTCTCACCTGTGCATGCTCAGTCATTCCCTGGGGAGGAGCAATCTTCCCCTGCCCTTCCAAGCCTTATCGGCGACCCGGGATGAAGAAAGATCAACAAGCAGCTCCTCCCCTATCTAGCCAGACTCTGCTTTCAAACAAAAAAAGTCTCACCTGCAGATGAACAAACTCGCTAAACAGTTCAGCAAACAGAAGAAAGGAAGAACTCTAGAGATGAATGCAAACAGCGACATTTTGGTGACCTTTCATTGAATTTGAGGAACACAAAAACCCCCAAACCTAGAGAAGGCATGAGGAAAATCTCCTGCAGTAAAAATCTGATGAGCTTTTGCATCATCCAAGGAGTTCATTTGAGTTCAAGGAGTGTGGTGTACGCTCACACTTACAGGAGAGTCATTAATACTTGGCTGCCCCTAAAAATAGCTACAGCAGATTTCCATCAAACATTATCCAACACTGTTCATGTGGTGTAAAGCATGGCACAAATCAGCAAGCCACATCAAGATTCTGAGGTCAGGGTCAGATTAAAGCACAGATTTGACAAGCCAGCATCTGCTGAAGCCCCACCTGCAATTATACAATGTTAAGATCTCTTAAATAATAAAAGGAATTATGTCTCCCATCCATATTCCTGATCTTGGTGAACCCTTGAGAGTAAACAAGGAACTGCATGATCTGGAAGGAGTTGTGTCTTTCAGATTTGGCTTCTGCAGTTTTAAACTGACTTTGAAATGAGCTTTATCATAAAAAGCAAGCACTTTTGGAAAATATATTTTGCAATGAAGACAGTTTAGTCTGTAGCCCCGGACTAAAAGAATGTGAAAACATTAAGTCCTTATCATGGCGTGAGGTTAAGGGTTCAAGCATAGGTACAACTAGAAGCAAGATACAAAAAGGGCCTTTACTTCCCCAATATATCTCCTTATCTCTGCAGGCCATGTCTGTGTGCTGTCCTAACAAATACATTTTTCCTGCAGCAGCTTTCACTCTCCAGAGCTAGGACAGGCACAGGAAGGCTGGATGCAGCCATGCATCAGTGCCATGCTCTAAATGTCAACTCTTCTGCAGACTGAAGCAGAAGCAACAGCTTTGATTCTCCACACTGAGGCTGACTTTGCAGTTCTGGAAGTCAGTAAAAAAATGTTTGACTTGTAAACTGAGCAGATTTGGTCTGGATGTCACTGAGGAAAAATAAATGCAGTGCTCTCAGCACGTCAGCCTGACAGGGTCACTTTGCTTTTCTGACCACAATTCTGCTTTAAAACTAACCTTTCAGCAGCTGCTCAGTTCCAGTCATCAATCCTACTAGTGTTGAAAAGCAATTGCAAAAGCACCCATTGACTTCAGCAGGAACAGGATGAGGCTCTTATCGTATAAATGATAGTCTTATGACACACAAAGTGAACATAAAAAATCCCACTATGATTTAGACAGGCAGAAAATATTCCCATTGACCCAGCTCAGGTCACTGGAGACCTACATCCATTTGTTTTCAGTTCAACAAACAGAAGGGTTTATGATTTTTTTTTTTTTTTTAAAATAAATCAAGCCAGGGATATGATAGAAAACAAAACCTACTCTATCTCTGATGGAATCTGCAGATCAGTTTCGTAATAAAGTGGAAAATCTCTTATTCTTAACCACCTCTAGAAGGTAAGCACACCCCCCTGACTGAAGCTGCATTTTATAAATTGTGATATGTCCACACTCAAAACATTCTTGGCTTACCAAACTCAAGACTTTTACACTGAAAATATTTGAGTCCTTTAAACGGAGCAGCAACATTGTAATGCAAATCACCAAGTTGCAGGACCATTAAAATTCTCCTATTTCATTGCCCTCTGGGCAACAATTGATTCTGAGACACCAGCAGGCCTCCAAAGGGAAACAGAACAAAAAGACAAGCAAAGACATAATCCAGCCACATGAGAGATTCAAATCCAAAATTCATTGCCTTCACTGCAGCATTTTCACCACAAAGAGCTGTCCCCAGCAGAACATGCTAAAATGGATGGCTTTTCCCTGTTTGGTTTGTCTGCTTTTGCAAATCCATTCAGCAAGAGTCTGCTTGGTTCCTGGCTTTCAGTGCATCTTTCCCAAATTGTTTAGCTCCATTGGAAACAGAGATTCTTCCCACCCCACACACTGAGCTGTCACCACTATATAAGTGTGTTCTGAGCAGTTACAGTTTTCTATACACTAATTAAAGCTTCATATAGAACCTCAGCTAATTAAAATTCCAATGAACTAATTCTGAAATAAACTGTCTGCAACTGGGTATTTACATGAAAATACCTGCTGATGAACGGGTGTTTCTATTCTTCTTTTCCCTCCTGCTTCTTTCAGCAGCAGTCAACAGCTGGGAGCACACAAAGCATCTAAAACAATTCAAGATTCAGATGTTAAACCCTGAGGTACTTTTTCCTTGCAGTCATAATCCCCATTAGTGCCTCTACAATATGCTCTGTAGTGTGATATACCTGGGGTTTGTTTCTATTCCTGAATTCCAGAATCCTACAGCTACATTTGATTTTTTTTTTTTAACTACTATTATCTTCACCGTGTGCATGAAAATAAAATCATTTATAAATTTCTCATAAAAGCCTGTCTGCAGGAACTTCTCACAGCCATGGAAAGTCCAAAGAATGTCAGTAATAAATTTATACGTTGCCCTCAAGGAAAAAAAAAAAACAAAAAAACCAAACAAGACAAAAGACCCAAAACCAACTAAATACAACTCAAATGCAAAAGCTTTCTCTAAGCTGTATTTTTCACATTTTGCTTATAAGCCAGAAAGGTGCAAGATCTCCTAGGCTGTAAATAGGTCATTGCCAGATACACTTTCAGGGTATCAAGACAAACTTGAGTCAGACCAGTTCCTACTAGATTTGAGACCAAGAAAAATATTCCATGCCTTTTGTTTTATTTCTAATGGCAAAACCTCTAAATTAGCAATTCTAGCCCTGAGCTGTTTGCATTATCTACTGCACCAAGCAAAACAAAACCCTTAGGGAGAACCTGAAAATAACACTGGCCATACTCAGCTGTAACAATTTCCATTGCCCAAACAGAGAAAAGTTCAAAAAGCATATAAGCAATATAATTATTAGTAGGAATTTGGATTATACAAATCACTTCAGAACCTCAGTTTTTACCTTTATGCAAAACATAACCAAAATATCTACTTATTACTATTTTTATCTGCAGTAGAACTCTATGCCTGAACAATCAGATATAAACACCTTCTTCTGATGAAACTGCACTTAGTAAAACATTACTTAGTAAAACTGCAGTAAACTTAGTAAAAGTGCAGTAAAACTGCACTTAGTAAAGCAGCATTAAATGAAAAAATGACACATCTAATTAGAAAAATTAACCATAAAATTTTAAGCCTTCATAGCTTTAGTGCCAGAGGCTTATTAAAAGTCTCAGGAATGTAAATGCCAGTTTTTTCCAAGGGCAGCTCTATTGATCACTGGGGTGTTCTCACTACAATGACACAAAACAGTGTCACAGCTCAGACAACCACAATGCACAGAGTGTCACCTGTACCATCAGAAGCTTCTCCCTGTGAGCTCCCACAGTCCATGGAGTGTCTCCTGTACCATCAGAAGCTTCTCTCTGTGAGCTCCCACAGTCCATGGAGTGTCTCCTGTACCATCAGAAGCTTCTCTCTGTGAGCTCCCACAGTCCATGGAGTGTCTCCTGTACCATCAGAAGCTTCTCTCTGTGAGCTCCCACAGTCCATGGAGTGTCTCCTGTACCATCAGAAGCTTCTCTCTGTGAGCTCCCACAGTCCATGGAGTGTCTCCTGTACCATCAGAAGCTTCTCTCTGTGAGCTCCCACAGTCCATGGAGTGTCTCCTGTACCATCAGAAGCTTCTCTCTGTGAGCTCCCACAGTCCATGGAGTGTCTCCTGTACCATCAGAAGCTTCTCTCTGTGAGCTCCCACAGTCCATGGAGTGTCTCCTGTACCATCAGAAGCTTCTCTCTGTGAGCTCCCACAGTCCATGGAGTGTCTCCTGTACCATCAGAAGCTTCTCTCTGTGAGCTCCCACAGTCCATGGAGTGTCTCCTGTACCATCAGAAGCTTCTCTCTGTGAGCTCCCACAGTCCATGGAGTGTCTCCTGTACCATCAGAAGCTTCTCTCTGTGAGCTCCCACAGTCCATGGAGTGTCTCCTGTACCATCAGAAGCTTCTCTCTGTGAGCTCCCACAGTCCATGGAGTGTCTCCTGTACCATCAGAAGCTTCTCTCTGTGAGCTCCCACAGTCCATGGAGTGTCTCCTGTACCATCAGAAGCTTCTCTCTGTGAGCTCCCACAGTCCATGGAGTGTCTCCTGTACCATCAGAAGCTTCTCTCTGTGAGCTCCCACAGTCCATGGAGTGTCTCCTGTACCATCAGAAGGTTCTCTCTGTGGGTTCCCACACTCAGCCCCTCACAGCAAGCCCCAGCTCCCAGCAGACTCCTGCCCCTCTGACCAGCTAACCCACCCTTTTATAACACCCATCCTTACTGGTCACAGCTGTACCTGCTAAGGGCAAGGCTGTTCTCACTCTGTGGTAATTAGTTCAGCTGCAGCTCCTCAGGGGTGAGATTGCCTTCAGCACCATCTCTCTTCTCTTACAACCCATCCCCCCACAACAATACACTAATAAATAACTCTAATTATATTCTACTTGCAAATTCTCTGGGACTGTTTTAAAAGAGTCCAAGCCCATTACAGAATATAAGCAAAATCACACAGTGTATTATGAATTGCCTGTTCTGGTTGATGGGTTCTGGAGTTCTCAGCATCTTTCCACATGGATTACATGCAACAACAGTACCTTAAAGAACTTCCAAGATCTTTTAAAGATTTTTATTTTTTTTTTTTTTTTGGTGGCCCAATCATAAATGAAGTGGGAATGGACTTAAAAGGACATTGAACTAAGTTTATCATCAAATAAGGATACAGCAAGATACTCTATCCTGTCATCCCGGTTGTGATTAGGATATTAGACCACATTGGCCTCATTATTGATGATGGGGGACACCACTAGTGACTGGACCTGCTCTGGACTTTGTGACACTGATCACAACCCTTCCAGTGGCCCAGTTTTGAATTCATGTCACTGGCCATTTCCCTAGCCAGTCTGTGAGGATGGGCAATGTCTTAGGCTGTCTGATTGTCCTCAGGGCAGGTAGGATTTCCCTTTTATCCAGTCTGAAACCCTCCCTTTTTAATCTGAGCCTGCTATGTCTTGTCCTCCCACAGTGCACCACATCAAGAGCCTGGTTTCAGCTTCTCAACAGGCTCCTCATATGTGCTGGGGGGCTGAAAGGTCCCTCTCCTCACAGGGCAAGAGCTCCAGGCCCCTTGTCATCCTGGCAGTCTTTGCTGCACTTACTGCAGCCACCCAGCCTTCCTGCAGGGGAAAGGGGTGGCAAAACCAAAAGTAGTTTTCCAGGCGAGCTCTGATGAATGTTGAGCAGAGATGATTCCTTCCCAAAAGCTACTGTCCCTTCTATGCTGTTCCTGAGGATGAGTGCAAAACACATCTTCTCCCAGCCATCAAAGGCTCCGTGACATCAAGCTCCACCATCTTTCGAAGACAGAGAATGCTTTCAGAAACCTGCCATGCAGAAAAGCTGTTCCCAGAGATTTGTTTTGCTAAAATTTGCCCAACTCTTCTAAAGCTGTTCTGATTGCAGGCTGCATGTGAAAGGTGCAGCTGTGTCCTTCATCCTGCTCGTGGTTACATAATCCCACATCCTCCTCTGTCCCACTATTTGGGATGCAGTGTCGGGTCAATTCGTTTAAGTGATTCAAGATAAAGCCAAATGCAAAAACCTTTTTTTAGTTTATTTTTATATCATATCAGCAAACCAATCCGTTCAGTCAAGGGGCTACAAGACCATAAGACTGAATTCTACGAAAATCACAAGGATCCACAGGAAGAAACAGAGGGCAGAGGTGGATGTAAACAGCATTTTATCAGCTCGAGATGAACATTAAATCTTTTCTTGAGTGTTTTCCTGGATCTAAACCATGGCAACCACAGAGCTAGAAACAGCTCTGTGTTTTCCTGCAATGTTTAGATTCTGATACATTTAGCATATTGTACTTGGAGAGTTAACATCTCCCACAGAACAGGTTATGAATTAATGTTGAATATTTTCATTTTCTACTTTATTCTCCTAATATGTATTGGCCGTAACAGAACTTCTGCACTCTCAGCTTCACTGTACTAACCTAAAGCAGAAATTAAGAGTTTAGTAATTGCTCATTTATGCTGTGACCTATAAAAGCCTAATCTGAAATATCCCATCAAGAGATGCCATATAACTCACAGACAAATATTTTAACACATGACACAGGCAAACATCAAAAAATACATTAAATATATAGTTAGAAAAAAAAAAATCTTTAAAAAGAAACCGTGTCCCTCCTTCTCACATCCCATAATGATTCAAGTAATGGATTTATAGCAAGGTAAGCCTTGCTGGGGGGGAAAAAAAAATCCTCTGCTTCATATATACCGTTCAAAGATTTTTCAGAATATATCTACAATCAAAAACTGCACAAGATGTGATTTTGAGAGCGGGGAGAGTTGACAATGACAAGGAACACGCTCAGCTGGAGCCTCCCTTCATCTCTGAACCCACGGAGGCAGCCTCAAGCCTCTCCTAACTATGGAAAGAGCTGGCATTAAACCTGAGGGGCCCCAAGCAGAGGGCAAGACACTGCAGCTCAACACTCCCAGCCAAAGCCCCGTGCAGAAAGAGCTGGCTCCCCTTGCAGATCAGCTTATCTCACGTGTTCACTTGAGATAAGAACATTTGTGCCAGCGTTTTACGGCAGAACGGTTAAAATGCTGCAAATTCAAACGCTGGTTTATCTCCCAGGTTTAAGAACTTTCAGCAGGGCTTTCATCACGAGGCAGACCCAACAAACATCAGGGATCACTGAAAAGCCTTGGCCATCACAGCAGAAACAGGCTGGGTGTCATTTTCAGCCCTAAACTTTATCAGTGACCGGCTCTTCAATCCATTTCAAAGTTCACTGTGGTCTGATTTTCCTGCTTCAGTCAGGGAAAATTTCTGATCTAATGCTTTGCTTGTATCATCTTTTTCCAGGCCCCTGTTTCTGTCATGTGTTTTAGGGGAAAGCCATCAGTTGTAGTCCCCACAATTTCTGTATATGGGACACTTGTTTGTAGGAAAAAAATACATAAATACAGTTTGTACTAATTTTCTAATATATAAATCATCTTCGTATCACAAAGCCCCATATTTTTTTCCTAATGAATAAAAAAATGAAAAAGACATTAATTAAATTAAGCCCTATCTTTTTGTTCTTTCCTAAAAAAGTCAAGTCTTAATTGCTTGTTAGAACGTAAGTTCACATTTTTTTTCTCAAATTGATGGAAATTTTTTTCACTATGTATATTTGTGACTCATTTTTTCTGACAGCTCAGTAGTCTTTCCTTTCCTTTCCTTTCCTTTCCTTGAAATTTCCTTGAAATTTCCTTTCCTTGAAATTTCCTTTCCTTGAAATTTCCTTTCCTTGAAATTTCCTTGAAATTTCCTTTCCTTTCCTTGAAATTTCCTTTCCTTTTTTTATTTTTTTCTTTATTTCTCTTTTTCACATGTGAACATCCCAATGGGCAAACCACCAGAACTGGTCTTTGGTCATAATTTTTATCAGATCAAAGATGGAAATTTAGGTAAGGGAAAACAAAAAAACAAAAGAAAAATGTACCAAATAACCTAGTGGCAAAGGTTAATCTTCCCTGAAATGTCGTGGCTTCTTGCAGCAGTTTTTACCACAGCTGCTTTTGGTTTGTGAGAGTTTTTTGGTGGGTTTTGTTTGTTTGTTTTTAATTTCTTGCATAAATAACATCAGTGACAGAGAATAAAAGCTGGTTTCATCTCTTAAGGGTTTTGCAATCACCTGGGATGTAAGAAACAGAATTTAGAATTTTAAATTGTTATTTGATTCAAGTCAGGTACTTGAGCCTAGGTTTTTTAAATCTTAAATAAATATTTCCCTATCAAAAGACTGTTTATTACTTTAGGATGTTATTCCCTGTCTTATTTTAAAACTTTTGCTAAGCATATCTGGGAAGTAACTATTTTTCTTCCAATTTTAAAAGAGGCAAAAAAATCACAAACACTTAGTATTATCTCAATAAGTAATACTAATTTCTGGCAAATTTCATTACAGAAACAGATTTTTTTTTTTTTTTTAATTAACATCTACCACAAACTTCTATATATAAGGCCAAATCTAGGCAAATAATTCATGAAAATGTGTGTATGGTCACTTTGCAGCATTTCTTCTAGCAAGTGGTACCTTCCCTCAAGCTTCATGTTAATCAAAACTTTTCAGCAAGCTGATCAACGAAAGTATTCACTGCAACTTGAAATGGTGTTGCTGAGATAGGTGAGCAGCTTTTGCTGGGAAGTTTTGTGTGGGTGTTGATGTAGAAGAAATTTGATATTTGTCCTGCATGTGTGAAGAAATAAAAAGATCTCTGTGTATGCCCTTGTAAAATGAAAATGCAGCAGTAATAAGAGAAAATGGACGGAAAAGTGGATATTCAGGAGTTCCTTCCATTATAAATTTTCTCAGCTCCACTTAATTCTAGGAAGGGCTGGAGATAAATAGTCTTTCAGAAAAGAAATGTTCACATTGTTTAATCCTCAATTAAACCTAATTTCTCTAATGCTTTAAGTTATATGCATACCAAATACACACAACAAATCATCTCAGTCTTCTTAATTTTTTTTTTTTTTTGTTGTTTTACTAAAAGAAATAAAAGTCCAAATTCTTTACTCTAATTTGGTCATCATATCTGCTGTTTAGGCAAGGTATGTGTTTATGTAGTTAAGTTCAAATAATGGGAACAAATAATGTTTTTTTCTCTTTGCAGAGGGTATAAAATAAGAATTTGGACACTTCACATCTCAGGTACAACACTTAGTACCACAGCATTTGATTTTTAGCAAGCTGCCATATCCTCAGTACTGATGCTGAGCTTCCTGTAAAGTCTCTGTCCTGCTGCAGTGGTTTCAATGCATATGAAATAGAAAAATATCAAGGTGTGCCTGTTACACTAATATTGGCTCAAACCTAGTGATCTCAGCATCCTGCTGTTTCAAAAGCCAATGTTAAAATAGCCCAAAAAAAGTCAGACTAAAGTTCTTTTAGACACTTTTGTCTTGTGAGCAAGGAATAGCAGAAGAGGACAAGGGGGAATGGTTTCGAATTGGATGATAGTAGGGTTGGATAAGATATTAGGAAAAATTTCTTTAGCATGAGGGTGGTGAAGCCCTGGCACAGGTTGCCAGAGAAGCTGTGGATGTCCCATCCCTGGAAGTGTCCCAGGCCAGGCTGGATGGGCTCTGAGCAACCTGGGATAGTGGAAGTGTCTCTGCCCAAGGCAGGGGGCTGGGCAGGGATGATCTTTAAGGTCCCTTCCAACCCAGGCCATTCTGTGATTCTGTGAAAAACCCTCCACAAAACAAAACAGATCTGATCTCTGATCTCAAATCTCTGATCACACCTCCAGCCCTGAGCAACTTTTAGGCAGGGACTTTAGAGCCAAGATGCATCTGCCTGTAAATTTTTAAATATATTTTCCTACAGTAAGCATTTCCATCAGCTGTAACAAGCTTACATTCAAATACCTCACCTGTTTTCTTGAGCTCATGGAAATCTCTTGTACCTGTGATACCCCTTATCAAGCACACTGCAGCAGTGCTTGATTGCATAATTTATATGCTTCACAACAGCCTCATCAGCAGAGAGTAAAAATATCGGATTAAATACACTAAAGTTATAGAAACCAAATAAAATTATAGAAACCAATAAAAAAAACATGAACAGAACAAGTATAAAAGTGCAACCAAGCTGAATGTTAAAGCAATCCCTTATTCCAGTGGATTAAGTAAACCTTAGCACAGATGTATTTTGTGTATGCCCAGAACCAAACAGACATTAGAGAGCACTCGAGGAACCTCAAAAAACAAGAGGTACACCAGACACAGGGTGTCTTTTCAGGGGGTTAAGCCCTTTCTACCTCACCTTCCACATCTGTAGTATTTTGCTATTTCACATTGTCCCTTTCCACAGGAGTACTGCAAGTCTTAGCTGAAGACTGTGCACCACACAACTCCAAATTTAAATTCAATCAAAACAATCTCAGGCACAAAAGGCAAAACCCACAGAAGTTTTTTACAAGATTAGAGCTTCAGCTAGAGTTAGCTGAGACTTTTGAAACCAGGGGCAGAAAACAGACAAGTGCAAACCACTTATTCTTTTTTTTAATAGCAAGTTACCCCCAGAATCGCTTAAAAAAAAATCAGTTTAGTTTCCTCACTTTCATATTCCTGGTATAAAGTGATGACAAGCCTGCAAAAGGAACTTAGAGCAAAACCAAACACACACACACACACACACACACACACACACACACACACACACACACACGCACGTTTTGGTTTTTGTTGTTTTGGGGTTTTTTGGTGTTTTTCTTTAGGGTTTTTTGTTTGGGGTTTTTTTTTTTTTTCCGGTTTGTTTTTCTTTTTGTTGTTGTTTTGGGGCTTTTTCCCCTTTTTTCTTTTGGTTTTTTTTTTCTTGCTTTCCTTTTCCTGAGCGCACTGAGGGGAGGAGGAGGCGAGGGACCAGCCGGGCAGGAAGGCGACCTGCGGAAAGTTTGCGCGGCGGGGGACGGCCCCGGGGCGCTTGGGGGGAGGAGGATGAGGAGGAAGGCGCCTCTCAGAAGCTGCAGAGGCCGGGCCCCGCCGCGGGGAGCTGCACCTCCCTCGGCGCCGGCGGGCGGGGAGCCGGGAGGAGGCGGGATGAGGGATGAGGGATGCGGGATGCGGGGCGGTGTCGCCCGAGGCGCTTTAAAGGCTCGCAGGCGGCGGGGGCGGCGCGGTGCCGGCATGACCGAGGTGAAGGTGGCCGTGCTGGGCGGCAGCGGAGCCGGCAAGTCGGGTAAGGGGGAGAGGCAGGGAATGGCTCGGGTTTGGTGGAGGGGGAGGCGCGGCCCCGCTAATCCTGGCTCTGCTTCCCTCCCGCAGCGCTGGCGGTGCGGTTCCTGACCCGGCGGTTCATCGGAGAGTACGCGTCCAGCGCCGGTGAGCAGGGCAGGGACGGGGGGCGGCAGGGATGGACACAGGGACGGGGGGCGGCAGGGATGGAGACAGGGACAGAGGGAGGCAGGGATGGAGGGATGGAGGGTGGGTTCCCTGGGGAGAGCAGGATGCGGCGCCTCAAGCGCTTGTTTGACGGAGAAATTGGGTAAAGCCGCGGCGTCGCAGAACTTGCCGGGGAGATTGGAGTTTGCGCTCGGCTGTCGGCGGGAGGTGCTGCTGGGGTGTGAGCCCTGGGGAGGCGAAAGGGCGAGCCGGGTGTCGGGGACAGATCGCTCCGCAGCGCAGAGAGGCGCTCCCGGCAAGGCGGCTGGGGACGGGAAGGGAACCGGGCTGCGAGGCTGGGCTGTGTTCAGCTCGAGCAGAGTGAAGGAATAGACTAAAAAACCCCAGAGCAACACCTGTTCTGCTGAATATCCCCTCCTCGGCTCCAGGGGAGAGGGGGAGCGATTGTTTATCGGCACAGGTGGTTATCAAAGCGCGACGCGCTGGTTTGAGGGCTCTGTGAAAGGCTCGCTGCGCGCAGGACTCAATGTCACTGCCGTGCCAGAGCCAGTGCCGATCGCCAAGACACTTCTAAGTCCCGAAAGGTGGCAAAGCAGGACTTGGACTTTTACGTCCCGGGTGGAAATCTGCTCAGCTGATGCACAGATAACTTTGGAAGTGTGCTGCCACCCCAGCTGATGTGACAGAAGTCCCAAAACTGAACGAGGCACTGACACTGCCGTCTACCTCACTCCCCCTGCTGAAGTAAAGGACTCTCTGCACACTTTATATTTTCACCCACAGGAGTAAGAGTAGCTTCTAGTGATCTGTAAATAACAAAGAAAAAAGAAGTACTAAGCTGATTTGTACTGAATATATCCAAACGAACTGACTCTGAAGGAAGAGCTACAATTGTACATGTGTGCTCCTACCATTATTTGTTATTATATGAACACAGACTGAGCAGAGAGTTTGTGTCCCAGCTGGCTGCTCCAGGTCTAAGCTACCACATGTAAATAATGTGCTCTCTGTGCTCTCTGTGTGTTCCAAGCCACCTACAGCCAAAACCAGGTTCTGTTCTCAGCCTCCAGCACTGCAAGGCCTGTAAAAGGCATGTCAAACCCCCAGAACATTTTCATTTTTTTAACAGAGGTTTGTTGGAAGATAAGTTTAGCACTATTTCTAGAGATGAGGAGAGTGGCAATAGGGGTGGTAAAATAAAGATCATGCCACTATTAGTGGAGTCAAAATAATAATTAAAAGTTTGTTTAATTAAGGAAACAAGCAAGGGGCTGTAGATTTTATACCCTGAGATGCTTGGGACTGGTAGTTTATCATCAGATGAATTCTTAAGGTGAGCATGAAGAATGCTGAAGATGCTGAGCTCCAGAGATCACAGAGCTATCCCTCATTACACAGTTTTAAGTGTGTTCTCTCTAGTGTCAACACAAATTCTTGCCCCTGAAGTTCAGAAAATGACAAATTATAGTGTAGAAAGCCTACTGGCAACCACAGACTGGTTACACTTGCTTAGAACATCCTGCTGCTTAAAAATAGTAGTGATGGTGTGTCTGCAGTAGAGTTCCCAGTGTTGCCAGTGCTGGTGGAGAGTCCTGAATCTGAGATGTTACAGAAATATTTTTGGACTAGAGCCTAAGTACAAGGTCCTGTAAATACTCTTGATCTAATGCTGCCTGGTATGAGAACTCTTAAAGCACCAGAAGCCATGGTAAGTAGATATTATTGCTAAATAACCACTTTTGTGCAGAATCAGAACTGCACATAGTCTGGCTGACTACTTTTATAATCCTGAGCCCTGGCAGCAAGCTGAATGATCATCAGCAGTTAGCTGATTGTGAGCATTGTGAATTCCCCTCTCCTCTGTTTTGGAAGGGGAAAAGCAGGGTCTGAAAAAGTATTAATTCACCAAGACTTTGATGGGAACACCACAGGGAAATGGTGTTGGTCTGCCTAAGGGGTTGATTGGTGCAAAATTAAATAGGTTTGTTTCCAGTGTGTGTTCAGAGAAAAAGGCACACAACCAGTCAACAACAACACCAAAACCACAAAACAAACAAAAATACCCTCCCTAACAACCTTCCTCATCTGCAAAACAAAACCAGATCAGAGACAAAAAATTTGAAATGTCTCAAGAAACCAATCAAATAACCAGTATTCAAGGAATCCTCAGCATTATCAAACTTCACTGTTGCCTTTTCTTTTCTTTTCACTGTCATCCCCAGTCAGTAACACTGATTTTCTTTGGATAATATCTGTCTGTTAGAATGCATCTACACTAAACACTTGTGCCTGGATGGGAGGCAGATACACCTGGAAATTTATGACCCTTGTTCACAGGTAAGAATTTAGCAGGAGGAGGGTAAAGAAAAGCTGTTCTTCATTTCCTGTGTGTATGGTAAAAAGGGTCAAGGGGTAACAGACTTTTGGTGTCGGACTTTGTGCCTGCTCTTTTGGGTTTTTTTTTAAAGACTGAAATTTTATAGTTGCTGGGGATCAGAACTACTGATCTTCTCAATCCCTACTACTTTCCCATTTCCTCAAAGAAACCCTTAATTGCTGAAATTTTCTGGAAATGCATTTGTATTTTGGACTAATACTAAAAGAAATAACATCACTTTTGCCTTACAGAGATAGATTATTGGATTACATGAGTTTTCTCAAATACCCTAAATGAATGAAATTTAGCTTATAAAGCAAACAGTTAATTAAATGGCTGCACAAATGGTCAAAGTAGACAGGCCTGGAAGTAAGGCTTGCATTCACAGAACAATTTCCTTTTCCAAGGAAAGCCATAATCCAGCTTGTACACATTGGCAATTTAAATTTAATCACAGTAAGCCACTCTGAAATAAAGTTTTGTAATAATTTACTTAATTTACAGGAATAGAGAAACTTAGGTGCTGTGTCACACGGGCAGACCCAGGTCTGGCTGATCTCACTGGCTCTCCAGGTTCCCTTTTGGGCAGCTGCCTTGCCTCTTTCTGGGGTAAGGAATGCTAATGTGAAAGCCAAACCACTGAAAGCCTGACCCACACTTAAATCCAGGGACTGAAAAACTTAACCAGAGTTAAGACAAACTGCCCTGCTTGTCCCAGGGCAGTTTTCCCTTGCCATACCCCTCCTAGAGGCTGCTGCTCTGTGGGATTGCTTCCACCCTAAGACCCCTTTCCTGAGCTTGCCTACAGCTTCCACCTGCTGTCATATTAAATCCTGTGGCCTGGGGGCTACTCTTTATTGAGGTGTTGAAACACTGGGAGTGGCAGCTGGATAGGGGTAAAGAGATCAGGACTAAATTGTGAGGAGAGACTTGGCTTGCTGCAGCATGGGCACATGTTTGTGCTGGAGCTCTCTGAGCTGCCTTGCACTACTGTTTTTTCCTTAGGAACAAGGCCTAACTTTAGCTGTTTAGCAAAGTAAATGTTTTAATTGTTTGGTTTTTTTTTTTTTTCTGATCAGCTCCCAGTATTTTATCTATTTTAGGTCATATGGTCTTGCTAGCTGCTGCCAAATCCTGTGCAGGGATAAGCTACTTTGAAATAGTTTTGAAATGACACTCCTTTGTTTAATGGGACAGTTTACAGCTGTTGCTGTCTGGAAATCAGTTTCTTGGTGTGAAGAGAGTCGAGGATAAGTATAACCCTATTATCACTCAAGTGACTTTTGTACTAGTTTTATTAAACTCATCTGCAGATTGAAAGAAGATATTTTTTCCTAGCTCTTCAGAAATTTAACATATGGGTAATTAGTGTTTGAAACTTGAACAATTCAAAAAGGAGAGAAAACAAATGAAGAAAATCATTAAGCTTACTGTAGTCAGAATATTAGGAACATGCAAACCTGAGCTATAACCACAAAACACACAAGTGTTGATGGCTCCTGTGTGTTTCATTCTCATGTAACCCTGCAGAATATTAAGCATAAGCCATGGCTGTACAGGTTGTGGAATTTCACTGCTTAAATAAAGTGTAAATGTTTCATAATGAACTTGTCAGTGCTCCAAAGTGCAATCTTTAATGTTGGTTATTTATAAGGCTTTTGGAGCAGCACTAGCCTGAATTCAATGCCAGCACCTAGACCTATTAAATATCTTTTACAATGAAAGTTACTGTGTTCTCGCAGTCACAGTGACAGAGAAAAGGCTCTGAAGTGACAAAAATTCTGTTTTTCTGTGTGCATTTGAACTTCTTTCAGCCACAGCAGGGGAAGCTCTCCCTCACAGATGAGCTCCACTGGGCCGATGGATTTATCATTGTTTACGACATCAGCGACAGAGCATCATTTGCATTTGCAAAAGCACTGCTGTACAGGATCCGAGAGTCTCACATAGGAGTGTGGAAAAAGTAAGTGGCATTATTTATTTTTTTTTCCCCCAGCAAACATAGAGAAAAGCTGAGAACCCCTTTGTGAGCTTGCAGGCCATCCTAATAGCAATTAAAATCCAACAGCAGCAAAGTGACATAACACAATGCCAACAACAAGGTACCTGAGGGTAAAATGTGTGGCAAATTACAGTCTATTTTACTGTATCCAAGCCTGAGTACATCAGGATTTTTGTTCTTGTTTCTTACAGAACTAATATTTAAATGATTGCTGTAAACATTTCTGCTGTGATTTACATGGGTTAAAAAAACCTGGCCTAGTCAGTCTGTGCTTTTATTCTCCCTCAATTACCAATGGAGATGCACAAATACAGGAGCTGAAGAAAGCATTTACCACAATAAAGGGAAGTAACACCACAAATATCTCCTCAGCTGCCTTTGGCCACGACCCCAGCATCATTTGTGCACATGGGTGACCACATGGAAAGAAAGAAAGTACTTTAAAAAAAAAAGAATCACCAGAACTGCAGACATGAGTGTGGATGGTGGTGTGTATTCCTGCATCAGTCAGCTGAGGTGCTTTCTAAATAAGAGTGAAATCCTTTACCTGTATCAGAAAAAAACCCATTTTTCTGTCTGTTTTGCTGCTGACCTTCCTTAATTAAGGTTAATTTCTGAAAGGAATAATTTTAGCAGAAGCTCAGAACTAGATTTCCTGTGTTCCCTTCTGAGTTGTGCCACTGACACTGATGTATCTCTTGCACTCTGTTCTGTTACCTGCAAGTGGAGATAATGATCAGGTTGCTTCTTCATGAAGTCCAGGTGCTGACAATGAACTCAGCAACACAGAGCAGAGAAAACAAAATGAAAATCTGCAGGTAGAGAACAGCTTGTCTGGAAAATACTTTGCTAAATGGAAAACCCTTTGCTAAATGGAAAACCAGAATTCTCCCTGCAAGGTGAGGGGGCTGGTTAGGTCATTTGGGGTTTTTTTGCAATGCCTGTTATCCTGAACATACATATTTTTCATACACACTGAATGTAGCACAGCATATGACACAGTATTGTGCATATCTTTTCTCTAACTGGAACCTTTTCCATTTCAGAACGGTGGAGTCATCAATATTTTTGGTCGGCAATAAACAGGATTTATGCCACATGAGGGAAGTTGGCTGGGATGAAGGACAGAAGCTGGCGATGGATAACAAGTGCCAATTCTGTGAACTGTCTGCAGCAGAGCATTATCAGGAAGTTGTGGCAATGTTCACCAAAGTGCTGAGGAATATCACTGCCAACTTCAAAGTGAAGGAGAAGAGACGGCCCAGCGGCTCCAAGTCAATGGCCAAGTTAATCAACAATGTGTTTGGAAAGAGAAGGAAATCTGTGTAAGAGATGGTTAGTCTTGAAGCTGGAACAAGCTGAAATAATGGAGCAGAGGCAGCTCTTGGGATTCGCTGAATTTCCTCCAGAGATCAATATCTGGAGGAGTAAGACAGTAGAAACCAAGGGTGGGAGATAGTATGGTCGAGACCTAGAAGACCTGACCTTCTATTTCAAGCTCTGCTACAGATTTGCTGTTCAGGGCCGTGCCACTTAAACTGTAAGCTGCTCCAGAGGAGAGGTTTAGTCTGTATTTATTCAACACCAACACGGTCTTGGATAGAGCTTCTAGGTACAACTGAAGTATAAACAGTTATTTCACAGAATCACTTATATTGGAAAAGACCCTTAAGTCACCAAATGCAGCCATTAACCAAGCACTACCAAGTCTACCACTAAACCATGTCCCTGAGTGCCACATAATAGCCAGTAAACTCAGCCTTGCTGATCAAAATCTTCAGAATTCTGAGTAGTTTTTTTTTTTTTTTCTGTGTGCAAGAACATCTGCACTAGAGAAAAGTGAAATACTGTGGCCTCATGTGGTAATGTATTTGTATTTAACTCAGGTCCTTGCGTGCCTTACGCTTGCTGAAATTCATATCAATTAAATGCTTAGACACCAAATCTACAAAAGGTATTTTTTACCTGCAAAGCTGCCCTGCAGAGGCACCAGGAGTAGGGAAGCAGATATATAAAGCAGTATTGTCTCCTGTTTCAGTATCTTTTTTTTTTTCATTCCATGAGTGATGAAAGAAAGTAGAGAGGGTTGAGGAGTTTGGGAACTGAAATGGTGGTGAAATGTTAGTCAGAGAGCACTGGACTGTTTTGGCAAGGTTGTTGAGTGAAATAACCTTACAGCAAGGGCCAGCACAAGGCCTGGGTTGATTCCTTTCACAGAACAGTTTTTGTAAGCTTTAACAAAAGTTTCATTAGCTGTAAGGTGACTAATTCCATCTCAGATGGCAGTAGAAGCTTGGAAAGCACACGGACTGGTAAAGAGCACAAAGTTCTTTGGGATGTCAGCCTGGATTTAAAGGTCAGCCTGCTGGTAAGACCTGTTCTCACAGAGAGTGTTCTTCCTAATAACCAATGTCCTTACAACTACTCATCGCTGTGGTATTGAAATGCCTCTGGAGAGAGCACTGAGCACTGCTAGCTACACTTTTCAGATGTGGATATTAAACATCAGATGGGTGTAAATAGGTTGTCAGTTGACATTCAAAACTCTTACTCTAGACAGGGCTTAGCCCAGCGTGTTTGCAAGTGCTGTGCTCTTTCAGAAGTTATGGAAGGGAAGTGAAGATGAATTGCTGCCTCCTGCCCACTGCAGGGGACAGCTGGGATTCAGGCTTTGTAGGATGCTGAGTTGAAGCCTACCTCTGCCCTGAAATTTTACCTGCATTGAAACTAGAAAGGTTACTTTCAGTTTTTGAGTGTTCACCCATAAGACAACATAAAAAGGTTACATATAATCTTAGCAGTAAGGTTGTAAAGTAGTGCTAAAGCACATTTTATCGTATTGACCAAAGATCACATTCTTTTTTTAAGCAAAAGATACCGTTTATTTCACTTGTTATAAGACTACAAATATTGGCACTTAGCTCTCAGTTGACAGGCACAGGTTTGTTTTCCTGCAGATGCTGCTCTGCCATATCAGGAGCATTGTATTTTAAGTGTATGGTCAATATCTGTGAGACTGAACGTGCAGATTACTCATGTACACCCTTCAGCTTCCCAGCCCACACAGGATTCAACAACTACTAAAGGACAGTTGTAGCTGTATCTTGCTCTAGCACTGCCAGATTCCAGAACTCTTATTTGTATTTACTGCTCTGGTATAAAATAAACTGGATATAAAATGGATGTACTAATGGTTTGGGTTTTTTTTGGGTTTTTTTTTTTGTTTGTTTTTTTTTTTTTTTTTTTTTTTTTTTTTTTTTTTTTTTTTTTGTTTTTGGTTTTTTTTGTTTTCCCTTAACTCTGGTATAAAGCTACAGACTTTTGTTTTGACTTCTATGAAAGGGAAGCACTGTGCAGATGTGAAATTCAAAGTGGAGAAGGTAAATCTGGGAATCAGCCACTTGCACTAAAGAGAACCTCTGGCTGTGTTTGCTGAGCACAATGAAGAAGCCTTTAAGAAGTGAAGGAAGCCTTTTAAAAAAATGCTTTATCCTTTAAAAATTAGTCAAAACAGCCACAGATAAGCCAATTAGTTTTGTTCACATTCCTGGGAATGTGGGCTTTCAGATAGATGGAACCTGGAGTACATCCCATAGTCTTTTTGTCTGTATGGAGTAAGAGTTGGAACAGAGAGCAGCTGTCAGCTGGACCTTGTGCTCACCTGAAAGCCACCTGAAAGAGCTGGATGATCTAGAAACAGGATGAGTGAGACTTAAGCATACTAAAGCACCCAGCACAGACATAATTTGGTGTTTTTAGCACGGGGATTTCACTTTCTTTTATTGCTGGTAAGTGCAGAAGTACAAGAATGCAGAATTTTAAAGCAGACACACATTCTCCCATTCTAAATGTATTTTTTCAATAACTTTTAAAAATGAAGGCCTTTAAAAATGCTTAAAAGACTGAGATACATATATATATGTTTTGCTAAGTGTTCCTGGAGTTCTAACAGGGAAGGAAATTTATTAAATGGCACAGACACATTGCAAACAAGAAATTAGTAAGAACCCTGCTTATATAACACAGAAAATGTTGTAAATGATGTCTGATGCTCAGCCTTGACAGTGACACCACCTAGAGCATATCAGACTCATTGAAGGGTGTGGAAATGGAGCTATTTGTATTTTCACATATTGCTTCAGCATACATCTCCATCCTTTCTCACCAAAAGATTTTGAAATTGCTGTACAAGTATTAAAGGTTTCTTGCTGTCACGCCTAAAAGTCCTTGCTTATATGAACTTTCTAGTTTCAGTGAAATTTTGCCTGAAAAAGACACTCAGAATTGATGTTCTTTCTCCCTGTCTTCAACTAGTTTTTACTTTGGAAACAATGACATAGAAGCAAAGAGATTCTACTGAAGTATAAAGGTAACAGCCCCTGGCTCCCAAATGCTGTCTCAGAGCACTTTTTGAAGCTCTTTCTCACCATAGCTCTGAAATAAACAATTTAGACTAACACCACCTCAGCTCCTTTTCCCACTGCCTTGTCCGTATGCATTAAACTCTTTTAGAAAATCCCACTAAAGTCATGTTCAAAACAGGGCAGAGGGGAAAACAGCACAGGAAAACTTAGAACATGACACTCCTGGGAAAAAGGAATAATTAAGTGCAGTATTGAGTAGACCAACCAAACATGCTGAAGACAAAAGTAACTACCAGAGGCTTTTTTAGCCCATTGCTAGAAGCTGCTTTCTGAAGTGATGGACAGGAGAACATTGAGTCATGTGGGGAGGGTTGATGCTTTTCTTTCCATCTGACTACACTGCTTTGAAGATGGTATTTGAAGATGTCTGATCCTGGCACTCTCTCCTCTGAGGCAGAGAGAGGGACAGCTGCAGTGGCCATTGGCTTGAAGAGTTGTGATCCTTTCACCAACAGTCAGACCCAAATCACTCAATGGTATTTTCAGAGGGATATGAAAACCACTCAAAGCAGAACTAGAGTGCAGTTAGTATCCAAGAACATGTTAATTTTCCATCAGGATGCCTGTTGGAACAGGTGCTTTAGGCTAATGAGGTTTCATACATTGCTTATGGATAGAGGAACAACTCCAGTTGTGATTCAGCTGGAAAACAATCCTTTCCTATCCACTCTGAAGCAAAAAATACATTTAAAAAAAAAAAAAAAAAAAANGAGAGAGAGGGAGAGATAAACTACTAGAATAATCTAGAGCAATATTAAACTGTACATTAAAAAACATGAAACCTCTACCTCCTGTCTATAGGAACACAGGCTTCTTCATATCCTTAACGTGCCCATGGGGAATGAAAACAAAGGGAAGCTGAGTTTTGATGTGCTCTTCAGCCAGTTTGAAAAGCAAAGCCTTTGTTTACATGCCTAAAAGTGCACCTGGACACCTGTCAGCTTCTGTTGTAAAACTTGGGTTTGATATTTCCATAAAGAAGCAGTGTTGTAAATGCCAAAGTCTGCTGGTGCCTTGGTTTGGATTCTTCCCCCCCATAACTGATATTATGTGAGACAGGCAGGCTATTCTGGGTAGAAAGTTATTTTTAAACAGGCATTACTCTTTTCCAGAAGCAGACTGTAAATTTCTGTCTTCTTTTAATTGCTTTACAAAGTAAATTGAGTCCCTCTGGTTATATAATTAATATCCACATTTAGCCCTATATATTTGACATGACTTGAGCCATTTACTGCTACATTCATTTTTCAAGACTGGCTAGGAGTTCAGTTATGCATTTAATTACTGCTGAACTCTGGGAAATATCCAAAGTTTTTCCAGGGAGGTAGTGAGAGATACACACCACGAACAAGATAATTGGAGAAGAGTGATCTCCCTGAGAAGGTCTTCCTCCTTGTACACTCCCCTGCTCGTATTGAGCAGTAAGTGTCATCATATCCATACTACAGAATGTATTTTACCACTTGAAATAAAAATAAAAGAAGCAGAAATTAAAACATCTGACCTTAAAACAGCAGGCATTGTGGTGTCTGGTGAAGATTTCGTTTTTTAATAAACAGAGACTTTTAGATAGGCTTCACACAGGTTTTTGGTTGCAGTGGTTTTTTTTTTTTTTTTGGGTTTGGGTTTTTTTTTTGTTGTTGTTGTTGTTGTTGTTGTTGTTGTTGTTGTTGTTGTTGTTGTTGTTGTTGTTGTTGTTGTTTTTGTTTGTTTTTGTTGGTTTGGGTTTTTTTGTTGTTGTTGTTTGTTTTTTTGTTTTTTTTTTTCTTCCCCAAAACCGATTTCTAGCTTTCCATAAAAATTCCCTCCCAAAATAAACTTTGTTTTAAAGATGCCGTGAGCTCCCTGAAAGTTCAACAAACTTTTGTGGAGTGCCTTTGAAAAGTAACCCGCTGTGTAAGGCTGAGAATCGCGACAGCTTTCCTGCTTCCAACACCTCCCTCTCGTGGCGTTTCCCTCACACTTCATCCCTCCTCGGCTGGAGCATCCCTGTTACTAAATCCAGGAGCACTGAGCACAAAGTACAGCTGAAACCCCTCCTGCCTTCCAACGCTATAAAATTTCGCGATCGATTTTTCTGTGTTTAACAAGGTGAAATCTCATGGGCTTCGTTGGACACGATGCTTATTAGTAAAACTGCAGGTGTTGCTGGGGTTTTTTCACCACTGACACTTCTGAGCTCGGCTCTTTCACTGAAATAAAGTTCAGCTCTCTTGTCTAAAGCTCTGAAAGGTTTCCTGTTAACATACCCTCAATTAATTACCCATATTAATATCCTCAAGAAGGGCTCCAAAGCTTCCATCCTGTTTCCAGACACACCTGGTGCTCTGAGCACAGGTTTGCCTTCCACCTTGCCTTTCTACAGCTTCCTGAAGGTGCCAGCCCCAGAGCATGACAGAGGGACATGGCAGGGAGCAAAGCTGGACTTGGGCAAGTTTCTTCCCTTATCTGCAAGCTGTAGCACAGCTACACTGCATCAACCTTCAAATAAGCAAGGTCACTCCCTGAAAAGACCCCGAGGCTGGGTTTGCCCAGCCCAGCACAGAGATCTGCTGCTAGATCACCCCCTCATCCATAAGCCTTTCTGCCAAACACTTCACTTCATCAAGGGGATGCCTCAAATAATGCAGATGAGGCCCTCTCCAAAAGGCATCAAAGTCTCCACCACCCCTAAAGGCAATTAGGGTTGGGGATCTCTAAAGTTAGGTGAGGTGAATATGTTCCCAATACGGCCTCTTGGGGCTCTTTGCTAGCTATTTTGTCCTTCATCTTCAGCACTCCAGAGCCCATCTGTCCTACTTTACAAAGTCAATTGAGTTCCTATAGTTAGACAATTAACATCTAACTTGAGATGACCACTGGGTCATTTAATGCTGAATTTATTTCATATGATTGATCAGAGTGCTGGATTATATTTGATCCCTGCTGAACTTCACGGAACACCCTGAAATCCAACTGTCAGAAGTTAAATTAATGGATGAACTGGAAATGGAGCTGAGGATAAGTTAACTGAGCACTGCCACAGACTGCTTCCAAGCTAGCTCATTAAAAATTAACTAGCAGACCTTGATGCTTCACTGCAGTCTGCAGCAAAACCATATTTTAAATGCTTGGCTATGGCAACTCCAAAAACCTAGGGTGGAGCAGAAAGTTGAATCAGGTCTCCCAACTTCCAAGCTCACTATTCAACTACCTGGTTGTTTTCTGACTTGGAAAATATATTTCTATAATTTGTGTGTGAGCAAAACCATGAGCTCACTTTGTGACTTCTGATAGCAATTAGCAGCCATATGGAATGAACCAAGCTCATTACTTGCAAACAGGCAGCATAAAATCTCTGTACCACTTCTGCCTTCATCTGCTGCTGCATGTCCTTCTCTTTGCAGCTGGAGGATTTGGCACCACACGGCTCTAATTCCCATTATTTCATCAAACAGGAAGATTAACTGTACAGCAGAGATGTTCAGTGAGTTGTTTCCTTTAGGCCACTGAGGTGAGGCCACAGTCACAGCAGTTTCTGAACACATCCCCAGCTGGTACAGCACTGCAGCACCCAGACTTCAGAATGAGAGGCCCAGCAGATGCATGCTGCTGATTGCCTTACTAAAAGTACCAGTCAGGGTTTCTGCCTTATATTCTGAAACTTTTTTTCAATAATCTTAAAGAAAATGCACTTTGAAACTTTACTTCCTCTTTCAAATTTCACTCACACGTTCAGAAGTTGTTGGAGGAGAATGTGCTGACAGGGCAGTTCAGAAAATGTTCACTGGGTATCTAGGCTGAAATGTTATTTTCCACTTCTTTCCACCTCTATATATTTAAATTGCTAAACTATAACAGAAATTGCTTCATAGTTTCTTTCACATGAGATATCACCGGGGTAGCATCTTTTACTTTGCAATAAGGTGGCTGCACACACAAAAAAAATAAAATTTAAAAACAATCCTCATCTACAACAATGGATTATTAGTAATGTCTCTTGCTGGCACATAGCTAGGCCTTATTCTTCAAATTCTCTGCCTGAGAATGCTCTCTGAGTGAGATTTCCCTACTTATTAACCACGAGTCACATAGGTAAAGGTACTTGTGGATAAGAGTTCTTGTGATTGCTGGGCTGATCTAAATGGATGCACAATTATATGATTAAATACAACAACATTTTTTACTAACTACATATAATTTTGGCTGTCACTCACAATTCAATTGCATTAGATGATTCACTAAATGACTGAGGCAGTCTGGGATCTGTCCTATACAGACCTCAGGGAATACTGCAAATACTGCACTAAATCACATAACTTATCTTAAATGCAAATGGGAAGGCTTTACAAAGAAACTAATCTATACTCATCTTTTACTGTATTTGACATCTTCGGTTTGCTTACATTTTGGATCATTAATACAGATTTACAAACCTATACCTTTGTTCATGGAGCTTTTTCTCTAAGCATAGAGGGCCTCTGTTAAAAAGAAGGCCAGAATATGCAAGTTGGTCTGTCCTGAATGGTCCAGTCTGGCTTCACAGAACAAGTTAAACTAATTTTTTTTCCCCCCATATCACCTTTTAAACAGTTCCTCCAAAGAGTTTTTCTCTGTACATCTCCTAGGATTCACACCAGCTCTGCTCAGCTTAGCAAGTCACTCTTTCCTCCTTTCCTCCTGTTGTTTCCTCTCAGTGCTGCTTCAACCTCTGGGTCTTATTGCAAAGAGTTTAGTAGCAGACTCTGATTATTAACACATAACACAGACACAGTTCAGTTTATGGTCATATCCTGATCCATGTTTGACATAATGTACATGTCTGGGGCATGGGAGAAACATTTCTCTCTCTCTTCTCTTTCCATCTGCACATGCAATAAATCTGTTGTGGTTCTGGAAATCCATGCTAAAATATTCCAATACAGACATACCCTTACAGGGGTTTGACTAGGGCAATATATACAACACTTTAAATGCCTGTACCAGGACTTGTGAGGCTGGCAGGGATAAAGGGATCATGCTTTGGAACTCCTGCAATTCCAGTTCTGTCTCGGTGGCTCTGCCCTGCTTTTCTGAAATTGCCATTTCTCCAGACCCACAGAGCTACCTTGTACCTTTGGAAGGAACACACACAGAACCTTTAGTCCAAACCTTCTTTTCCCCCAGCCAACTCCCTCCCTTTACCCAGCTGATCAGAAGAGATGCAAGTCTTTGTTTTTAATTTGACCAAACCCGGGGTCAAATCCTTCTTGCTGTTAATATGGAACAAACACAGAATGACTCCGGGTTTACGGTGCTGCAAGTGAGAATTAAATTATGCCCTGAAAATCCATTTAAAAATCTTTCAGACACTTAAACAGATGGATAAATCAAGCACAGATTCTCAGGTCAACCTCCAGCAGAAGGCATCTCTCATCTGACTTACGGTAGAAGTAGGATGCTGTGATAGCAGCTAACAACAGAAAGGGAGTTACAGTAAGGGCGGGGAATATTTTTCCTTACCAAATTCACTTGATTTAATGCTGGGCTTGCAAAATTAATGGTGGCTTTGAGTGATACCTGTATGTTTTATAGGTTTATAAATTGATTGTAGTAAAATCTTACACGTCCTATATCACTAGGTATTGTTTCAGCCTATTACAGGAGATATCTATCTAGAGTTGACTGAATTGTATTAATCTGATCCTAGTTTAATGATGCCTTAACATTTTTATGGGAGAATTTAATGTTTGCAATATCCATGTTCCTTATTTGAAAGTGTGACTTATAGGTTCTCATCTCCCTTAAATTATGAAATCCTTCAGCTAATAAAGGGAAATGATTATGGTTTGCAAAAAAGGCAAAGTCATTTAACAATCCATATAACTGTCTATTGTAGGTCTTTGCATAATAATTGTAATTTAGCTATTAGAAGTTCTAAAGGCAGTTATCAGTCATATGCTGCAATTCTAAGGAAATAAGTGAAAACTCAAATTATTTAAGGACTTTGTACTTTCCAAAGGCAGGAAAAAACCTAACAGAAATCAATAATACTTTTAATAAAGAAAAAAAAAGTGTTCTATTGAAATAATCAGCTGTTGGCGGCAATTTTTCTAACTATTCAATATTAAAATTTTCAACTTGTCCCCATTTCACTGTCACAAAAGGATCTTCATTTTATATAGATATTTCTGTGAGCAAAGAAAGCCAAGTTAGGAATGGAACCTTCAATTCTCCATGCCCAAGATTTCTCATTTTCCTCCTGGGCACTTGAAAAGAGGCGAACAAGGAAATCGGCCGGGCTGTAAACCTGGAGAATATTTCTTTTTGAGTTTTAAATGACAGTCTAAAGTTGACTTTATGTCTAGTCTATACCTTGACTATTTCCTCCAAGGATGATGACACTGCACACTTGAATCCAGCTCATTGAACTGGTGAACCAACTTTGTGTCCCCCCAGAGAAACAGGCTGGAGTTAGTTCAACACAGGGCCATGAGGATGATTAATAAAGGCACATTACACGTGAGCAGAGGCTGATGGAAATATTTATCCTGAAGAAGAGAAGGGTAAGAGAAGGGTAAGGGATTCAATTGCCCATTTCAGCTACCAGCTAGGGGGCTATAGAGGATCAGCATATTCTGAGATGCACAGCAGAAGGATACAGGCCAAAAAATACACGTGACAGCAAGGAAAATTCCAGCTGGAGGTATGGAAATAAGTTGAGAGTGGTTGAAGCATTGAAACAAGTTTTTCAGAAAGGCTGGAAGCTCTGTTCTTGGAAGTGCTCAAAACTTGGCTGTGAAAGGCTCTAAGCAACTTGAATTAGCTCTGAGGAACCTGCTCTGAAGCAGAATGTGTCCCTGCCCACGGCAGGGGGGTTTGGAACTACATGACCTCCAACCTAGGCTGTTTCATGATTCCAAATTAACCTCAGGTGGAGCAGGGATTGGGCTAGATGATTTCCATCCCTCCTGTCCTGTCTGGCTCTGCTCCATACATCCTCCTCCTTTGCTCACCTTTCAGAGCTGCCCTGGGGATAGCACAGCTGCCAGCCCCGAGCTGCTGGGAAATTTCTGTCTAAAAGAAAGCCAGTGATAGAAAGAAACTTTCTGTGCACCCCCTGGCTGGACAATACTGACAAAAGTTGCCAAGTCCTTAGGAATACTCATGGGGATGTGTCTGGCCATAGGACAGCTACAAATTTATTTTTCTTCCTTGCAATTTCACCTTGCAGGGATGTTTATAAAGAATTTCAGCTGTGCTCTTAATGGAAGCTAAGGTGGCCAGATGGAAATTATCTAAATGAGTATTTCTTAAACAGTTCAAAAATAGCAATCTGTTATTGCATGATATTCAAAGTCCATTGTGGTAGGATAACTCTGCTTTTACTTCAGCTCTGACATTTGTCCCACCCCACTTACACTTGGCATACAGCATATTTTCTGTAGCAGACCCAGAGGTCAAGACACAAAATTGACAGAAGTGCCAAGCACACAGCTATTAACAGGCACTGTAGCATGAAATATCTGGAATGAAAGCAAATCTTGACATTCACCACCTACCTGTAACACAAAGCACTGTCTAACAGACCCAGATATAGCAAAGACATATTTTCAGTGCCTCCTTTAAACCCTGTATTTACTGTGGTTCTAACTACCTGTTGTCCAAATGCTGACCACCTTGCACACCAATTGATTTCTGTAATGACATCTTTAGATGGATCTGCAGAACATGCTGAGAAAACAAGTGGTAATGGCCTGACAGAAAATGCATTACTTCTGTGAATTGCTCATCTTTAATTCACTTAAAATAGGTGTAAAACACACAGGCAAGTTACAATGAAAAAGATGCCAGGTTACTAAAGGTGAAGGAAAAATAAAAGCTCCTTTCACGCATCCTGTGGATGTTAACTCCTTTGAGAAAAATAGCTTTGAAGAGTCAATTTGTTCCTTACTGCTTAATAATTATTTCCCAAATTGTTACAAAAGGGTCTGATCTATCTCTCTCAATGATATTCTCTGCTTACATCAAATCCAGATATGTCTTCTGTAAATTGTTCTGGATGCTGAATGTCCTTAAAAACCCCCAACATCAACAATAAAAAACCTTCCAAAGAACAGAAAACTTTTTACTTTGAAATTAACATTTAAGCTGTTTAAAAGAACCAGTTAATGCTGTCTGTGTAAGTATGAAGAAATAAAACAGTTTCTAAGGAAAGCCTTTGATAAAAGCATGATTACAGTTTAAAAAGAAGAGAAGGGCTCTTAAAATGTCACATTTCTATTCAGAAAAAGCATTCCCAGTGACTTCTTAAAGCATATCAGCCCTTGCTGCATCAAAAGAGCTTTTGTAGGATCCTCAGACAATTTAAAATGACATGAAGTTCTCAAGTCCCCAGCAGATGTGACAAGGACACAGACAGGCACTTCCACCCACCACTCATTTCTGAGAGGACTCTTCCAAATTGTCCTTTGCTGCACTCATTTTTCATAAGCCTCTTCTCACCTGCATTATTCTTGTTGCTTTGAATCTCATTTTTTTCCCCTCTCAGATGACTAAAAGCAGGATTCCCAGCAAAGATGTCAGCACGAAAGAAATTATTGGTGGCCCAACATCTAGAGAAGGGGTTCTGCAAAGTTTGGGTGGTGAGACACTCAATCCCAAGCTGCTGGAACGACTGAAAATCTATTAACTGGCATAAAGGTGCTGTGCTTTGGCTTGCACAACTCAGGTTCAGGGAAGGCTCACAAGCAGCCACAGTCCTTCCTCCAGCACCATGGAAAACTGCATCTGGGTTTCAGTGGGGCTTCCCATTAGTGACTGCTGAGTAATTTTGGGTAAACCATGTTCAGACTTATTTTTCTCTTATTTACGGCATAGTAATAATTTAGTAAGAGTAATGCACATCTTATCACCCAACTGTTCTGATTTAGGCTAATATAATACACAATTGGCTGTTGATTACTTTAGATAGTTAAGCCATAAAGCTTCATTTAAATACGATGAGTAAGAAACTGGGCTATTAATAATAATTATTGCAAATGTCACTGATTTCAGATTATAAAACTTAATGGCCTGTCACCATTAAGCATGTGCTCTCCATAATTGCACTGTGTACCAACTTGTTCTTGATTCTGTCCCTGTGAATCACCTCCAGACTCCTTTCAAAGCTCTTCCTTAGAGAAGAAAACATGTTTTCCATGCACCTGGAGAGAGGTTGAAGGGAAGAACCCTTTTCCTTTTCAGGACATTGAGACAGAAACAGAAGTCTAAATATTTTCCGCCTTGTAAATATTTGTGTTAAGCCTCAACGTGTTCTTTTTCTTTATCAGACAAGTTTTATGAAGCAAAACAGAAATCATTTTATGAGAGGTATCTTGACCAGTTCTTATGTCAGGCTTTCAAAGTTTGATAGCCTGAGAATACAAGATGATTTTGGGCTACATTACACTTCAAATCACAGCAAAGGAATTGGCCTGATCATGTTCCATCAACCCTTTCTATTCTTCCTAATTCTTTCTTCCAGCTTCCTCTAAGTCTCACAGATGGGTAAAGGTGAGCCAAAATACAGCATAAGAATGTGAAATTACGAGCTCGGTGCTTATTCCAATTTCAAACTCAGAGCCCCTCTTGCAGAACAAAAAGTTACAACAGGAAGATTTTTCTTCTGCCTTCCGACTGCTTACAGAAGAATTATGTAGGAGTGCTAGCAACGTGCAGGGAAAGAGGTGAGGGAAATATGCTTTAGTTAGACACTAGATCCAGGTTCTGGAAATCAGGGAACACATATTCCATATAGAAAAGAAGAGTTTCAGAAATCCTGACTACATGGAAACCCAACACCCACTTTGCAAGTGACTAAGTTCTTTATGAAAAGGGGGATTTTGGCTGCTGTGAAAACCTGTTACAGTGAATCCCTTACAGTTTTATGCCTCGGTTTCCCAGTCTGCAAAATTTGTCTGCTAATTAAAATGTTTCTTTAAACAAGGCTTGGAAATGTTCAGCTCACAACATACCTCATATATACAAACACTTGCCATATTATTCCTCACAAAATTGGCAAGTTGTTCATATAAAATAAATGAGGCTCAGAATTATTCTATAAAGCCAGAAGTGCCTAAAACCACAGAGACATTTTAACGTGGAACAGATGCCTTGATGATGAGCAAAGCATCCAGAAATCAATCTGAGGGGGCCTTTTGAACAAATAGCTGAGTTTGTCAATTTAGAACATTAGTTCACCTAGCAAATCATAGCTGCTAATGTTAACATATCACCCTAGTGCAGGGGACATACAACAATAAATGAGATGGTAAATATTTTCTGAGGAGAGGTCAATATTTGCTATTCTTGATGCTGTTTAATTCCTCAAATCCATTAGTGCTTAACAGGCCAGAATGCAGAGGAGCTCTAAAGCCCTTGCAGCTTCCTGCTGACTTTGGACAGAGCTCAGGTACAGAGCACCCAGCAAAAGGATTCATTGTTGTCTCATACTACAGCCATGCCTTTATAAACTCAAAGTTATTTTTAATACACAATAAATATTATTATATTATCTATTATAATAAAATATTATCATAATATGTGCTACAACATTTCATAATTATTATTATAATACATAATATTGGTATAGAAGGGCTGAAGACATGACCTGGGGACCATTCCTGATCTCTTTTGAGGGTTTATTTATAGTCACAGTAGATTTTGTGGTGGACAATCTCCATTCAATAGGCAGAATCTCACTTCAAAATAAATGATGAATTGCATACATATGATAATGTCACTAGATGAGAACATTTATAGTTGGTTTTTTTTGGTGTGTGTTTTTATTTGGTGGGGTTTTTTTGGTTTTGTTTTATTTTTTTTTTTTTGTTTGTATGTTTGTTTTGTTTGTTTTTTAACAAGAGGTTATCTTTAATATTCCCAATTGTGGAAAGTTTTATGCAACTGAAACAGGAACTGTGACTGTTCTCTCTGGGTAGGATTATGTGACACCTTTCCTGTTAGGATGGTTTGTGGGGGTAGGGAGAGGACTATCTCCAGTATTGAATTAATAAAACTTCCAGGAAACTAAGATCACCTAGTTTGATAACAAAGACCAAGTTTTTCTCTCACCACATTTTCCAGTTCATATCCAAATATCAATTGCCTCAAATTATCTGTACATTAATGTTTACAAGCACGAGCCCATGTCCCTTCTATAATATTAGCTGTTATACTAGCAAAAGAAATTCAGATTTACAGGTTTTTTTCAGGTAGGTTTCTTCTCTCACCCCAAATACAGTTATCAATAATAAAAATACACAAAAAGTCACCAGTTATGACTATGTAGTAACTCAGATCCTGAAAGAGCTGGTGATACAGCTTACAAACTGGTGATATCCTTTTTTGGGGGAGGAAGTAAGCTGATATACAAATTGCTATACTTTTCAAGAGGCCTGATTTGCCAAAGTACCAAACACCTCTGAAAATCTGTCTCAAAGTGCACAATCATTATCTCCAGTGAGCTGAGAAAAGTACAGCTGAGTGCCACGCATGAACATCCAAACTGAAACTTGTCAGGTTTTCATCCATTCACTTGCCAGCTCTGCACAACCCTGAATTTCCTTCTGAGTTTTTCCCTTGTCCAGCCAGCACCAGCAGTCGTGTTGGGTACCACGGCAGGATGTGGTCCTGACTGATAAAGGGCAAGAAGGACTCTCACAGGAGGGGGGATGAGCACATTCCTGGGGGCTGCAGCCATGTGCCAGCTTTGTCACTTCTAGTTGCTGGTGTGTAACAACTCAGACTTCCCAGGAGGACTCAGAAAATGTTAATACTCAGTCCGACAGCTCACCACTGTAATCTCCTCGGAGAAGTAAACAAATTAAACTGAAACAGAGAGAGTGACCTTGGGTAAGTCACTTCAGCAACCTGTGCCACTCTCGAGTCTCAACCTCAGCTGCTTTGCCTGTTCTTCCCGTGGCAGCCCAGGGCCAGGTGCTCAGATCTTTGCAGGACTTACTCAGAGCCCTCAGCTGTGAGGACAGGGCAAGGAGTAACAAGGTCCTGCACATAAAGAGTTTGATAAACACCCCTTCTCTACAGTTCCAACACAACTTCGTCAAAGCAGCAACAAATCTCTTGATGTCTTGTGGGGACTACCTAAAAACAGAGGCTGGACAAAATTAAGGGAATAAAAAGCAGTTCTATTTATTGAAGGGCCTTCAGGTATGTTTCAGGCAGATGGAGCCTCCCCAGAAGCTACACCCAAAAAATAGACAATAATTCATGGGTTTTCATACTTTTATAAGTTTGGTCCATTTGCATATTAGGGGTTAATTTTCCAATTACAGCTTCAGGTAATGAAGTCATTTACCCCAAGTTTGCTCCCCCCTAACTCACTTTTGTTTCCATCTCTCAGGCCTGAGGCAGTGAGGTGTCCTTGATTGCCAGGCCTGGAGAGGAATTGTTGTGTCTGGCCAAAATGGGAAGACAGTAGCTAACACTGGATGTGGAGTTTAGAGTTATATGCTAAAAAATTCAGGATTATAAATATTTGAAAAATATAAAAGCTAAAATCCTAAGGCATCACTCCAACAGGGCATAAGCACAGCAATATAAAGGCACTGAATTTACAAGTGCACCTAGAAAGGAAAAGAGGACTTGGGACCAAGGAAATGAAGGTGCCTGAACTGTAAAGAGCCACGACATATCAGATGAGATGGTTGTTGAGATGGTGAAATTCTTCACTGGGCCTCAATGCCCACAGAAATATCTGCAGAATTACTCACTTCAGTGTCCAAGATGGATTGTTTATACTTTTCCACAGTAGCTTAAATTCTGTGCTAAAAAACCTTGCCTCTCTTTCAAGTCATTCAACCACTTCAGACAAACTTGTTTTTAAATAAAAATCTGACTGACCATCTTCAAGAGTTTTCAAATAAATTAAATTTATTGTCTGCTGTCAGCAGCAACCCCATACACACTACTGATCAATCTTTCTCTTTTACCTCTGGTTATGTATAACTTGATATCCACATTTTTTTTTTCCCTTTTAACAAAGTGTTTCTGGGAAACAGGTCCTACAGTTGGGATATTTTTCTCTCTCTTTTTGACAGGCCTATACATGGAGATAAGAGCCCTGTTGGGATGCTGAATGGCCTACCTATGTACGGTGTTGCTCTAAACATATGGCTCCAAAATTCAGAACAGATATATCATTGGTGAAGTCCAGATAATTGATTCATAAGTCAGCAGCATCAGGCAGGTTTTTGATGGTATCTTTATAAATAGGTTGGCGCTTTCAAAGTGCCTGATGGTATCTCTCATACTGACATGAAAGGCATTTGGAGGTTGGAATATGCTAGTTACACAATTTGTATTCTTGGTGCAGTTCATGGGAGTTATCAGGTTCTTAGAACACTAATACAAATATTTGGGTACATATCATTTGTATATTTATGCTCTCTAGTGTTTCACCTTTCAGTCTTTTTAGTAACTCACTGCATTTTTAAAAATAATTTCAAGATCTGCACTTCCCCATTGTGAAGAAAAATTGTGGCTATCCTTCAAAATTGACGTGACTACACACAGTTTATGACTGAAAACCAACAAAACACAATGCAATTCAGAAGAGTGGCTTTCAAACTCTTACGTTTAAAACTCCCAAAACAGATCCTTCAGAAACAACAGCTGAATGGAGCCACACATTCCCCATTTAGTGAAACTTTGGGCCAAACCACGGAGCCAAAAATACCCCAACAACACACAAACATTTGGCGTGGTTCACTCCAAGCACACCAAAGTACTGGGTGAGACACATGATTTGGTTTACAAATTTTGGTTTACAAGTTTTGAAAGTGAAAGCAAGATCAGCAGCTGAAAGGATCCCTGAACTTAAATGAGGAATTGCCTTCCAGGAGCTCTGTGTGCAACATTAGCAGGCTACTTTGAAAACCTCTTCATCTGTATTTTTCATTTTAAGAGAGGGGGTGTCATTGGTAAAACTGATGAGGATATTCTTCCTTTTTCTTAAATATAGGCACTTAAAAATTGATCACTTTTATATACTCTCCCTGCTGTATGCACATTTGCCTGCATATAAGGCAGAAGTATATGGAAGCTGACCTGTATTGTAATAGAAAAGAAAAAAGTATTAAAGAGAAGAGGAGCTAATAAAAATGAGGAATATCCACATCTTGCTGGTTGATTAACTGAATAAATACACATATTTAATAAAAGATGTTATTCCTTAGACGTCCTGGCTGCCCACATTACATACACAACATCAATGACATTTTCAGTTACTCTGTGACATAAATAAAATGAGAATATCTGGTACACATTGAATCACCTAACACTTTCCACACCTAAAAATGCTCACGATTACTTTGAATTGTCTAACTATGATGAATTCTGAACATAAACAAACAATTCACGAGTCCAGAGGGCTGATTTGTGTGTCACACCTCACTGTGTTGGGGAGCACCCCCATGGACACCTACAAACAGCATCCTGAGCACTTGGAGAAGCAAGATGTGGTAAAAATCACTGGTGAAAGGCCCTGAGGTGTCAAACTCTGCCCAGGAGAAGTGTTTTGTGGTGCTGTCCAGGAACCTCAGCAATGCTTCATGTGGGAGCAAGCTGTTAATTTCTCCTTTGTTAATCTGCCTGTCTTTCTAATTTAGAGCTGCAGACTGTGTGTTTTCTCAGGATGAAAATTCATTTTTCAATATGCTCGTAAGCAGAGCTTATAAAGGAAGCTTAACACTATTGAATCAAAACTGCTGTGGCTAAAACATCTTGTGTTTTACTATATTTCTGTTTTCAGCACACAGTGGTGTCCAGGCACCCAAACAAGCACACACAGAGGTGAACCTCTTTGTGAACAGCCCCTTACTTGCCCTCCTACCTTGCATTCATCATAGAAAAACACACGAATTTTAACTCAGGAGTATTGATGTAACTCTTGAAATCTTTTCAGAATATAATGACATTAAGCCACCCCTGACATGCAGGAAATAAACAGCTGCAAGTGTCAGTTCCCAATTCCACACCAGCTTAGGAACAGTAGGAGAGGGCACACGCTCTGGCCACCTGCAAAGGGTCTTGGTGGGCTCTCATGCACGCTCCCAAAGTCTTCCCAAAGTGCCAGTATGGGAACTATTTCCCCCTGCAATTATTCAGACTGAATCTTTCTGCTTGAACTTCCCATCTGGGAAAAACTTTATGGCCAAAATCTGCTTTGAGCAACCTGGTCCAGTGAGGGATACCCAGGGCAGGGGGTTTGGAACTATAGATGGTCTTTTAATGTCCCTTCCAACCCCAAACCATTCCATGATTCTGGGATAAAACAGAATGAGAATTTCCAGGCTGTACATTGCTGCTGCAGGGGGATGGAGAGCAGCACCAAACCCCTCTGCTGCTCACAACAAACAGGTGCCTTTGTTTGTGACTTGAAATTCCTTCCCCCTCCCTCCCTTGCAAGCACTTTGGAAGTAAGTCTGCCTCTTCAAACCCGACTTAAAAGGATTATCCTCAGAGCTGGAGATGGGCAGGAGAGCTGAGCCCCAGCATTCAGCTGCCCCAGCAGGGGTGAGAGCCAGAATTTCAGCGTACTTAAGCAGACTTTCCATTTTGACACAAACAATAAAGTGAGGGCAGAGATGGAAATTTTTTATTTACACAGATCAGATCCAGATATGAAGTTATCTAAATATGAATAGGCAGCTGAAGCATATAAGAAAATGAGAAGGAAATAAGGACAGACGAGAAGATTGTAAAGGGCCTTACAAAGGGCCTGCATTGCAGGCCTCCTCTGCAATGTGAGTTTACAAAAAATCTTTGGTATTTTTGCCCCACTAAGACCACTGAAAGGTGCAAAGGACAGCTCATTTACATTCTCCTGTTTTATCAGTGCCTCACAGATTTTTCCTTTTTGTAATAGTTGTTGCCCATTAATTTTAAAATATTTCAAACAAAACTCAACCAGCAAATCCTTATCCACTCAAAAACTTAAAACTAGGGGAAGTCCCAAATCTAGAAGAAGTCTCATGGAGTGACACCAGTGCAGAAGAATAGGCCACATTAAAGTTTATGTGCTCCTGCTGTCTCATCTGCCTCTAATAATCCCAGTTGTGCATCTGACACACAGTGCTTCATTCTGCAGCAAGGCAGAGTAGAAGAGCTTCCCAAAGAGAAGTGCCACCAGCCAGCATCCTCATCTAACTGAGTTATTGGGTCAGGTCTCTGAAGGGGGAGAAAATTAGGGGCAAATGAGTTGGATGTCATGGTGGAGGATTTGCATGTAGTAACAAACAGGTTTTTTCTTTTAGAGAACACTATGGAGAGGTGAATCATCTAAGCCACTCTGTCTCTTCTGAAGTCAAATTTCTTCTGCCTTCCAACACTCCCTCCTTTCTTTGTCTGGACCCTCACCTCCTGAGATCCTGAGTCGTTGCCTCACCTCATCAAAAGAAGAGGAAATCTTTCCCCCTTCCTTCAATGTTGTTACTATCAGAATGGTGGCATTCCTTATCTTTTAGATCTGTTTTGTTAGTGGCTTGCTCAGCCAAGGCCCCCAGGGATACACACTGTTATCTCTGTGGTCCCTCTGCATCTCTTCTGAATTTACACATCTTGAATCACTGGAGTTCCTGTGGGAAACTTTTCACTGCACTTTCCAAAGGGCTGGGAAACCTTTCAGTCACTAAGACTTACATTTGTCCTTAGAATATCCCTCTATTAAAGAATATCCCTCTGTTAAAGACTATCCCTCCCTTAAAGGATATCCCTCTAAAGCTTTTTATACTTCCTTAGAGGTCATCCATCTCATATGTCAATCAGGAACTCTTCTACTCTCTCCCTCACCCTCTTTAAGAATTAAAATCAAAGCATCAGATACAGGTGGAAGCCAATCCCAGCTTTCTTTCTGCCCCACTCTCCAAACTCTGAGAAGGATCCAAAGCTGGAAGAATTCTCATGAATACTGGGCCAGTAACAACCAAGACTCAGTCTGAGCTCAGCTGGTTGCATCCCATCTGCCTGACATGCCATGATTTACAGAGGGACACATTTTCCCTTCTCTGTCCCCTGTTGTACTTCCAGGACTGCATTACAGCTCCTGAGCACCTCGCAGTCCATAACACATTTAATCCTAATGACATCTCTGTGAGGGATGGAGGTGCCATAATTTTCATTTCATAGATGGGTACCTGGGGCACATCGCAGACTCTGTTCTTGTCTAGGAGTTTTATTGGCAGGTAAGATTCCAGGTGGAGCCTGCTACAGCAGAATAAGGATATCCACAGAGAGGATTATATCAGTGTTAAGGATATTAGAAAATGCCTCAGTGTAGTACACAGTACCAAAGTGATCTTCCAAAATGTAAAGAGTGGATATTTGGGATTTTTTTTCCCCCCCAAAAAAAATAACGTGATAGTGGAAAAAAATTATTTAGAGCAAGAAAAAAAAAAAAAAGAGTTTTCCAAAATGCCTAGTTTACAAAGCCTTGTCATATCTTGATGGCTGATGGCCCCAACTTCTGCAGATGCCTACACCCTGAAGAGGACCCAGGTCTGAGACAACTCCTCTTTCAAAGGGTGGTTGTCCCTTTAGTCCCTTTAGGGTCTACTGACCTTTGCTGGCAGATATTCTCCTGTTCTGGTCCAACAGGCTTTAGGCTTTGGCCAGAGACAGGGAAAATCTTCAAAGCTAATTCTGCTGGCATTAGCCCTTCATAATCTTCCCCAGTATGAATATTACATTTGCTGTTTTCCAGTCAGATGGTGCCACTGCTGGCTCAAATGGTTTATTAAAACTGTTTTATTAAAGCTGTTTTCCACTGGACCTGCTTGGTCATGCACCATTTCCTGGACAATTCTGGGGCAGAGATTGTCTAGTCCCACTAACCTGATATTATCTTATTCCACTCCAACCCAAATGAATTTGCACTTATTTTTCTTTTGACTCCATATTTGTAAAAGCATCCTCCCTGAAAACTGCTACAAATTATTTATTAAAATTTTAAGACCAAGACAGAGAAGATTCTGGGTTTTCTTAAAGATATGAGATTTGAAACAATTTTAATCATTTCCTACCAATTTTCCTAGACAGGGTCCTGCAAAATGCTTTGCTAGTAAGCATCACATTAAGCACACCATCATATAGTTTATATAAATAATTACAGCTCCAAATTAATCAGAAACACAGGAGTTTCTGAATGCTTAAGTTGAAGCAGGTCTGAGAAAAAAAAGACACAAACTTTAAGCTTTTCTGTTGCTCAAAGGACTAAGTTAGGAATGCTATCATTATCATCACTCATGATTACAAGGTTTGGTTCTGTGTTATTTCTCTTTCCAAATTTAAAAAAAAAATTGAAATAAATTTGAGAAGGATTGAATAGTGGATTATAACCACCTGAAGCAGAAAACTGACAAAATTAAAATTCATACTGGGGTTACTACAAGCAGGCTAGCTGAAGCTGTTGGCTCAATACTTCCTAAGATTTTTCAGAAAATAGAAGTATATCAGATCCCCATTTTCTGAAAGTAAAATATCTTTTTCCTAAACAAATGTATGAACACATACCTTGTTGGTGTTATCTATATTTAATTTAACTACTTATGCTAAATATCTGATTCAGGTAGGAAAAAGAGATTTATAGTTAGAAATATGCTGTAGCTTGAGAAAAACAACTGAAATATAATAAGTATTATTATATGATACTAATAAATATTAATGGTATGGTGTATATATATGTACCATCCATAATGCTATGGGTTATATGGTATATAATCCAAGGAAATTACCTTCATAGCCAATCCTTACTTATTAAAAAACAAAGCAACAAGGCATCAAAGGCTGCGAGTCCAAAATAATATTTGTTACACTTATATAGATGTCTTTCTTACAGAATTTTTTTTCCTTAAATAAGTGTCAGTAATAAAAAAATCCCGAGCCACTGGACAACAGATTTTCTGAACCTTTTGTGAGACCTGATGTGATTTTTGTGTTACAGACAAAAAAGAAAACTCAGAAATGTTTCGTGTAGCTTCTTATTTCATCACAAGCATTTCTCATAACCCCAAAAAATAAGTAAAAACCCCTTTAGCCTTAGTGTTCTTCATCAGACTCCTACATGCATATTGCAATTTGATTTTCTACACCAATCCCATCTATTCTCTCAACTATTTCTCTACAAGTAAACTAAGTTTTGACACACCAATACCTTACATGAGCCCCCTGGATAAATAAAACTGACTAGGTGTTCCAGAAAATAAAATTAAAAATTAATGAGTCACAAAGCACCTGGATATTTTAGATAAAATGCAGAGGCTTTTATGAATAGACCTTTGCTCAGTGTTGCACACTGTCTTTATTTTTAGGTGTTGTGATGTGTCTTTTACACTCTTACGTGGAATTTCCATCCCCAAGAGGGACACAACAGAAACCCAGAACTTAATATAAGTCCAGTTTTGTTAGCTTGGATATTGCAATAAACCTGGAGAACCAAAAAAAAAAGCAAAAGTTCTGTGTTTCATCATTGTTTTGTGTAAAGGCCATGTCAAAACAGAGGATTTCCAGGATGGAAAAAAAATATAAGCAAACTCAAAAAAGTTTGGAAAAGGAACTTAGATACAATTAAAATAATAAGTGCAATTACAGAAATCAAGTAAATCTGATCCAAGTTTTGTGCTTATAGCAGAACTATAAGCAGAAAACTTAAGAAAACTCTAAAGAAATAAATTCAATACAGATAATATATTTTATTAGAGAAAATAGTATGGGTGGAAAAACTAGATCAACTTTTGGGGACTCAGCCTTATTTGGAACTGAGACATAGAAAGAGCCTATTCTTGCTTTACCAAAAAATGAGGAAAAAATAATCTCAGAGATTCTTTCAAACACCTTTCAGAAACTAGTCCTGCAACAGCCTCTATTTCCTTCACTGGAATTATTTTCAGGGAGGTTTGAGACCTTGGCTGCTCCTTGAACCTGCTCTGTTGAGTTTTCACAGAATGGTTTGGGGGTTGACAGGTTAAAGACCATATAATTCCAACCCCCCTGCCGTGGGTAAGGCATCTTCCACTGGACCAGGTTGCTCAAATCCAACCTGGCCTTGACCACTTCAGGGCTGGGGCATCCACAACCTCTCTGCACAGCCTGCTCCAGTGTCCAGCCACCTGTACAGTGAAGAACTTCTTCCCAAGATCTCAACTAAACCTACCTTCTCTCAGTTTTGAAGCCATTCTCCCTTGCCACAAAAATCCCCTCTTCAGCTGTCTTGTAGCATCCTTTAGGCACTGGAAAGGGCTCAAAGGTGTCCCCAAAGCCTTCTCTTGTCCAGGCTGAAGAGCCCCAGCTCAGCCCCAGTGGCACAAGACCCTCCCTGCCCAGGCAGGAAAAGCTCACCTGCTGTCTGAGAGCTCTCTGGGTTTACCCTTGCCAAGCACAAAGGGTGCAACCATTGTGCCTTGGGGAATGGCTGCATGTGAAAGCAAAGATGTTTGGGTCTGCTAAGATAAAAACATGGACGTTTTAATCTTCACCTGCTTTTTGCAATCCTGACCATCAAAATAGAGAAGGGATTTAGAATAAAAATAGCCATGATTCAGCCAGTACATTAAAAACCACAAGACCCATTAAATGGAGTTTCTAATAAAAATTCTTCCTAACTGGTTAATTGGAGTTGCTAAATGATTTCTTTTTATAGTAAAAGCTTTATAATTAACAAGCCAGACATTGATTTCTAGTCATTATCAATTTCTCTATGATTATTATTGCTTCTATAATAATCTTCACTGTATTAACATAGATTAAGAAGCTCTTTAAAATAGAGCAGCTTCATTAGCTCCTGCTATCACAGGAGGACCTGCAGAACTCGGCACTCCAGTTAACCACCACACAGAAGCTGAAAATAAATGCTGCAAGTCTCTCTTCCTGGGGGCTGATGTGCATGGAGAAGAAACCTCAGCACTCAACTCCGAGCACTTAAGTCCCAGTCAGTAAAGCTTCCAAAATCATTAACTTGTACAGCCACGCTAACAATATTTCTTTGTTAATCTTTATTGTTCCATTAACGAGACATCTTTTATGCTGCGGACCCACCACATTTGGGAAACTTTATAAATCCTCTTGCAAAACCAGAATAATTTCAGCTGGGCAAACGAAAGTGGAGTCAAACACCCTTGAAAACACAGCAATGTGATAAAACACATTTAGCAAAGCTGGGGCAGGGGATGAACAGCTCCTGACTTTCAGGCATTAGAGTGCACTGAGTGGAATAAGGGTGGGACCCAAACTCATGATTTTGCTCCTCTGAGATGTGCCTGGGAATCTTAGCAGACTTGGGTTCCTTCTCATGCAGAGACAGCAGCCTGCTAGCTGAGCTTGGCCTGATATTTTCCATGAAGATATGCTTAGGTTGATAATAATGATGGCTGTCCTTTGGACACACACTGACCACTCATTTCTGCCTGCAAATCACTGAGTTCAATAAAGTCTTACCACACTTTGAATTTGTTTGTTTCTGAGGTCATACTGACTGCTTTGCACTCAAATTTTGATGTCTGATTCATATGGCTGCAAAGAACTCACAAGAAGTCTTGCAATAGCACAACATGAGCCATGCAGGGGTTTTATTTCAGATATAGTTCCCAGATTAATTAATTTGTGACATAAAGAGTACCTTATAAATATTTGAATTTTGGGTGAACTGTTATTCTCAGACAGTGCAAGTGATTTGACTCAACTCTCCTTCATGAATTTGCAGAGGATATCCAAAACAGAGCTCAGTGGAGAAGGGTTTTTAAAATATTGTGTGATGTTTTGCACAATGGATGGAACAAGCAGAAGAAGCCATATGCAACCCTTCCATGTCAACACAAACTCACAACCCATGAATTCAGACTTCCCCACATCCCCAAATATGTCAAGTGTGATGATTTGGTTTGTCTGTCATGAAGCCTGATAACAGCTGGGCAATGCAGAGCTTTTTAAATGCTGAAACCAAGCTGGGCTCAGACCTGTCCTTCTGCACTCACTCATTTTATTTAAATGTTACAATTGTGGATGAGAGAGTGCAAAAGAAACAAGTTGTAAGGGAATCATACTGATGGAGTAAAAATAAGAAGCATTGAAAAAAGATTCTCATGTTTGAAACATTGCCTCTGTTTTCCAACATAGTTCAAAAAGGAAATGTATTGAAGCTGCTTTCTCTCAATATCTACAAAAATCTTTTCAGCTCTCAAGAGAGTTAGTCATAGTAGGATTTTAAATCAAACTTCATAGATTTACTGTGTCAACTCCAGCCTAAAGTTTGCTCAGTTTTCTCTGGCTTTCCCAGGAACCAGTAGCTAGGATTCCACCTATCCTGCCCCCAAGGTTGTCAAGTGCTAAAGGAAAACTTTTGTGTTTTCCTGTAATTTGCCCAAGTTCATTAAGTTCTGTTAGACTGACACAGTGCTTTTTATATTATCAGAAATCTCAATCACTCCAAAATGAGCACGGAAACCTTGCTCTTTTTATAGCTCTGCTCTATTCAGAGTAGCAGAAATATGAAAAATTATACAGTGACTACAAAGTGATGGAAGATCAGCTCCTTGGAGAGACTAATCAAGGAAGTACCACACACATGCTTACCTTTAAGTTAAACCTGAGCTAATTATGTGGATGTGGAGGACAATTACAGGAAAGAAAAAAAAATAAAAAAAGAAGAAAGCCTTCTTGAATAAAGCTTCAAGAGGGAAGAAGGTGGGACTGATCACTGACTTATCCAGAAATTTTGCTTTGGGGGAAAATAGAAATAAAATAACGATTATCACAGTACCTCACAAATAGCATACCATCAGATGATGATAAGGATCAAGGAAAGCAGAATCATCTTAGCTTCTCCCCCTGTAAATTCACTCTTTATAATCCTTTCAGGACCTGATCTTTGTACAACAATGCATTTCCTCACACAGGCGGACCATTCTGCGCTACCTTGGAATTTCTATTTTTTTTATATATATATATATATATATATATATATAGTGTGGTGTAAATATACTCAAACGTCCTTTGCCACCTGCCTGCTTTTAAAGATTTCAAAGGGAGCTTTACTTGCCTGCCATGAGACTTGGCATTTCATATTTCATGCTCTTTATTCCTGAGGCTTAGCTAAAACTTGATTTAGGAAAAGCGAAACTTTACTATGCAAGAGTACAAAACTATTAAAATTAATTGATCTGACCGTAGCCATCAGTGAATAACTGGGGATGTAACCATGGAGTCACCATGCCTTTTGAAAACTGTCTGGATAGATTTAATGGATATATACAGCAATGTGATCTAAGGGAATACATGCATTCATTTCCCTTTTCCATTCACCTAAGAGGGTATTGCAACTTTTATCTGATGCCACATTAAGGTATAATGTCCACTGATATGCAACAGATAAGGAAGTGCCAAAACTTTCTTTGATGCCTTTCAGTCATGTTTCCATCAAATAATTCACTGCACAAAGAATATACACAGATATCACCAACTACTTTGTAACTAGCTAATTGGTTTAGACCAAAACCATCCAAGTTCTTTTACATCTTTAATCCAAATCTTCTTTTTTTTAATCCTTATTTTATTTATCTTATCTAGAGGGGGAAATTGCACACATTCATCTGGAAAACGTATGGAGTGAGAAATTAAATCCAAGAACAAAGTCCAACCCTTTCATCCTGCAATGCAGAGAACATCAAAGGGCCACACCTAGGAAAATATTATTTTTGCTCTAAACTTTTTGTCCCAAGGCCGTAAAAAATCTCTCTATTCATGTGTGATTTATGTTTCAATAATGTTTTATGAGCAACCAGCTCAGTGCCTGGTGAGCAAGCACTCTGGAAGTATAGCAGAGAACTGTTATGTTCTAGTGCAGCATATATAGAACAAGGAATATATGGAAACCAAAGTATTTTCTCAGATATGAAGAGCACATGAATGTAATTGGTATTCTAATTTATGACAAATGTCTTGTCATAAATTAGGACCCTGAATGGCAACACAAAGAAGGCCTAAGAGCTTTGCATCTTCCAACACCTTGTTGGATGGGGCTGTGCACTGCCTTCCCTAAATTCAGTGCACAGCTGGTTTAGGTACACACTGTACTTCTTTTAAATGGTTCAGAGCAAAGTCACCTTGGCCCAACTCTATTAATTCCTTGAGAAACATTTATGATTCCTCAGACAGTGGATGAAAGCAGTTAAAACACCAAGGCATATCCTGACAGAGGTGTCCCCTTTATTCTCTGGTCCTACCCCAGTCCTGGCTGTGATATTCCTGTTGCCACAGGTGGAAGCACTGGTGGGAGTAACACTGTTTGTATTTCTCAGTCATTAATGAGACTACCACTCTTTGATAATGTTTATCACTATTGTGTGAGAAGACTCAGATTGATNCCATGAATTTGCAGAGGATATCCAAAACAGATCTCAGCGGAGAAGGGTTTTTAAAATATTGTGTGATGTTTTACACAATGGATGGAATAGGCAGAAGAAGCCATATGCAACCCTTCCATGTCAACACAAACTCACAACCCATGAATTCAGACTTCCCCACATCCCCAAATATGTCAAGTGTGATGATTTGGTTTGTCTGTCATGAAGCCTGATAACAGCTGGGCAATGCAGAGCTTTTTAAATGCTGAAACCAAGCTGGGCTCAGACCTGTCCTTCTGCACTCACTCATTTTATTTAAATGTTACAATTGTGGATGAGAGAGTGCAAAAGAAACAAGTTGTAAGGGAATCATACTGATGGAGTAAAAATAAGAAGCATTGAAAAAAGATTCTCATGTTTGAAACATTGCCTCTGTTTTCCAACATAGTTCAAAAAGGAAATGTATTGAAGCTGCTTTCTCTCAATATCTACAAAAATCTTTTCAGCTCTCAAGAGAGTTAGTCATAGTAGGATTTTAAATGAAACTTCATAGATTTACTGTGTCAACTCCAGCCTAAAGTTTGCTCAGTTTTCTCTGGCTTTCCCAGGAACCAGTAGCTAGGATTCCACCTATCCTGCCCCCAAGGTTGTCAAGTGCTAAAGGAAAACTTTTGTGTTTTCCTGTAATTTGCCCAAGTTCATTAAGTTCTGTTAGACTGACACAGTGCTTTTTATATTATCAGAAATCTCAATCACTCCAAAATGAGCACGGAAACCTTGCTCTTTTTATAGCTCTGCTCTATTCAGAGTAGCAGAAATATGAAAAATTATACAGTGACTACAAAGTGATGGAAGATCAGCTCCTTGGAGAGACTAATCAAGGAAGTACCACACACATGCTTACCTTTAAGTTAAACCTGAGCTAATTATGTGGATGTGGAGGACAATTACAGGAAAGAAAAAAAAATAAAAAAAGAAGAAAGCCTTCTTGAATAAAGCTTCAAGAGGGAAGAAGGTGGGACTGATCACTGACTTATCCAGAAATTTTGCTTTGGGGGAAAATAGAAATAAAATAACGATTATCACAGTACCTCACAAATAGCATACCATCAGATGATGATAAGGATCAAGGAAAGCAGAATCATCTTAGCTTCTCCCCCTGTAAATTCACTCTTTATAATCCTTTCAGGACCTGATCTTTGTACAACAATGCATTTCCTCACACAGGCGGACCATTCTGCGCTACCTTGGAATTTCTATTTTTT